>JBBYHO010000015.1:20352315-20371103 GCA_038382025.1 Adansonia gregorii | reverse complement strand
TATATATATATATATGTTATTTCCACGATTTCGGAACCATATTAAGAAATTATTTAAAGTTGAAATACAACGAACTGCAAATATATTTTGAATCATATTTCTTTCATAATATAAATTAAAGGATTTTGGAAATTAATAGTTAGTCTAAAGATAACCATCCTTAAAGAGATCGTTAACTTGGGAGCATAAAAGTAACATACAGTCTATTTCGCCCTCAATTAAAAAAATAATAAAAATAAAAATAAAATTATATGCATTCAGGGTGAACAAAATATCGATTTATTGAATAAATTTATTAAAACCAATCAAATTTGACCCATTCAATGTAATTTGTTTGATTTTAATTTTATTTGATTAAATAATTTGTTTTAATGTATTTATTGGATTTGTTTACGATTTTTTATTTTGAAATCTAATTGAATGAATAAATAGAGATTTTAATTAAAAATAAATAAATAATATTATTTTTAATTTAATTGCATCTAACTTCATATCTAATTAACATTATTTAATCGAATGTATAAAAAATACTTATCGAATCAAATTAATTAATTTCGATTTAGTTAGCTAAGTTTTTTACTCGTATTTTATCAATTTTTTAAATTTATTCAATTTAATTGATTTTTAAATTTTAAAAAAATTAAAAGAAAAACAAAAAACAAAACAACAACGTAGTGCGAAAACACCCAAGAAATTTATGTCCTGTTACAAGAAAAAGGGTTGTTGTCAGTTGTGATTAAGCTGCTCCAAACGCGAGGGAATCACATCTGAAGAACAAGGAACTTAAACAGTAGCGACAACAGCATCATTCAACGATTGTTTCTATATAAACCTAAGACTGTTTGTATTTTCACATTATACTAAAAACAACTCAAGAGTTTCCATCTTTCAACTTTGTTTTGTTTCTTTTGTCTCTCGAAATTGTCATGTAAGTTGTCAACTCTCTAATAACCCATACTTCTTCCTCTCCTTCTCATACAACTTTTCTTTCTTTTCTGCCCATATTCGCATTTATTCTTTGCCTCGGTTTCTTCGCTGTTGGCTTATATAAACCCAGGGTCTCTTCTTTCATGTACCCAACAACGCAAACAACCTCTTCTATCTCTTAGCATTTCATTTTGGTCTTTGGGTTGCTGTCTTTAAGGTTTGGTTTTGCCTTTTTTTTTTTGGTTGTTGTCGTAAAATTTCATTGTTAATTTGATTTATGGAGGAAAATCCCATGTGGGTAAAGTTATATTTGAGTTTTTGACTGGGAAACCTTTTGATTCTTGGATCTGTCAGATTATTTGTAAATGTAGGATGTTTGATAATTAATGTTTTTATGATCAACTTCCTGGCAGCCAAAAATATTTGTCCTTTCTTTCATATTTTTCCTCAAAAAGGATTAACTTTCCTAGTTTATGTTTCCTCAGTTTGTTGCTTGTCGTCTTTTAATGTTGTTGGAGCTTGTTAAATGGTTATGGTTCTTAATTTGCCTCAAGTGGAATTTAACTATTGCTTTAGAGGGAAAACCCTTAGTGGCATAATTATAATTAACAGTTATTTGATGTATCTTTCTTTTCCCTTAGTGCAAATGGATGGGCGAATGCATATTCTGTAAGCAAAACATTGGTTTATCTATAATAAAGATCATCCCCCGCATATTTTTGCTTCATTTTGTCAAGTGATAGAAGGTGTTTCCTAGATTTATTCTTGCTTTATCTTGAATTTTCAGAATGGCCAATGCTTTGTTGCACCAAACAGTTGGAACTCTACAGCTTCTCAGCAATTCCGGAACTCGTTGCGACACCTGGAATAATCCAGTAAGGTTGCTTCACAAAGGTTTTAAGGTGGAAGTTGGGTTCTCAAAGACAGCCACCTACAGTTCTAGAGAAAGGAAATTCAGTGTTATTCAAGCCTCAGCTTCTCGAACCTCTGTTTTTGATCCTGTTTTTACTCCCTCGAATAATGGCACCCAGGAATCTCGCAAGATATCAAGTAAGCCAACCATCCTAGACGCAGTTATCATATTTAATTATCGAATTCTAGAACAGTGCAGCATTTTTTATCTTGATTCTAAGCTCAATCCAATTGCACTCTGTTTAGCGTTTATCAGCTAGTTGTTGTAAATAGCACAAATCCTAATTTCTCAAAATTGAAATGGCAGACTGCAAAAGCTTATTGATTCCAACTGATGCAAGTGATTTGGTATTTCCTCGTAACTTGGGGAACAAAGTTGGGATCAGCTTGTGAAATCTTCTGATTCCTTTTTTCGTGATATTCATTGCAGTTGAAGCAGCTTTGATACTGATTCGTCACGGCGAGTCTCTATGGAATGAGAAGAACCTGTTTACGGGTTGTGTTGATGTGCCATTAACCAAGAAGGGAGTAGAGGAGGCAATCGAAGCTGGCCGGCGAATCAGCAACATACCTGTCGACATGATATATACATCAGCACTAATTCGTGCAAAGATGACTGCTATGCTAGCTATGACTCAGCATCGCCGCAAGAAGGTAACTTGAAGAAAAATGAACTTTATGGTAACTAAATTTCGGGGTGCTAGTGACTACTTGGTGATACCGGGCACCTCTTACAGTCGTCATTGGTCATTAGTAAACGGATTTTAAGTTATTTAAAACACCTTTTTTAGCTAAAAGTTCAAGAGTGGTAATTTTATCTTTCTTTGGTTTATTAGACTGATTCATTGACCTGCTGGCAGGTGCCGATTATCATGCATAATGAGAGCGAGCAAGCAAAGGCATGGAGTCAAATATATAGCGAAGAAACCATAAAGCAATCTATTCCTGTTCTAGCTGCTTGGCAATTGAATGAAAGAATGTAGTCAATTTGTCCTTTTCTCTATATTGAGAAGAATAAAGTCATATCACTCATGCTTTTCCTGATTTGTCTGTTTACCAGCTGTCTCACTTTTTCTCAGTCCTCTTTCCTGAATGATTCATGGACTATCCTCTCTATGCAGGTATGGAGAACTACAAGGTCTTAATAAACAGGAAACCGCAGATAGATTTGGGAAGGAAAAAGTTCACGAGTGGCGTAGAAGTTATGATATACCTCCACCCAATGGCGAGAGTTTGGAAATGTGTGCTCAAAGGGCTGTTGCATATTTTAAGGATAATGTAACTTCAAAATCCAGCTTTATCTGATATTTAATTATTTTGATATTTGATCATTTATTCGATCCCTTAGGCCTTAGATAACTCTAGAGATTCAATTTCTTCAATACGATTTATTTGGAAGCTCATAACAGTATTCTGTTTGCAGATTGAACCCCGACTTTTTTCTGGAAAGAATGTCATGATTGCTGCCCATGGGAATTCATTAAGGTCCATTATTATGTATCTTGACAAATTAACCTCGCAGGAGGTATGTACCGTTTTCCTTGTTCCGTTCTTGACTTTTTTTTTTCCGTGGTATTTCTTGTTTTAACAAGAAGGCAAATATTTGTTTCGTATTCTTTATGAGACAGGTTATAAGTTTAGAACTATCAACTGGGATTCCTATGCTTTACATTTTTAAAGAAGGGAAGTTCATTAGGAGGGGAAGTCCCGTAGCGCCAAATGAGGCTGGAGTCTATGCTTATACTAGGGTATGTAACTTCCATTCAGCATTATTTTTGATCTGTTATGGATCTGTGTATAAACCCGTTTACTCTACTGCTTTTATATACATGCTTTTGCTTCACAAGCAGGAAATTGATAGATCAATTTCAAAGTTACAATCAGGCCGGGAAAAAAAATCGAAATTTGAATTGTTTCATTACCTTTGTGAGAACAAAAGGAGATAACGATGACTTGGAAAGTCATAAGTGTTTGGGCTTTTGGAATTTGAATTGTTCATGTTTTGAAGTCTTGAACATAAGGAATAGCCTTGGACATTCTGTGCAGAAAGGAAGGTGTTTTCTGTATCAATATCCAGATATGGCCATCACCTTTTATAAATAGTAAAAGCAGCTTGTTCTTTTGAAAAATCTTTTAGCCATTCAAACTTCCAACCGGTAAAAATGGCGATACAATTTAAAATGCTTCCATCATATGATATGTTTTTTCTGAATTGTCCGACTTTGTTGTTTAGGGAAAACTTTTTGGTCTGATTATTGTGGACAAAAATCATGACTCCTTCAAGTTCTTAACATGTATTGAGTAATCTTTTGCTCGAAACCTCGTAACCTTATGATGCTGAAGTGAAATTCTATTTGTTTCTTGAAGTGTCCAACCGAAACATAATTATTCCTGGAAAATAAACTGATTGATATAAAGGAGCTTTTCTGGTTGAACTTAATCTGGAAATTATGCTTTTTATAGTCTGTCTTACCCTTGGGACTGTAGGCCTCAACCCTGAAAGGAAAAAAGGAGAAAAACTTTCAGTAGACTTAATTATTACTATCTATATCATCTTGTTTTCAGGGATTTTTTCCGAAGCTTAATTGAGAAGACTAATGTTTCTAGTTCTACCAATTTAATTTTTGCAGGGGTTGGCTCAATACAGGCAGAAATTAGATGAGATGTTGCATTGAAATGTCCTTTTTTAAGTACGTGGTAACATAGAATTCTGGCTTTTATTGTGTATTAACCTCCCCTTTCGAAGTCCTCAAATAATTGTACACTTTTTTAATGGTTTTCCAGCGGATTCTCTTTGAATTACCATCTATGGTCTTTGTGTAATGTTGGAACAATAACTTAGAAGGTTAGCTGCTGTCCCACTTGGTTCTTGGTATGGGCGGTTAACCTACTAGTCGCAAACTGACGACTCCCTGCCTGCCTAGCTCCTTATAAATGTGGTTAGCTGTGCCTCTGTCAAAAATAGTGAACATTCAAGGCCCCTGTAACAGATAATACAGAAATAATTTCTCTTTATCCATTTTTTTTCTTGTACTGTGTTTAAATGACGTCAGTCATTTGTCCTTGTATTGAGAAAATATGGGCTGAAATCTTGCCTTTTTATCAAATTATCTTAATTAATTTAAATTCACAAAAATCAGATTGGATAATATCGACGATTTTTACTATAATTTTTAGGGGTGCGAAGCCCACCTTAACTCTTTAAAAAGAGCGCTTTCAACATCCTTGACCCTGCTAAAGCAGCATACGATCTGATATTACCTCAACTAAGACAGGCTCGAGCTTCTGGTTACTTTTTTATCTCCAGAGAACATCCCTGCAGCCAGTTTAACAGCCCTCTGTAACAATGGGCCTTCTGAAACATGACCTGGCGAATTGTATGTGAGAGCCTAGCCCAATGATTTCGTCTACCCAATCTAAGGGTTGCTTGGTACCAGACGTGACCCTACCTTGCCTACTTGAAATGAATGAACAAGACCCATCTGTTCCTGGTCTGCTGGAAGATTTAAAATCGCATTCTCGTTGCAATAAGACAAATAACTGATCTGTCGCTTCCGTTGATTTTGAGTTCTGCAGTCAACAAACTTCATTTTTGACTTGCACAATAGTGCAAAACTAATCCGTAAGACAAATCAAACAAAAACGTCCCAAAATCTTGAAACTGTTAAATTGGGATCTATCTTGTATATACGTCTTTTGTTTTTTTTTTTTTTTTTTTCATTGACGTTGGATTCTTTTCTAACTTTTCGGTAGTACTAGATTTACAATCTGTCAAGATATAGAGGTAAGGATGCCATACCGTGCCAGGCAACTAGGTCTCACGGCAAGAACTGTTCTTCCATGCTTGTCTATAATATGATTTGATATCGAGATCTTCCTTATGTCAGCCTCATGAGTAACCTCTTCCTGCATCATACAAAAAGAACGACATTGTAAAGCACCATACATATTAGAAGAGGAAAAAAGGACAAAGACTGACCCCCCAGGTGAACTAATAAGTATATTGGACTTGTGTTACTCCCTGTTGGCTAAATCCAGAGGACTTAAAAAGTTCATTATTCAACGAACCATTTCTGAGAAGCATGAAAAACAATTGCGAAAGTACGCAAACACTAAGAAAATAGCATTGTAGCCTCGTGTCAAAATATATAAAATAGAAAACCTGTTACAAGCATACTGCAAAGGTAAAATAATCGATGCATTTGGTACCTATATTGTTCGAAACTAATTTCAGCAACTTAGTTGCCTTGTTGGAGTGTTCCATTTTCATGCCCTCATTAAATATCTGGCGATGGCTGCATCAGAACAATAAATAGCCTAACTTCTCAGGCAATGCTCCTTTCTATCAACCTTCATCTCACTAATCTGCAAAATGGTTAGCTTAACTCTCGACAACATCTATCATAAGGTCAAAATGATAACCTATGAGCACCTAGGGATAGAGGACCATATGTCCAGAAGAATGATACCGTTGCCTTTCTGGTTCCTCCTGGTCTTCAGATGTTAAGAGACTTCAATCTCACATCCATTCGAATTTTGAGGACGATTTCTTTGAACCCACACTCATGGTTTCATAGGTGTCTCCCTGTATGTTAAGTTAAATGCTTCAAAGTTTTAGTATCATCAATCTGAATGCCACTACATCAAGTAAAAGCTTGTGTGAGAAAAATGCAAAACCATTGTCATTATTTTCAAGTGAAAACCAGAAATTGCACAAGGGATGCAGATGTTGGAAGATAACCCCGTCTTAGCTTGAATTTTAAATTTAAAATTAAAATTAGATATAAAACACTATGATACAAATGTAATAAAATATATATACACACATTACAGATCAAAATTTATTTAAATGTGTATTTGCATTATATTTATAAAATTTTACAAGTTAAAATTATATTTAAGATATTTATATATTTAAAATATATTTATGTAAGATATTATGTATTCATATAATCTTAAATATGATACAAATAATTTTAAATTTTTTAACAGTAAAATATATTTACCGAATAAAAAAATACAAAAAATACAAAAAATTTAATATTCATCAAATAATTTTAGATTTATAATAATGAAATAAATTTATAGGATAGAAATATGAGAAAAAAAATTAAGTTAGAAAAAATAAGTGCTGGGCAACCCTAAGTTGGAGGCATCAACAGATTTGGTGTCTCCTTTTGATAACTAATTTAACAAATAACATTAATTTGGTCGAAGTGCCAAAAATATGACTGGTAAGTAGACTATAGATTTTATCTGTAGTATAGCTTTGAATTGGAGTGCTCTCCCTTCCTCTTCATCGGCAAATTCATCCAGCGGCAAACTACTTAAATTAAAATCTGCAGTGGTTTTTGGTTTTGATGATGGCAAAGCTTAGCCACCAACGAACATTTTTTACCCATTTCAGTGTCATTTTAACTTTGTTCCATTCTTTATTACAGAGAAAAGAATTCCAGGATTCCACAGCAGAACCTGCACAAGGTATTTGCCCGACTGACGGCATGTACAAGGTCAGTTAACGTCACAAACAATTATGGGAATCCCCACCCCACCCCTCCTCCCATCCTATGCTACGCTACGAGATTTCCTTATACAAATTCTGTACTCTTCTTTCTTTTATACAGAATTTTGGAGGAAAAATCATATTTCTACCTTAGCCTATTGCCCTAAAAAAAAAAAAGAAAGAACGTTCAGTTAACCAACCCGTATACAGCAGACATCAAAATAAGTCACCTTAACGGATCTGCATGTTCAAAGAATGTGCACGGTGGCTGCTTTCATATGTGTTGATCCTTCGAAGCGTCCTGAAGTGCTCGTTTCCTCAATGATTTTGCAAACATTTGTAAATTCAATGAATGTTCAGATCATCTTTAAAACGTGACCAATTTTTATCAACACATGCCGACTCAAAGACTCAGCCGCATACGTGGAGAGAGGTACAAAGTCAAACGGAGCATAAAACTGGAATGACTACCCCAACTGTATAAGTCTTCATCTAAGAAATGGCACATTGTAATTTGCTCTCAGTTATCACGGCAAGAGATCTTGGTTTGACAGCATGATCCGTGACGCCAGCATTCAGTTCCTGGATTCCACATCATTAATTACATTTAGAACAGTTATAATTATCACAAACAAAATTTTAGATTAAAAGTGCTTTTATCCTAAATCTATTTCTTACCTTAGAAGCCCATAAGTTGGTGGGTGGATCTAGGGTAGGTATGATTCATACAGCCTAACCCAAATTCATCCACCTCCATGCAAGAAATCGCAGGAACCAATTTCGCACACAGATTTTTAACCAGTAACCAAGCTTTAAGCAAAGGATCATTGCTGCCCCTTGCAAATCCTCTCATCCTGTTCATTGTAGGGCAGTTATCAGACGCAAGTCAAGCACCAACTTGTCACAAATTCAGTATAGCTGAACAGATAATCTCAAGAGCTATAATGAACTCAATCCTTGTGGAGCCAAGAGCTTTCAAAAACTTCAATCACAAGGATTACAAATAAAGTTACACTCCAAGGCTCTTCACCATGTACAAAATTTTAGTAGACAAAAAAATTCAATGGCTAGGAATCTCTTTTTGCCACAGCACCAGCAGAACTTTGCTTTTTCAGTATACCATGTTGCCAGGCATCTCTAGATTTCTCACCTGACTGATCAAAATCATCCAAGGAAGTCTCCATTGGTGCCTTAAATTGACGATAATTCCCATTCCTAGAGATTACTGATGTGCCTGATTTGTCTTCATCTTCTGATGGTGTTCCAGACCTGGAGTCTACATGCATATCTAATGATCTGTGTCTTGGTCCAGCAGATCTTAAACCCCTCATGCTAGAAGCCTTACCCTGTGAAGGGTAACCAGGTCCCCTTGGCCCTGAAAATTCTTTGGAGAGTAAGTCTTTTAGGAAGTCCTTGGGGAGAGAATCCATGTCCATATAGCAATTCCTAGCCTTGGCATCAGCAATTAAGGCTGCCCAGTCTTCAGATTGCACCAGAGAATTTGCATTACCCATAACCTGTTCAAACATCGATGTCCATTCCAGAAAATAAATAAACATCAAGCAGTTGAAGGACGATCTAAGCTTTAATGTAATAGCATAGAAGATTAGAAAAAAAGAACTCGTACCCATAAAGCCCTTCTGGCACGAGTAAGAGCAACATTCATTCGACGAATGTCAGCAACAAATCCCACACCATGACTTGAGGCCCGCACACAGGACATAATAATAACATCACGTTCCTGGCCCTGGAAAGCATCTACAGTATTAATATATAGATCCTTCCCTTCCTCTGATTTTATAACAGTCTCAAATTCACGTTGTAGGCATTTTAGTTGCAGCTTGTATGGTGTGATTATACCCACTGTGATTTTTGGCACACCAAAAGATTTTAAAGTTTTCTGTAGATGCTCATATAAGCGCAAACAAAAAACTGCTTCATGCACATTCTGATACGAAACAGATCCACCTCTTTGGGACTCCCGGCCATGGGTAATATCATAGAATAAATAAGGTTTAAGTAAAGGGTCCTTGTAGTAAACCTCGTCAGGTAAGTTGACAACACTTTCACTATCAGTAAGACGTCCTTGATAAAAATAACTAGAAGGAAAATCCCTAATTTGGGGATGCATCCTATATTGCACAGATAACAACATAGTTGGGCATCCTGCTTGCTGGAACCTTTCAAAAAGGCTTCTACTGTATAAAAGGGTCCCAGCAGCCTTGCTAATGACTGTTGCAGGAAGCTGCTGGGGATCCCCAACAAGTACGCATCTTGCTGCACCAAGAGAAAGGGGAGGAAGTACTCCAACTTCACTGGCTTGAGCAGCCTCATCAATGACAACCATATCAAAACCGTGGGTAAGGCGAGAAAACAATTTACGACCGCTACTCGAGACAGTGGTGAAAACAATCTCTGCCTCATTGGCAAAACTCGCCTCAAGGTTAGCTCGGGCTTCTTCTAAGTTGAAGTTACTGCCGGCACGAAACCTGGCTTCCAAAATGAGAAGGCGAGACATCTCAACTAGAACCTTATCTCTGTTTTCAACAACTGCAGCCAGGTTCTGTAACAATACATCTCGGTTCTGGTCCCGAGCAGCAAGAATATCAGGGTCAACACCAACAGATCCTTGGGACCGAACAGCAGCAGCTGCAACAGTAAGTTCCCTCTGGAAAGTGGCTATCTGCTGAGATAACATAGCTTCACGAGCCTTTAAAGTGTGCATATGTCCTAAAATTTCTTCACGACTCTTGAGTAAAAGTTGTTCAGTTCTCCGCTCAACAGAAACTGCCTGGGCAGCCCGTGTTTGTGAGTCTACACCAACTCGGGCCACATCGGGACGGTAGATTTTCATCTCACCATCGATAAATCCTCGATCCAGAACACGTGAAAGAAGTTCATCAGTTGCAGCATTAGAAGGAGCACAAACTAACATTCTGGGCTTTGGGCAGAGTTTTGGAAGGGTGCGGAAAAGATTCTGGTCCATGTTCTGAAGGACTTCATCAATCGATCCCATCGCAACATTGTCAGGACTGTTCTCATTAGCTAGCTTATAGCTCTCAGGTGCTAATTTCTTAAGCAAAGAGGTATAATAGTGTTGATATTGAACCAGATGGATGACATTTAGCATCCCCCAAACAGTGTGTGTCTTACCTGTTCCAGGAGGCCCTTGAACAAGTGTAAAAGGCCATGGCTCTTGCCTCTTTGTCACCCCACTACTTGTTCCAGCAGCTGTATGCGTAGCTGCCCACTGGATTGCTGCAAGCTGAGGCCCATTAAAGGTCCTATGCAAATAATCGACAAAATTTGGTGTGAAGCATTCAGGCATAGCAGGAGTTTGCTGCTCATATTTTGGAAAGTGATCAGGACTCGGCTTAAGGATTGCAGTTTGCATCTGTGCCACAAGAGAAACTTTATTAACCCTAAAGATGCATCAAGCAACAAGAACTATCTAGCCTCAGAAGACTTTAAAAATAATAACAAATAAGTACTTGGGAATTAAGACGACAAAACGCATGCAACGCCACATATTCACGCTGGGTAGTTGCAAGAGATCCAAGAACGGTTAGATACCAGATGCCCCTAGACTGAAGTTTCCCCAGAATGTGATCATAATCAACCTTGCTGTAAAAATTAATATGTTATTTTGACATTAAAAAAAAAAAATTAAAATAGTGCTACATTCGGCTAAGCTTTTGTGATAATCAATAGCAGCTCAAAAGCCTAAGGACAAAGTGCATTCAAAACTGCACAATATCAATAAGGAACTGATATTTCTGTCATTACCTGTTTGAATCATAGGAATCCCCAACATAAAAGTGAAGAATTGCACCAAGAGGATCACGAGTATCAATGGGTATGTGCCGCCGAACAGTACCAACCACACGTCCAGTAACCTCAGCCTCCTCATCTTCTTCAATTGAAGTCGTGTTGTTCCGCTTAGTTCTAACTGCTTGATACAAAGTAAACAATCATAAGATATACATGTGTGAGTGTGTGTGTGTACATGAATTTGTAATAATAAATCTCAAAATTAGTCTTATTCCAATATCATACCTGAACTCGACCTTGGGGCCCACAAAACTGCAACATCACCTTCTTTAAACACCCACTTGCACTCATTAGCAGGAAGAACTATCACATCATACCATCCTAAACCAAAAATGGAAAATTTATGCCAATTAATAAAACTAATAGAAACATTTACTCTCAATTAGAAAAAATAATAGGCCTTGTTTCTACACTGGAACCAAAAAATTTCTCCAGAGTAAAATATCAAAACTAATAATTGTCGAACATAGTAAACCATGTCAGCTATAGTAACTACTTTTTAAACTAACATAAAGACTAAAAAGACATAAACCTATGAGGAGTAACTAGGCACTTTTACCTCTTTCTCGCCTTTCAATGTTTTTGATACGGACCATTGTATGTGTATCTCTTGAAGCTGATTCAGCTAACTCTTCCCACGTGCTGTAGAGTTGTGCACGGCATTCCTCAAAAAGCAAAGGCTCAAAGACTCTGACATACTCTTCTACAGATTCAAACCGCCCAGGAACACACTGGAGTTCAGTATCCTCTGATGCATGCAGTAATAAAATTAATGGTCAAGTGTAGGGGCTAAAAGTCCAGAAAAAATTAATAACATAAGGAAAAGATAAAAACAAATAAGATAGAGACGAATGGAAATCCAAGCTAACCCTCAAAACTAACAAGAGTATCATAAGATCATAGCATACTGATTGCTTAAACTATTACCTAGAAATAATTAAATGTAATCTAGTAAATGCCAACCAAAAAAGAAAGCAGGAAATCTCTTTTGAGTTGCTTTAGAAAATTAGTCACGTTGCTTAAGCAATTCATGATCAAACCTTCAAATGTCCATGCCAGATGAAGAGAAAGAAATAGTACTGATCATATATTTTACATTGCATTAACCAAATATGCCTTCTTTTAGAGTATTGTAAAGCAATGACTCAGAAATCCTACAAATTATTAGGGTCAATTTTATAATATTCAATTTCTAAGGCTTAACAAATAGTAGAAAATCAAGAATATACAACCACAGAAATCTCCTACAAAATGCATGTGCCAGCAATAAAAACTTTGATGGCCGCTTATTCAATTACAAAAAGTTCCATTAAAAACACAATTCCACTTCAAGGACCAGTAATTGAGTAAAGGGGTAAGCTAGGAAATTTAGCAGATATGCCACATGAACACTCCCTCTGCAATAGAAATTCTCTCAGAAATAACCAGATAATAAGACTAGTGCTAACAGATAGTGCAAATAAATCAGTTGCAACAATCAATTAAAAGCCAGCCTTCAGAATTAAAAAAATACATCTCATCACCTTCCATGTCCTCTGAGATTTACCATTCTCATAGAGTGATAATTGAAGGGAAATGGATAACTGGCATGAGAAAAATAAAAAATATAATATAATAAAATAACTGTAAAAGCAAGCAAGAGGGAGAAAAAGAATATGGATATCTGGAATTGCAAGTTTAGAAGTAGTCAACAGCTATCTGTAGATCTGTATATACATATATATATATATGTATGTATGTATGTATGTATATATGTTACCTGGTTGATGCCAAAACCTTTCACTGGTCACCTCTCGTATAAGACGTTCCACAGATGTGTCTTGATACGAGGTACTAGTAGCCATTGTCTTTTTAGAAGGAAAATGTTTCTTGTTTACCATCTTTGTGTCCACAGAGCTTTGGCTGAATGGAGCTGATTTCCTATTAGAAAACTGAGGATTCTTAAGCTGCCTCAAATCTATAGGTTGCTTCCACGAACTCTGCCTTGGAATGGGTGGTAGATTAGCCTCTGAAAGATCAGTGTCACTATTTAACCTCCTAGGCCTGGCAAGCAGTCCAGAGTTCGTATTACCATTACATTCAGATTTAAGATCATATGACTCCACTGCAGGACTGCTTTCTTCATTACATGGTAAATCAACTTGATTCTGATCCTCATTTATTGGCTGACCTTGCTTTTCTGGAGGAGCAGTACGAGCTTCTTTCACGGTACGAGTTATAACAGGCATTGGAAAGTTCTGCCTTCTTGTAATAGAAGTTTTTATTGGGCCAGCTTGTTTGACATCTTCCAAATTAAGAAACATGGTCTTCCTATTCCGTTTTTTTCCCAGCATTGCTTCTTTCTCTTGATCTATCTTCCTCTTTGCTTGATTATTCGCACACTTAAGAGCATGACTAGCTTCAATACCTTTAACTTCTTTTTGTTTTGGCACCAAGCGAGGTTCTTCCCGACCATCAACAGATATATCACCTTTACCATTGCCTTCTGAATTTCGGCTGTTGCTACCTTTCTGATCATTCATATTTTGTTCCAGTCTTAATGGAGAATGACTGTTTTCAGTGGCACCAGCAACACCAACAGTCACACCTGAAGCACTACAATCCATCACCTCCAGTACACCTTTCTCTTGCGAAACTTTACCCTCTTCATGCAGATTACTATTTCTGTATGCATCAGCAGAACCCTCAGCATCAGACCATTCACCTTCTTCTCTTTCCACAGCTTGAGCATTAGCAGAACCTGAAACAGGGGAAGCTTCTACATAGGCTTTTGTCTCCCCACTGTTATTTGACTGTGAAGATGATGATAACAAATTGGAATTCTGCTCTCCTCCCTTCTTGTGCTCAACACCTACTTCAGGGAAAGAAGAAGCCTTGGGCCGAATAAAAGGCTGGAAACCTGAACCAGATGGCGCATGTGAGAATGCATGGTTATTTACTATTTGTTGAGAACTTGCTGATGTCACAAACAAGTCAGGAGCATGGCGATTTGCTGATGGAAGTGCCTTTTGTGGCCGTAAACAGGCAGCACAATCACTCTCTTCGTCCTCTTCAGCCGGGGGTTCATTAAGATCAAATAATAATCTTCCTCGGGAGCCCATTTCATATATAAATGCATACAAGCTACACAACTATTTCAACAAAATCTAACTGGGTCTACTTGTGCTTTCGTTTCAGCAAGAAGTGCACATGACTTACCAAGCTGTACATATAATAGAAAAACCTCAGCGTAACTAATAAAGATAACTCTAAAAGCAAGGTAGCTTAAGCAAACAATGTCTGGCCAAGAAACACAAGTTTGAACATCTGGTAAGAAACAAGGGACTAGATTTAAGAAACAAGGCAAGACACTGGCCAAGTATTTCAACCAAAAAGTATGCAACTCTTCTCTCATAAAATGAAAAACAAATGATAAGCAGCTTGACTATCAAATCGGCATCCACATACAAAAAACATTAACTTTTATTAATTACTAAAAGGTTCTAAAAGAAAACCCTACCAAATATAAGATTACATCTAATTTCCAAGGAACACGCATCAAAATCGTTCAAGACAATGCCTAACAAAAAACCAAAACATAAACAATCACAACAAGGCAACAATATTACTTCAATACGAATCAACACACATAGTTCTCAAAGTAAGCAAATAATTTAACTTAATTGAATGCAACGTGAACAATACCAGAAAAACCTGAAGAACTTCACCCTACCCCCCTCCCAATCGTAACTAACCTAAAATTTAAAAAAGAACTTCAATCAGAACTTATTTAGATCCATAAGATCCCTAAATTGGACCAACCTAAGCTTAATAGTTTTGCGAGATCGAAACTCCCTGATGCAATAAAAAAAACCTAGGGCTTTACACAAAGTATAAAATCAATACAATTAAGTTCCAATTTCATTCCTTTCAAACCCGTGAATCCTAAAAGAACCAGAAAATAAATATAAATAAATATATATATATATATATAACTTTCGCAGATCAAAATATGAAAACCTAATAAATAGTTAAAAGACGTCAAACAAATGTTATCACAGGAATGTATGAATCCAAAGGTCAAAAGTCTCTAATCTTCGATTCAAGAATGTCTAATTTCATTCATCCAACATTTTTCCAAAATTGGAAACATATAAATCCCAAAAAAAAATTAAAAAAGAAATGAGTTGAGAGATAGAATTTCCTTTCCATAATTTTTATTTAATATTATTATTTTTACCTCTTGAGAGCTGCAGAGAAAGTGGCAAGCCACAGAAATAGAGAGAGATCAAGAAAGAATTGGAGAGAGAAAATAAGGGAGAGGTTGGTTGTTCCTCCACTGGAAATAGAGTGCAAAAGGCGAAGGCAGAAAACGGGTTTATATAGGAAATAACGAGCCCATCTGAACCGGCCGGTTTTTCTCTGTTCATCGTTAAATTATTTCCCCGTCATTTTTTCATTAATAAAATTTAAATTTATTTTATTTTATCTTTCCGACGAAACTGAATTTTCGAAAACCACCCTCTGAACCTAACCGAAGAAGGGGATCCTGGGTAACGATTAAGGGTAATTTTGGGAATTAGGGAAAAGGAAGGGTTCGTTAATTTAGATGCGTGGTTTGGTTTGCGTGTGTTAGACTCACGGGGAAGAATCATGTGCTTTAGAGAGCTAATAACGTTGAGTTTACTTACATTACATGGGGTCCATGGGATGCCAAATGGTCATCGCAACATCGTCGGGGGAGAAATCCCAAAAAGAAAAACAAAAGGACACGTATTATCGTACCGTGAACTTGCCTTTTTTGGTGTTCTTGAGGGTTAATTTCGTCAATCCAAATGGGAACATAGGCAAGTGTTTGTCTTGTACTAAACAACGTCGCACCCACACAATGGCTATTCAGCCTATCATTTAATGCAACTTCTAATTTTTAGGCCGAAATTCTCCTTGCTTCCAAAATTCCCCCGCAACCTCTGCATTTCGCTCCAGCAACCTACCCAGCAGATTACTTTCACTCATCTTCTTCTTCATTTTTCTCATATTTTTCACCTTTTCATCTACCTCATTTTCATTGTTTCTTTTTTTTTGCTTGCACTCTTCAAAATTTATGCATCCTAGGCCACGATTTTAAGAAAAGTGGTAATATTTCTTCAACAAAGGAGGAGCTGCCAGTTTCTTGTACCACCTTCAACATCCTGGATCCCATCTATAATTTGATTAGACCAACCGGGGATTTCTTCTTCTCCATTTCCTTTTTGTATTACTACCCCCCCTTTCGTCTCTTTAATTTCTTTTGTAGATGTCTTTTCTTTTCGTTTTCTCGGGTGGAGAAGAAACAGAACTAGAGCTACAAAAAAAAAAAAGTGATTGTAGTGCATTTTGGTTAACTAAAAATGAGAGGATTGCAGATTGGTTGCTTTCATACTATCTTCAGATCGGTTCCATGTGCCCTTTTTTTCTGTAGCTTGGGAGAATTTGGCATTATATGTGGAATTATATTTCATTTATTTTTTTTGGGGGGGGTGGGGGGAGGTGGATTTGAACCAAGTTATAACAGACCCAACTTCATTCTACTCATTGAAGTACTCATTGAAGATGGAGGCTTGGAACCCATATTTTTGTATGAATGATGATGCAAAACTGGATACATAATCTTTTTGTTTAATAAAATAGCCGAGACTTTTACATGCACGTTATGTAAATTTTTGTAAGTGATGAATGAATGAATGAGATTATTTTGTTTGATAAATTTTAATTTTTTATTTAAAAATACATATTTTGATGAAAGAGTGGAGAGATTATGTAAATATTCTATTTATGATTTTCCAATATTAGATATTATGTATACAAATATATTAATAATTATTTTTTAATATAATTCTAAACATTATTTTGAGTAAATTTAATAAAATATTTTTAGATATTAAAATTTATTAAAATATTTTTAAAATAAGTTATCACATTAATTAATTGCTAAATATAATTTAGTTAATTTTCATAATACATTAATATAATAACATAAATTAATATTATTTATTTAATTTAAGAGTAAAGTTATCGGTACGTATCTATTCTTTACTTATTTTATAACATCATTTGAATCGATCAAATAATGTAATATCAATTTTCATCTATTTTATTTAAGTAACTAAATTACATAATATTTATTCTACCTTTATTTTACTCTCATTAAATAACTATTCCATTTAGAAAAAACAAACACAATGTAAGATATTAAAATCTTAATTCCTAAAATACAATACATTTTAAACTTACCAAATTGTAGTGAGAGAAAAAAATTACTTAATGTTGAAATAGTGTATAATTTTTTTTTGAATGAATCTTTTAAAAATAAATAAATTAAAATATTTAATTTTATGCTAAATGATTTTTTTACCTTTCATTTTATTAATTTATTATAATTTAATATATATTTTTGTGTTTTTTCATTAATTGACTTAACGTTACTTAATTAATAAATTTAATCTACTTTAATCTAAAAGTTATTTATTTTAACTAAAATTAATTAAATTTTTATTATTTAGATAACAATATCTTTGCCTTATGTTCTATGTATAAGTTACAATTTATTTAGTTTATTAATTTAAAAAATAAAATTTGAAATCATAAATTAATTTAAAATGCCCATATTACATGGTTTAAAAGAAGTGGAAAGTTAAAAATTGAAACAAATATATACATAAGTATTGGGAATTCGGTGCGTGCACTTGACAAAAAGCTCAAGCTGCGAGTAATGTCAATAGTTAATGCACACAGTTGCCTAGATGAGTTAGAGAGGGAAGTTGACACATAAGCTGATGTTGATGGCTAAAATTTAATATCCGTGTCAGCAAAGGATTGAAGATGATCTTGTTCTAACTTTTATTAATTAAATTATTATCAATTAATTTTTTTAATTAAAAAAATTAATTTCATATTTTATTTAAATTTATGTAAAAATTAAATTATTTATTCGATTTAAATTAAATAAAACTTAAAGTATAATATTTTAGTTTTAAATTTAAATTTAATTTAATTTAAATTATTATTAAATTAATAAAAATTATTTTATTTAAATTTAATTAAAAATATATAAATATTAATATAAAATAATTTTAATGTTTTTAATATATTTGAAATAATAAAATAAATTTTTAAATTCAATGAATAAAGTCTGATTTTAAATAAATAATTTTTTTAATATTTGAACTTAACTCAATTTCGGCTACGAATAACTTTCACCTTTTTTCTTGTTTTTTCAATAATTATTAGTAATCACATTATATTTAAATTGTTTTAGAGAATCTAATGTATTACTATTAACATAAAATTGTATTATACACAATAAAAAATAATAAAAATAAGTAAAAAATTTCAAAGTTTTTGTGGTACTTTTTACGTACTACAATTTTAAAGGTGATGGAATAATAATTTAAAGAAAAAAAAAAAGAAAAGGGGACGGCAATGCCTTTTTAGATTTCAAAAAGAATATAAGTTCTATTGCATTTCACTATTTTAGACTTTTTAGTGTAGAAGCAAAAGAAACGAAAATGACATTCACTAACGTGATAGTTTTATTTTATTTTATTTTTGGCGAGTACATGAAAAATCCAAGGGGCATTTTTGTAACTTTATAAGG
>JBBYHO010000015.1:20267205-20278027 GCA_038382025.1 Adansonia gregorii | reverse complement strand
GGGATAGTTGGCCATAAGAATAGAAGAATGCTTGGATCTTCACTTGAACTTGCGAAAGGCTTCCAAGAAAATTGGGCCAAAAACTCCTCCCTTTTAGAAGTTAAGATGAAGACATTAATTAATAAGCCCACGTAACAGTACTCTCAAACACACCATAGCCTTATTTCAAGCCCAAATTAAAATGAAAACATTAATCAATAAAAGAAAGGGATGTTTGGATTTTAACCGAAAATAAATTGGTTCGGAATATGATTTAGACCATTATCATTATTAATATAAAATTCTTTATTAAGTTTGATATTATCGATTAAGTAACATTAATTTAATTTAAAAATAAAAAATTATAAAATTAAAATATCATATATTAATAAAATTACATAAGTAATTTAATTTCTTTAAAAAAATTGCTTCCTATTCCATTATTTAAATAAAAATTACGTGCAATAAACAACTTCTTTTTAAAAAAGCTATTTTTTATTTAAAATATATTAGATATAATTAAATAATTTTTTTAATTTCACCTACTTTGTAGGTGAGTCATAATCTAGTAAGTATAAAAGGAAGCAGATTCTTGGATCCATCTTCCACAAATATATGCAGATTCGATAACTAAATTTTTTTTTTTTTTTTTAAAAAGGAGAAATAATCCTGAGACAGTCCTTCATATTCGGGCATGGAATTTCTCTAGTAAAGTTCACAAATCACTCCATTGGAGGATTGGGCTTTAATCATCATTAGTAAAAAGGAAAGAAAAAGGAAAATACTAGTAGGGGAGGGGAACTTGTTCGGGGGGCTTGATTTGGGTTTAATCGGATAACCACGATATTTATAATTTGATTCCATTTAGATTATTATTTAATTAATAAAAATTTTTATTTAAATTTAATTATAAATTTTTATATTAATATAAAATAAATTTTTAAATATTTAATATTTACATTCATTTAAAAAAAATAAAATTCGGCTTCCTTTCCTCGATTTCATTGCTCACTTTCTATTAGTTTTTTTCATACTTTTTTTTACCCGCTGAATTCCCCTTTTATATATATATATATATATATATATGGACAAATTAATTAAATTTTTTAAAATTTCATTTATTTATGGTAAAAAGTACATATTTTATCGTACTTAGCTCCACGAAATCTAAGAACCTTTCGAGGCAAAGTTTATTTTATTTTTCATCCTTAATAACCACGTGAAGCTATATATATATATATATATATATATTTCGGCTCAGTTGTACCGATTAATCTGTCTCGATCACAAAAATGGTGAAGCTTTGTTGATTCAATTCAAATAATTATGCCGAATTGGCCTCTTTCTCTCTCTCTCTCTCTCTCTCTCTCTTCTCCTATTGGACTTGGAAAAAAAATAATTTCAGATCGTTGCTCAATTCAGAAATGAATGTCAGTTTGGGTCATCTCACTTCTTTTTTTGTTTTTTCTTTTCTTTTTCCTTTCTCTAATCACAACTTTTCAACACCTTAATAAGCATCATTTTGACTTGGATTTATATACAAAATCTTCATAATTTTCCAACATCGTCAATGGAAATTTCAAAAAATTTTTGGAAAGCAAAATATTATATTTTTATAAATTTAAAATTTAATTTAATTAGTAATCGTTATTAAACGATAATATTTAAGTAATCTAAATTTATATATATATATGTGTGTGTGTGGAATCTTTCTATTTTAATTCAAAACTTAGCTTGGTAAAAAAAAAAAGTATTTTTTCCCACCTTATGTCTAGTCTTAGGCTCTTTAACTTTTGCTTTTCATTTTTCATCTTCCAAAGAGAATTTTTTTTTTTCCTTTTTAGTAGCGTGTCTTTAAAAAATAATAAATTTAACTTTCGAATCATAAAAAATAATTATTGAAAGTTTAACTATTTAACCTTCTTGTTCACATGTAAAATCGCTCAAATGTCATGTTTCGATTTTAGGTGGCATGTCATTTGACATGTGGCATTTGAAAATTTTTTTTCTCTTTTTTATTTTAAACAGGTGTTAATTAAAAATTTAATTTATATTAAAATATAATAAATTTGATCGTAAAAAGAGGTAAAAAAGCTCAATTAACTTAAATAAAAAGAGTCAAAACTTAAATGATACTTTTTCCATGATTTGAGAATCAATTTTAACATTAAGACTTTTTTGAGAAATAAGCTTCTTTTGTTAAACCATAAACACTTGCTTATAAAGTAATTAATAACCCAATCCTTGATAATGTAGGAAAGATGGGATCTTTTCCCCTCAAAAAACCCTTTCACATGAACAAGAGTAATATGTTACAAAAGGGTTATTGTTATTGCTTAATTTGTCAAATAGATTATGTTTCATGGAGTTTTTAGGTTAATTATATAAAGGAGCATGGAACTTGGATGATTGCAAAGGTGTTTTTTTCTGCCCTTGCCCTTGGCAAAAGGGGTTCTTAGAGGGCTTATAGCTTGCTAGCCCGCTAGCCGCTCTTGCCGTTGGCATTTTTTCCAAGTTGAGCTTCTTTTCCCTATAGGAAATCAACTTGTTAAAAAAGAGTAAATATACGCAGAGACCATTATATTGGGCGGCATTGTTAATATGATGTTTGTGTCATGGTCCGATGGTTGAAATGTCGCACAGATTTGAAACTTGAGTTTCGATCTGTAACACTTGCCCAATCCCTTCTTTATTCACGTTTAGCTCTTATTTCAATTCAAAACAGTATTCAAAGCAACCAAGAACAGGAACCCAAGGCCTCCCCTGAAGCGTACAAATTTCTCTTCCAAGATCAGTGAACTTGAAACAGGTTTCCATGGCCTTTTTTTCTTATGTTTTGCTTTGCTTTGCTTTGTTCTTTCTAATCATATACTGTAAAAAGGCTGCTCATCCAAGACTTCAATCATAACCACTAAAAGATATATTTCTTCATTGAAAATGATGTCTTTATTTACCCTCACGAAATCTACTACCAATGAGTAGGCAAAGATTATATGTTTTTGTTGTCCTAATGATGACACCTAAGATCATAGGGGGAGAAACATTATCAGATATATATTGTGAGATGCTTTGATATTGGCTAATAAATTCCTCTTTGGAACATCATTAAGTCTTTGGTGCAGTAAGCACTAAAATAAAAAGCAGCTTAGAGTTGAAAAGGAAAAATTGGGAACTTAAAAAGATCTAGAAAAAAAAAAAGAAGAAGAAAAGAAGTGGAATCAGTGGGTTACTTTTGCCAAATACATTCCTAAAGATAACATAAATATATAGCAATAATTATGTTTTTAGAGTATTCCCATTCTTCCAAGTACATTGATCTAGATTATTTTTTAAAATTTAAAACTATGGGAAAAGATTTGATATACCACCATCATAACCAAGAACAAAAAAAAAAAAAAAAGAATTAACTAAGCTAATCATTAACCCTAAGTTGGAATAAAGAGCCACCACAATTTATACCTCATATCCTTCTCTTAAATTGGATCTTTGGTGATTCTCTCCTTAGAAACCAGAAGAAAATCTTTTTTTGTGATATTTTTAGACATCTTAGTCTGGCCCTGTTGTTTGAAAAACAGAATAGAATGTTTATTGGGACCATGAAAGTGATTATGAATCTATTTTTATAAAAATTTAATCATAAAATGACATTTTTAATATAATGAAAGTATCTTACAACTGAATTATTTAAAAAAAAAAAAAGAAAGAAAAAGTTTCTCCGACTGGGCTTTCTAATAAAACCTTAACGTTAAACAAGTTTTCCAATTGTCTTTTGTTAAATCTAAACCTTGTGATGTTTTTTTTTGGAATAGTGAAAGGGGCACATATCTAGACTTGTTAGATGCTCCCGAAGCGTACAATAACAACAATGCACTTTTCAACAAACAGTAAATAGTTCTCTAAATGCCTCCAATCTGCCAAAATTTAAGATCCATAAAAACATTGGAAAGGAGGAAGAGGGAAAAGGGTATTCCAAAATTTGGGAAGTTGGTAGTGACGGTGCTGGTGGTGGTGGGGCTTGAGATCAGGGACCAAAGCCTATGACAGGGAGAGGGGGCCTGGTGGCTGGTCCAGTGGTGGGCTTTAGTGGGTTTAACACTAGGGGCATAATTTGTGGGCCCGTGATGAATCATTGCCATGGCAAAATGACATGTCAAATCAAAGAAAGGCTGATAGTGGGCCCTCTTTTCTTTTATTTATTTTTTTTACCCGTCTTTTAATGGTTTTGTAGTGCAGCGTCTGGTTTCTCGTTCCTTTGTCCAAAGTGACCCATGTTTTATACGAAGTCATCGTATCTCTTACAGTTCTGGCAGTTTTTTCGGTTGGTTCTTTACCCGTTTTGAATGCTCTCTCTTTCCAAGATTGTCCTTTCCATTTTGGATCAATTTACTTCTTTTTTTTTTATTTTTTTCCAGGGAACTATACGTTCAGTTTCGGAACCCTTCTTCACTCAATAGATTTCAGAAAGCTTTGAAAGGCCATTCGCATAAACGTATAAACATCAATTTTATTAATGACGATTCCCAGTTGAGGTTTTTTACTTGAATTTAATTATACAAAATCATAGTCAAGCTTATGTATGGATCTTAGTACTTTATAATTTTTTTTAATATATAAAAGTACATGAATGATATCCTTATTAGATATACATTTAATTTTCACACTATATTTTCTCATAGTTTAAAAGTACACCTATCTACAAATCGATGCTTGGTTTAAAATGAATCAAAGCATTAAACAATTTTTTTTTTTGTAATCTAAACTGCTTTGTTCAAACTTTAATTATTATTTTAAATAATATATTTTGAATTAAATTTAATTATAAAATATACAAATATAGCACCTATAAAATGAACTTTAATTAATGTTTTTTTCTCTCACTTTGACGATCCCTGTTAGATTTTTTTTTTTTGGGGTTATTTTATGAGAAAAAAATTATTTTCATTGTTATAATATCCGCTAGTTTATAACTTTCTAGCTCGGACATGGTAAAATAGAAATTTAATACAATTTGCGCGAAAATGATACGCATCATATCATGTGCTAATTCGTTCACGTGAAATTTGTGTTTTGCATGAAAATGATGCATTTCCCTTTTTTTTTTCCTGCCCCCTTTATTTATATATATATATATATATCTCCAAACCAACAAGAAGAAAATGATGCGTCATATTAATTGCTCACTCACATCGAATTTTTACTAAAACACTTTGCCACATTTCATATCAACTTTTTTTATTTTGAATATTGCATGCCTAAATGCTTTAATCATCGACTCTGGTTTAAGATTGAAGTAGCTATATATGTAGGCTAGTTTTCCATCTCAATGGCATGTTACTAGACTTAGCTATCCACTCCAATTAAATCATTTTATCCTCTCTCTCTCTCTCCCTCGTTTTTAGAAGAAGATCATGATCCATGAGAAACTTTTTTTACTTGAAAACTATAATTTCATAAAATGATATTATGATCTTTATTTTACGATTTAAATTTATTATTATTGTTTTTTTATAAATATTTATTGTAATTGATTATAATAATATTTATTATATTTGTAATTGCAGTAAACCTGACACCATAAAAAATGTATTTGTGATTGTAATTTAATTCATGTAATAAAACCAAAGATTTTAGCTTGTTAGCATTGGAGAAATTCTTACAGAAATAATTGTCAAACGAGCAAGATAAAGAGGTTCTTTTCTTTTTTTTTTTTTTTTAATGCCTGCTTGTAGTTCTTTATAGATTTCTCACGGTTATTCTACTTTTTATATTCATAAAATAACTGACCAAATCTAAGCCACTTCATTATCAGGGATAAAGCAAAGAGACCAGGAAAATAAGATTTGCATCCACTTGTAAGGTTCTTCCGAATATCATAGTACCCGATAATCGATAACGTTGGATATGCTAACCGGCCTAAGATTGCATTCATTGGCATATTCTCTATCGGCGTAAATATATATATATATATACACACATATATATAAAAATCCAAAGTAAAATATACCCTTAATCTTGCCTTTGGTTCGTTAGAGCTTAGGGGTAAAATAGATGCGATGCTTGATTAGAAGCTCGATTTAGAGACTATTTGCTATGGCCCCTTTGAAGACCCATCGCCCATCGCGTTCACAACAATTTGGCACTTGAGATAGATTTTGCTAAACATTTTCTTTTACAAAGAGACCGTGGCTTAAGAATAGAAGAACAAATTGTATATATTATGATTCGAATATTAAATTTATTGAATATTATTTTTTAATAATGATTGTATCAGTCAAGTAAATTATCAACAATTTTTTTATTTTAAAAAAAATTCAAGCACATTCGACTCTATTTTTGAGCCATAAATTCAATGAGACACTAAATCGGCAAAGAAAAAGTTTCTATAACCAAACTTCAATGCACTTAATGTAAATTGACTACACCCACAGGCTAACATTAATTAACAGCTAACGATTTATTGTAGAAAATTAATCAAAACACTTCTAGTATCCTAGCAAAGAAATAAGAATATTTCTATGTTATTTTGATGGATAATTAAAGTTTTATGATCAGTTTTACACAAATAATTAAAATCAATAAATGTGCATGTTGACATGTAAAATTTGTTCCTTGAACATTATCACACGTTAATTAATAAAAAGTTTATGATTTTTAATGGTAATGCAAAATTAAAACTCTAAGAAGTTCAAGATAAACTTTAACTCATTTAGTTATCAAATAAATTTATTTAACAAAAATATTTCATTGGAGGGGGATTTACCCTTTTTTAATTGGGTATATCTTATTAATATTTATAATAAAAATTAAAATGATAATTTATAAATCTATTGAATAGAAATGTTACAGTTTGTGCGGTTCAAAATTAATGTTCCTATAGATGATAGTGAGTATTATTATTATTATTATTATTATACACATATATTTGAAGTGAAGATTTTGAGGATAGCTTGCTATGCTAATTCTCTCGTAATTTAGTAAAAAAAACATAGATTCAAAAGACCTTACATTTCTTAGATAAAATTATATACACATAAAACAATTATTTCTTTTTTAAATTTTCTTCATAAAAAAAGTGTCAGTTAAAACTTATAAGAGAGGAGTTTGTGACGATGCCATCCGCATGAAAAGAAAAAAAATTAAAAATAGACAAAGAATCCTGACCGTTCGCATTCTGTACCAAACCAAAAGGAAGAGTTGGAGGCGATCGATGAGACACGAGGGCAAAATCAAGCGGTATAGGGCCCCTACCACCCAGTCAAATGCTATCTTTTCTTTCAGTTTTCCTACAAATATGCAAAACATAGAAGCAAAGAATATATAACATAAAGATTTATATTACATAAAATTTATATATTATTAATAAATTTGATTATATTGTTTAATTATATAAAATTATATATATTTTATTTTTAAAAATTTTTAATAAAATGATTGATAATATGTATATTTATATGTTATAAGTGTATCAAATACAAACTCACGATAAATAGATTATTAATGTAACTACATAATTATTACTATTTTAATTTTAAATTGATTTAAGTATTTCTTGGTCAAGTTTCAAACAATTTGTTGACTGATCAATCGCTTTTCCCCTTTTAAATCTTTACCTATTTTTTCTGTGTTTTAAATTATAATAGAAGTAATAAATAAAAAAATAATCCTTTTGACCTGCAGTCATTAATAGAATGTTGAACTTCTTTTATTAAATTTTTTTTTTTTATAATTGCAAATATGCATAGAAGAAATATCTTTTTATAGATTAAAACATGTTAATCATATTTTTTATCAATTAAATTTAAGTTGCTCGAATTCTTTAATCGGAGATGACATGATAGAAAATAATTTATTCATCTTTCTTATACAATGTAGCTGGAGAATTAAGTTTCTTTTGGGGCATTTCTGATTCCTTTCCAAGCCTATGAGCCATGAATCTCATACAAGAATAAGATGGTTACATCACTCAATTTACCCGGATAGATTTGATAATTCATATGTGTATATGTATATATTATGTTTTGTATTTTTATCAATTATGTAAATATAAATATAATATAGATTAATAAACATATCAAATTCTTAAATACAAATATGATATATATATATATATATAAAATTTTCTCAATCAAGAAATAAGATTCCTAGAAGGGCTCAAACGACCAACAACCATGACACTAGTTCTCAGTTTCAGACGCAAAAACATTCCAAAACATCAAACCAAGACGTGACACGTTCCATTCTAAAACCATATTAAACATAAATCAAAATTTAAATATATTTAAACGTATAGTATTTATTATAGTACTATTGAGTCTATTGAACATATTATATTTGTATTATACAGTGTTCAAAATTAATCAAGTGCTTCATAATCGTTCCTTGGGCCACCGTATGATCTTAAGATTTTAAGCTATTCCAAAGAAACTCTCTTAATCAGAAAGTCATTCCCAATTAAAGTTTATTTGTCTTTTGGGGCTTGAATCGATTAAAATACTTCCTTCAGATCTTTGAAATAAAATCTAATTTAGTCTGATTCATTCGTTACATACATTTTTAGAATGTGATATTTAACGTATTTAAAATTTAAATTTTAGTATTTATAATTTTTTTTAATTTTCAAATTGTGAATTTTTTTTATTGAAAAAATAATGAATAAAAATGAAATGGTTTTGGTTAAGCGTAATCTTCATGAAAATTAAGTTTTTCAATGCCGACCCAATTACAAAGAGAAAAAGCTGAGTGACTAAAACGTAATGTAGACAAAAAGAGAAGGGCTTAATGTCAAAATTATGAGATAAAATCGCTGCCGATGATTATTCAACCTGCATTAAAATTTAAAAGGCTGGATTGGAGCTGCTTGTTTCAATAATCCTTTATACAAGGGGCGGTACTGGTGGAAAAGGTAATGCCATTTTTGGCTGAACTTTACGTTTTACTACTTTTTCTTTGGCTTATTAACTGGGCTGCCCCAATAATGCATGCACGTATTTGTACTATCATAATAAAAATAGAAACAATAAAAGAAAAAAAAAAGAAAAAGAATTAAATTCTCCTTTGTCCTCTTTACCACTAGATAATAATTTAAAAGAATAGTCTAGAAAAGGCTTCTATAATGATTGACAATTTTTACATTAAATAAATTAGATGAAAATATATTATAATCTAAAACATTTAATAACAATTATTGAGGTTATATATTACCATAATCAACGATCGCGAATTTACTAGTTTATAAGTTCTTTTCAATTTAGCCATTAGTTCTTTTCATTACAACTCCCTACAAGAAAGTCTATGTTCTAAAGTTTCAGCTTCATTGTTAGCTTTCTTTTTCTTTTCTTCTTTTTTTTCAAAAAAAAAGTCCAAAACTATTTTTTTCCGTAAAAATTTGAGTGAATTTTAACTTTTGCCTATTCAAATGTTGGGAGTTGGGACAAAACGACACAAAATAAAATACCAAATTCATTTTTAAAATGATAGTAGGTAGACCACATATGACAACACCTTGTATCATTATTGCATACTCTCGTAAAAATTTTTATGGGTTTTGGTAGGAATTATGACTAAAACGATTGGTGATAAAATAACATATTGAATACCATGTGAAGTATGAATTTTAAAATGAAGTTCATATATCTACAATTGATCATTTGATTTGTGGTATAAATCAGTGTTAGACACTTTCCAAAGAAATTCCAGCTCTCTTATTGTTACAACCAGAGATATAATTTTTTTTGGGGGGGTGGTGGGGAAGAAAAAACGTAGAATAAGTGTTAATTTTTCTTTTAGATTTGCTTTTAAATAATTGGTGAGGGTATTCTCATAAGGAAAAAGATTTCAATAGAATGATGTGTTGAGGATTTAATTAATTTCCGAGATACTCTTCAACAGAACTTTAATTGGCAAGGGAAAGGAACTCCTCATTTACTAACTAGACTAATATATATATATATATATATGGATAATTACTTGGCTTTTTCTAGTCTTCTAATTGCTATTTCAACTAAGAATTCCGTTGACAAACTCTCGCTCAACTGTCATGTCATTTTACTTAACTTTATGCCATGGTCTAACCATGAAATATACATGCATGCCTAATACTACGATGTTAATTTGCTAGATCACAAAGAAAGCTTCTTAAATATATTCATACATAGGAGGAAACAATGGAAAAAAATTTTAAAAAAATAATACAAAGCAAGAACGAATTAAAAAATTGCATCAATAGTAATAACTTTGACAACTATATTAGTCTCCAATTGTTATGTCAAAATTCAAAGCCATTTGCAAGGAACAACTGCTATCAAAGGAGACTCCCCAAGTGGGTCCTTCACCATTTTTTCATCATTATGAAGTGTTTAAGTGCTTCAATGAGTCTTTCCCGATGTTTACAAATCAACTGAAATTGCTAATGATTTTGATCATCCATAAAAATGCAACTTTTTTTTTCTTAATGCCAGTGCCAAGATAAAAACAAACAGTACCCTTGAAATGGAACCAGACAGTTTTAATCCTTAAACCTATGCCAATCAATGTAATGATGGCTAATGAATTTTAAAAAGTACAATTTTTATCATTTGCTAACCCAACAAGTTTCTGTAAGAAAAAGGGAGATCCCATTTCTTTTGTTCAATAAGGGTTGAGAAATATTCCAGGAATCAGACCAGTGGTCCCTCAATTCATAGGGGAAAAAAAAAAAAAAAGATTGGAAATGGTGGGGGAGATTGTTGGAGTCGGAAAGTACAGATGGTCTGAAAAGTTGTGGCTGTTTCGTCACCTAGTGCCCTTAAAACAAGTTTACAAATTGACTAGACTAACCCCAGTCTTTTTTTCTTTTTTCTTTTTT
>JBBYHO010000015.1:20218136-20228819 GCA_038382025.1 Adansonia gregorii | reverse complement strand
CTTGTTCTGGATATAAAATGAAGGAGATGACTGGTAGTGGTATTTTTGCAGCCAATAGAGAAAATGATGATTCAGAATCAGGTGGTGCCAATCCCATTCCAAACAGCAAAACAGGGCTACGAATGTACCAGGTGTGCGTTATCAATTCTTTCGTTATCAAAGTACGCAGATATAGATATCTGTAATTCATTACCAATGTTTTAAAACATAATGTATTGGTATCAAGTATTGTTTCGTTAAATATTTTTTGACGTTTGACACTCAGCAAGCAGTAGCTAGAATCAGTCACATTTCGTTTGCTGAGGAAGAGAGTATTTCGCCCAAAAAGCCAACTACTCTTCCTGAGGTGGCGAAGCAGCATGAGCTAAGTGGAACACTGGAAAGTGAGGATGCAAAGTTGAAGAAGCAGCTGTCCGATGCAAAGTGCAAGGAGCTTAGTGGACATGACATCTTTGCGCCCCCACCTGAAATTTTGCCTAGGCCGACAACTGCACGTGCATTGGCATTGAAGGACAATTTTGACATGGGAGAACCTGATACGCGTAATGTAAGTACATGTTAAAACTCCTAAGTTGGTGATTTTTGTCAATGCATAAGCAAATTGTGCCTTAATGGACTATGGTATACATTTTTTTTTTTTTGCTTTCTTGAGATTTCTTGCTCAATTTGTTGCACCCAAGGTAGTTAGGGATCATATAGTTGAGCTTTGGAAAAAGGTTAAAATATATATATATATATATATATATATATCAGAATGACATTTCTCTGCTTCAAGTTTACTTAGACGGAGATTGGGAACCATAGCTTCCGATGTTCCTAGCCGAAGTTTGCCTTCTTGCAATCATTAAATACTTAGTTTGCAATTTTGTGCCATTTGCATGATCTTTAATTAAATCTTAGTATCTAACCGGTTGTTGAACTTGGATGTTTTCTTGTAGCCTACTGGAGGTAGCATGTCAACCGAGGACGCCACCATGAAGACAGCAAAGAAAATCCATAATCAGAAATTTGCTGAGCTTTCAGGAAATGACATATTTAAGGGTGATGTTCCTCCAGGTTCTGCTGAGAAACCACTCAGTGTGGCAAAACTGCGAGAGATGAGCGGCAGCAACATCTTCGCCGATGGGAAGCTAGAGTCCCGAGACTATCTTGGCGGCGTACGCAAACCCCCTGGCGGTGAAAGCAGCATTGCTTTGGTTTAACCTCTTCGGGTTCTAACTCTGTCATTTTGCTCGGCTGTCAGGTGGTGTTTTTTTGTTATCTTCATTGGGGGTGTAATTATATTATTTGACCTTTTCGTTGTGGATTTGGGGAATTTATGTTTAGGTTTAACATGTCAACTGTGGGCCTAGTGCTAATTGCTCTGTTTGTCCATAATGTTGTGTTTTCCTTGGTCTTGGGATGTTTCAGATTTAATTTTATTGCCTAGTGCTACATTGGTTAATCATTATATTGTTTGTGTGAGTTCATGATTCAGCTACATAGTTGGACTTGTTTTGGCAAGCTCTTGCTTTAGCCTCTTTTTTTTTCTTTTTTTTTTTTTGGGGGTTGAGTTGAGAATATTTGGAACACAAAAACATCCTAGGACAAAATCTGAGTAGGAGGCGGGCGGCGGTTCGCTGTTGGTGAGGCAGACCATGAAAGCATGCCCATATCATTCTCTGACAATCTGCTGATGGTTTGGCAAATGGAATTTGGCAATTATGCATAAGGTTTATTTTGTAATTCTATTCATCTTGTTTTATTGGTCACTGCCACCCTGTTTTACATGCTTCTCGGAAACGTCAAATGCAATGGTAAAAGTGGTACAAGCCTGTGGCAGATAGGACAACAATTTTTTATTAACAGAATGAAAGGTTAATATTTTATTTAATTATTTGTCTTCTTCGAAAAAGTTGCCTTATTTAAAAAAAATAATGAATAATTGAATTAACTTTATCAGTAAAATCTAATGAATTGTTTTGAAAAAAAAAATAAATTTAGATAGAAATAATCATATGAGAATATTCTAACATCAATTATAAGTATAATCAATTTATATAACACTAGAATTATTTACACAATTTTATATTTTGTTTTAGCAAAGATAAAACAAATAACAAAAGGCATTTTAACTGATTTTGCACAATGCCTGGTTTGCATCTGATTTTGCTGCAACTAAACAGAACGGACTTTCCAGAAGTTCTGATTTGCATTTATTTTATTTATTTATTTATTTTCTTGGGCAACAAGAAAACAAAACTTTCTAACCCCTTTTTATCGAACTTAACATTGGATTAGAGCGATACGCTATTTGGTGTGGGTGGCTGTATCATAGATATCCAAAAGGTCAACTCTATAATCAAATCATACTGTATATTTTAACCATTAAAATTTTGGAACGACAAAGAATGTCCCAAATTTTCAACAGATCCAATGGCTACAAAAATCTTCCAATCTTTGTTTCCACCCATAAAAAAAAAATAAAATTAGTTGGTCAATTAATCAAATAACCAAATGAGAAAATCAAGCAATCTGTTTTGCAATTTTCAAGATAGATACGGAAGATTAAAACTAAATATATATATATATATATACATATATATATATATATACAAATTTTTTTTTTCACAATGTAGTGCCTGCTCACCTACTGCAATGGAGTGAGCTTAAACCATAACATGTCCGTACACCATCCCCTTTTGTAACCGTCAAGATACAAAAAGAACCCATTGTTTCTCTTTTCATTTTTTTCTTTAATTAAGAAGAGAGAAAAAGAAAAAACCTAAAAGACCAAATCAACAAAAGAGCAATCTTCAACTGAAAAGGAAACGTTTTTTTTTTTTTAATTAAATTTGATTTTCCCTTGTGAGCTTTCTGTATTCATTTCTTTTTATCAACTTTGGTAAGTTAAAGAAAATTCATATTTGGGTTTTGGGGTTTTTAACATTGATTCTTTGTTTGTATCTTTAAGGTTTTGTTTGTTTGTTTGTCTGTGTTTTTTTTTTTTTTTTGGTGGGGGGTGTTTTGTGAAGATGTTTAAAGTGGGTGAAAAGAAGGAGAAGATGAAGATGATGAGGGACATGAAGAGAAATAGTGAGCTTGAAACTTTATTGAGTGAGATCCCTCAAGCTCCTTCATTTCTCAATCTTCAACACCATTCACCAATGACCAGAGTTTCCCCTTCTCCTTCAAGCTCTTTCTCTAATGGGTTTTCTTCACCTGAAGAAAGTTCGCCATTTGAAGATCAAAAACAACAGCAATCCAAGTTTCATCATTATGGACTCTGGTTGGATTCTAAATCACTACCTGATTTTCATTTAAAAAATAACAATGTCGATGAAAAAAAATTTGTCGATGATGATGGTTTTGATTTGTGTGAGAATCTGTATCAAATGCATATTAGAGATGACGAAATATATGGAGCTGGTTCTGGTCAAATGAGGAGATCTGAGAGCGACCCAGATGGTTTTGGCTTTAGTTTTGGTGCTGTTTCTTCTTATAATGCTGAAAAATGTACTTCATATGAAGGTTTTAACCAAGGGTTTCAAACTTTTCCACAACAAGGTTCTATGTGTTTTGATGATAATGATGTCCTCAGGTCCACATTCCTTGGTTTGCAAGGTGGAAACCAAAATGGTGATTCATTGGAGTCTTATGGTATTAGTTACAATCAGTCGAATGGTTTTTTTTTGAATTCGAGTTGGCATAATAGCCATACAAACTATCTTTCGCAGCAGAGAATGGAACAGGATAGGATTTTGGATAATAGGGGAATTCTATTACAGAATGCTTTTAGGCCCTACAGTGATAATCCTTTCGTCGGCTCGCAGCAATGTGGAATGGATGTTAATGCAGGTAAAGCTGTCATTGATTCTTTGGGTTCTCCTAGGTTCTTGCATAGTAAGATTCCTCTTAAGGAGAACGTAGAGGATCATAGTGTCATCATTCAAGGAAGAAATTTGAAGTATGGCATTGACAACTTGGGCCATGATTCATTCAAGTGTCATAAGAAAAAATCTCTCAAAGAGATTGCAATGCGAAACCTTAAAGAGAAAAGCACTAAACTTGATAAAAATCATGGAGAAAATGTAAGACTGATCCCGAGTCCGTGTTCCTTGGTTGAGTTTCGGGGTTGTATCAGTTACATGGCTAAGGACCAGAACGATTGTCGCTTCTTACAAAGGATATTTGATGAAGGAAGCTGTTTAGATGTTCAAATAATATTCGATGAGATTATTGATAATATTGTTGAACTTATGATGGATCCCTTTGGAAACTACCTTGTGCAAAAGTTGCTGGATGTGTGTACTGAAGAACAAAGACTGCAGATCGTTCTCATGGTGACCAAAGAAGCAGGGCAGCTAGTGAGGATTTCCTTAAACACATATGGGTAGCTGCTTCATATTCCCCTTTCTCTTAGTGATATTCTTTGCTTTTTCTTTCTTCTTTTCTCTTCCTATATAGAATTGTTGCTAACCTAATCTGATGCTATATTTCAGTACTCGAGTAGTGCAGAAGTTGATTGAGACTCTCAAATCCAGACAACAGATTTCTCTTATCAAATCGGCTCTTAGACCTGGAATTCTTGATCTTATCAAGGATCTTAATGGAAATCATGTGTTGCAGCGCTGCTTGCAATGCCTTGACAACGAAGATAATAAGGTACAATGATGAGGGTGAATTAACTTCTGAGGTTCAATACTTATTCTCACAAATGATCCTAATCATGCACATTCAAATTTTATTTTTATTTTTATTTTTTTTTTGCTTTTCAATATATTTTGGGTTACTTTGATCAGAGTTTTTCTCTTAAATGAAGCATTTCCGTGCATGATTGACTGATATCATTTTAAGAAGTTGTGAAGGTTATTCTATAAAACCATCATGAGTTTGCCTTGTTCATATCTCAATTTTCAAATCTCAAAATGCATATTTTGCCTTCTTTAGTTTACGTCTATTGCTACATAAATCTAATGCACTCATCCAACTGTTTGTTTCTTTGTTTGAGTAGTATTTTGTAGGGTGACTAATTAATAAATCAACAGGAAATGCTTTAAAAAATTTGGCCATCAAGTCATCAACTACAGTCTCATTTCATCATGTCAATCTACTACTTGGTTTATCTCTACTCAATTGTTTGGACCGCTTTGTTTTGCGTCCATCACATCTTGACAATGAGTACTCAAGTCTTCTAAAGAAAATTATATGGTTATCTTGGGGGTCCTTATCCTATGGCCTGGTACCTATGCATTTAATTTTGACTCTAATGCCAATTGGCGGAATACCTTGGTTAGATGCAATACCAAATCACATTTGTTTGAATGTGTTTCTCCTCTTCATCAGGGCAGGGTACCTTTTGTGCATGTATTATGAGATATTATAACATAGTTTAACTCATTGTTTGGTAGATGTACCTTGTAAACAGGTAGAAACTTTTCTTCCAGATACTGGCTTAATTACAGGTATTGGCATATTGCCGGTGCATGAAAAGCAACTGACATGAATACAGGGAGCCAGTTTGAAGGAATCTGCTCTTTCTGAATATTTGTTAATATAAGCATTCTTTCCGTGAGAGGAGCCAACCTATAACAGGCTATGATAGGATGTGAGATAGATAATAACTAATCCAACATCTGATTCCTGAAGACTTCTTTGTCCATTTGGAGAACCTCTTTTAGCTTGCAATTTTACATAATTGATCGGGCATTCTTGTTTTGAGTCGTGAACTAAAGACTATAATTCTCTCCAAATTTTCAGTTCCAGTCATAATTGTCACAAACTTTACCCAATATCTATTTCCTCTTATCAGTTTATTTTCTATGATGTTTACCTCAATCTATTACAAGGCTTGATTCACCTAAACAAAGGTTTAATTAAAATAGCATGCAGTAACCTGACTTCCTTTCAGCTCTCTGAAAATATTATCCTGTATATGCTCATATGTCATCCCTATGTAGAATTCTTACAGAAGTATGCTTCTTATTCAAACTCTAGTTGGCAAGCATTGGTTCATTTCTTGTGTTAAAAATTCTGTCTCCACTTTGATGCTATGAATTTTCATAGGTCATAATATACACTTTTTTCAAGTTTGATTCTGAAATCTTTTTTGGTGCTTTTTTTTTTCTGTTAATTACCAATGCAGATTATTTTTGATGCTGCTGCAAAATTTTGCGTAGATATTGCCACTCATTGTCATGGATGCTGTGTGTTGCAACGCTGCATTGCTCATTCCAATGGGCAACATCGAGATAAGCTAATTACTCAAATCTCCAGAAATGGACTTCTTCTAGCTCAAAATCCTTTTGGGTAATAACCTAAGCTATTATTATTTGTTTGTTTCTTCCCAGTTTTCTGACAAATAAGATTCTTATTGTAGGTTTTGATGACTGCATAATATTCTTCTTTTGTTTCTGGAACAGAAATTACGTTGTTCAGTACATTATAGAGCTAAAGGTCCCCTCTGCTGTTGGCAACTTGCTTTCTCAGTTCAAGGGGCACTATGTTCACCTCTCAATGCAGAAATTTAGCAGTCATGTGGTTGAAAAATGCCTCAAGCATTTTGCAGAAAGTCGGTCGCAAATCGTCCATGAATTAATCTCTGTTGTCCAGTTTGAACAATTATTACAAGACCCATTTGCCAACTATGTCATTCAATCTGCTTTAGCGGTAACCAAGGTATGGGTACTTGTCTTTGCTTCTCTCATTTTTCTTGCTTTGATAGTATTTGTTCAAATTTGAATGAAATCTCTCCTGGCAGCTCTTTTCATCTCCTGTATAAGTAGCTTGTATATAAAGATGTATGATTTTCATCACATAAAACCATTGTCTTAATCAGGGTCCTCTTCATGCTTCTCTAGTTGAAGCAATCCGACCCCACATGATCTTGCGTACCAGCCCATATTGCAAGAGAATTTTCTCGCGGGACCTCCTGAAAAAGTGATGGGGTGTCACTTTGCCTGTGTCGTTGTGCTACCAAAGTTACTAGCTCTTCACTATAAAATAAGTCATTGTACTTGGATTAACTGAGATATAGAAATGTACATGAAATTCTGTGGCTGCTGCTGTGGTGGAAGGGGCTTTTCAGCTTCAGATCAGTGCATTAGCCTTTGACAATCCTAAAGATGTAGAAGAAAATTTTGCTTCTAGTTGTTCGTTATACAGTTGCAACTTGTATTATTCTCTTGTTGTTGTCTTGTCGATCCGAACTTTGGATGTATGATATTTTATCGAAGTTGTAAGACAGTTTTCTGCATAGGAATAGAGCAAACCTGATGTCTGAGATACTTAAATAGCTTCTTTATGGTAACTGGATTGCATATAGATGTCAAGTACCTAAGAAAATTAAAAAAAAAAAAACACTTTGAGAAAATAGAGATGCTGAGGAAAGATGAATTTTCTTTGGCACTGTGCATGTCATTTGGGATAATAAAGCAAGATGCCAATAATTACAATTATCCAGATATGATGTTCAAAGTGAAACAGGATGGATCTTGTTTTGGCTAAAAAAAAGAAAAATCAGTTGCAGATACAATGATTATGAAGGAATATGAGACTTGTTTGATGCTATTCCTTGAAAATAATTTCATGAACTAATTAAATCAATTTCTCTGAGTCCATTCTTTTCGTTTGCTAGATGTAATTACTTTTAGGCCGTGAAGCCTAAACTAGGTTCAAAGGCATGTTGTAACAGGGTAAAAGTTTTAGGCCGCGAAGCCCAACTATAGGGTAAAAGGCATGTTTGTAAAGGGTAAAACGTTGACCATTCACTCGCTAACCGGCTTGCAATGATCTGCTACTCCCAGTAAATACAAATATGAAGGAGAATAAATCTGGAAGATCGTTTAGCATATCATTTTTTTTGCTAAGCAATTATCATCTAATGCTCATCAAGAGTTTACTGATGATCTCGGGCATCTAAATTACCAGCATTATTGCATGATCCAGGGTTTAAAGAGAGAAAAAAAAAACAGCTTCTGCTTCATATATCACAGGATCAACAACCATACAAAAGATTAATTGTTTTAGTGCAAAACATACTCCTGCATACAGCTTTAAGTAGACTTAAAATTCTCAGATAGCATAAAACTCACAGAACCACAGACAAAAGTCTCAGATAGCATAAAACTCACAGTACCACATAGACAAACAGGATAACATCAGAGCCAGACAAAGTGCTTGGCCATGGTAAACATTTTATTCAACAGAAAATCATCTCATGATGAACAGCTTTCAAGCCTCCACATGACCTGCAAGTGCCAGAAGCATCTTTTCATAGTCTCCATGAGTGTCCTTGACAATGGCACGATCCAGTGGGACACTGTTCCTTCGATGGTACTCATCTGCTATGATCTTTAGATCAACCTCAGCCCTCGTGGCAATAACTCTTGTAAGAGCTCCTTCATCTGTTCCTCGTTTATTGATTGCCAGACGAAGAACCTTCTCGAAATACTTTTGCGGGAAGACCAGGCACTTCACTGTGGCCCTGAGTAGTGCAAGGAACTCATCCTTAGGGTCAGCCTTCAAGTCCTGCAGAAAGAAGTGTCAAAGACCATGGAAAATCTGTCAGAGCGGCTGGATAACTCAAGCGTATGAAATAGCCAATTCTTGTGACCAGCCTAAAGCTTATGTTCATTGTAACCTGCAATACTGGTACCCATAAAGAGGAGATAACCTATGTTACTCCGACTCGGGTGTAAGTGTCAACTACTGGCATCTGTCCAACACGTGCATACTCAATTTTTTTCTTAAGTTTTTCATGCATTTAAAAGATCCTTGAAAGATCATATTCCTATAACCATGTCCGAATATGCATCTAAAACGAGGGTTGAACACGGACACTCCAAGATAAATGAAGAGTAAGAACAACATAGGATATAACAACGGAAAAGATATTCGAATGCAGAAAACTCATGGCATGGAAATTATGCATCACAATACAGTAACCTCCAATGACTAATAGCTTTGAACAATTTACAAACTTAAATGATTTGTTTGATGATCATTTGGTCACCATGAGGAATAATTCAGATAATTAAGAAGAAAATTCTGAGAAGTGTTTGGCTTCTGTTAGAAAGGTAAAGATGCCTTGAAAATACCCTTTGCAAAAGATAAAAAGTCCAGAGAGGCAGAAGGGGGTTTAGGGGCACAGAAAGCACAATCTCAATTCAACTTTTTATACCTTGTTTATATCATTTCCGTACTCATTTTTGTAGTGATTCAGAGTTGCATTGATTTGTGCCTTGCTTCTTGTAGCCAAGACCCTGATGAGATCATCATCATTGTAAGCTTTGTTAGAAATTTTCTCATGGAGTAACTTGGCCTCTGATTTGGCCAGAGTCATGTTCACCTCATCTCCCTCGTATCTGTATGCGCTCACAAGAGGTAGGAGAAGCTGAAATGAATAAAGACAAAGAAATAAGCAGTCATTCACAGCAGAAAGCAAACTCCATAAGGACCCACCAATATAATAAACAAAGGGAGAGACGGAGAGAGAGAGACTACAAATACAAAACTCCATAAAGTTTTTTTTATAAATAACTTAAGCATCCCTCTAAGCAACCCATAGTTTGATTATATCTACAATTGTCTGATAAAAGTTCTGTTTGATTGCAACAGACCATGGAGTAATTGCTTGTTATACTATTTGGACTCTTCATTTTTCTTAAAATATCCGCATTTAACACGTATTTGACTAAGATCATCCAAATATATGGAAAACCTTTAAATAATTTGAAGTATGGATGTTCTATCCCAATCACTAATAGTCTAAAAGATGTACCTTACGGAAGTCACCGGTTGCGTGCTGAGCGACATCCTCCTCAAGCGATTTCTTGTAACGAGCATGATAAGCCTGCCTAGCGCGGAGTAGCTGTTCAGCAGACCTTGTGCAGGCTATTTCCATAAGGACCTGATTGCTTGAAGTCCACCTTTTGGTTGCTTCATTAGCCAAAAGTGCATCACGTTCGGCAGAATCAAGAGTCCAAAGCAGGACCAGCCTCTGATAGATAAGAACTCGGAAAGCAACATCCATTATTCATCATTCTAGGCAATAAGATATGCAGAATATTGTCTACCAGTGAATAAAAGTAAGTGCTTTTGCAAGCTGACCTCAAAGTCATTTGAGAGTTCCTTGTCCAGCGCCTTGAGGAGATCTTCTCCATAGGCTTCAGCGTAAGCTTTTCGAATCAACTTCCGTTGCTCAGCATTTCGGTGACCCAATATATCTATGATTAAGCCCTCATTAGTTCCCCATCCTGCAATAAACATCAATCAAGCTTTTTACATCATCAGGGTGCGGATCAACTGCCTTAGAATGATATCTAAAAATTTAAGATCAAATCTCTTCCTGTTTAAAGCTGTTTGTTAGACAGGCGACTATACAATGTAGTAGCTTTAAATCAATAAAACTTACTGAAGTAAAACAAAACAAAAAAACTCCAAATACCCATTTTTCAAAGGAAAAATTACATCTTTACACATCTATTACAAAATCAATACCCATATAATCCTTATTCATTTTCGAACTTTTTTTTCTGTTTGATCTTTGAAACTCAAACTGGTTATTAGCAATGGCATGTATTTGTCTATTTTTGCACATCAAAAATCTAATACAGGGTCTCATATACCAGAACGAATTCATGGTCAGATATGTACTTTAAGCGACCATGAACCCATACAATCAGATCAGATCAGATCAGATCA
>JBBYHO010000015.1:20177086-20187387 GCA_038382025.1 Adansonia gregorii | reverse complement strand
TAAATTTTCAAGACATGAGCAGGTATCTACAACTGCCTTGTGGGAACAAAGACTTGACATGAAATTTAATTTAATTTTTTTTCATGATAAATGTCCTAAATTAAAAGAAGAAGAAGAAACAGGCCTAAATGATCGACAAAAGCAAAAAACTGATAATGGGCTTCCTTTTTATTTCATTAGTATATAACAAAACTCCCCCTCACTGCAACCAGAGGTAAAAAAAAAAAAAAGAATGACTATAGAAGAAACTCTGCTTCAGCTCTGTTTTCTAAGAAAACAAACCAAAACACATATACAAATAAAATAATTCTATAAAAATGCGGGGAAAATGAGATAGAATTTGCACCACACAGCTAGCATAGCTGAGCTGCTTCGCGTTCCTTATTTGTTTCTGATTCTTGAGAACCCATTTTTGAGTCCAGGATTAAGGGTCCAATGCAAGCATACTAATAATAAACAATTATAACACTGACACTGAGGAGTTTTTTTCCCTGTATAGAGGTTGTTTATAATCTGTTTACCTTAAGTAGGATAATTTTGAACTTTATTCCCAAAATCCTGTAATATTGTACAGGTGGATACCAAACTCCAAGACACTTTCCTTTTTTCTTCTTCTCCTCGTTCTTCCCTGTAAATTTGTTACTATCCGGACCTCTTTGAAGAAAAAATAGGATGACTTTGAATGTTTTGACTACTATCCTTCCAAGCCCAACTTTTGTAACCAAGATGATTCCCCTCAGTTCTTAATAATGAAAATAATAATATCTTATAAACTTTTAATTCAATAGATCAACCATACCAACTTGATTTTGAAAGGTTTTCAATCTTATGAAATTTCAGGATTGAATATTGAGTTATGATTGAGTCTTGATCATATGAAAAGATCAGAGTAATAGTTAAATTAAATACGATGAAACCGAATCGCTTCACATTTCCCTTAGCAACAACATGGAAATGCTAAGATATATGATCGTAAAAGACGACTGGCTTAATCCAGGAAAAAGTTTATGAACAGGCGGAAAATAAGAAAGAAAAAAAAAAGGAAAAGAGAAGGAGATAAAGTTTTTATATTTAATTTTAAAGATTAAAGCTTACTTGGATTAAAATGCCTAAATTGAGGAAACATGTTTAAAAGTACCTTATTTTAGTAAAAAGGATTTTAAATTACCCTTATTTAGGAAAAAACTCTGAGACTGAGAGACTGATGAGCGAGGATATAGGCGGGGGAATTATGGGAGTTTTGGCTTTTTTGGTGTTTTGGAGATTTGGTGAAAACAAATGTTAATAAGGAAAGGTTTTGCCGTTTTAGGCAAAGTCAAGTGGGTTTTGAAAAAACAAAAAAGAAAAGGAAATATTCAAGAATATTTAAATTATTGGTGCTTTAAATTTTAATAAAATAAAAATGCTGAAGGTTAAATTAAACAATAACATGCTTTTATTTTTTATTCTTTAAGAAAAAGTTATTTATACAGGTCATTTAAATATAGAATTCTAGATGGAAGTTAGCTAAATTATCAGGTCAAATTAAATTTAAACAAACATACACTATTATCATAGTCAAATCTTAAAAAAAGTTAGTTCAAAAATCTAAATGGGCCGAGCTCGTTTGCCGGCCTGGCGGGCCACCCAGGAACTGTCCAAGGCTGCTGTAAAAAACAAATTTTAAACATTTGGATTTGGTTTTCCGCCCTCGCTTTCTCGGGACTATTTAAGATCAGTGTTCAAATTTCAAAAGCAGCTTTACTTCTATACAGAGAGAGGGAGGGGATGGAAGGAACTGAAGTGGAAGCAAAAAACGATGATCGAAGATTGCAGATTGCTGTTCGCGGTGCCAAAGCTGCCCTTCTGCTCTCTTCACTGAAATCATCCGTGAATCGCGTCTTCGAAGCAGCAAACAACGAAGAATCTGAGGTTAGTAATTTTTTTTTGGCTGGAATTTGATATTTAATACGGTTTCAGATCCTCTTCTTTTTTCCTTCTATTTTTTTTCTCACTAGACGCAGGTAAAGGAGAAAATGAGGAAAGAGATTGAAAACCTAAGGATGGAGTTAGTAAAGGAGCGATTGAAGATGAAGAAAATGAAATTCTATGGAACAATGGAGCTGATTCTTCAAGCCATCTTGGTTATGTTGATTTCCAGTTTCTGGAAGCTAGCAGTTGATTTCTTTCTCTTTGATGATGAATCTCCCTTCTGTAATTACTCAGCAACCTCGCTCTAGCTTAAAATTTTTCAGATGTTTTTCAGTCATTTGGGATATCAAACTTATGGACAGTTGTGAGAAATTTTAGTTGTTTCTGTGAGATCAATTTAAAAATTTTAGTTGTTTCTGTGAGATCAATTTCCCAAAACAAAATTTACTCATTATTAGTCCGTCGTTCTCTGTTTAATTTTTCCAATTTCTTCATTAAGTTCATTCATATAGTAAAGGCCAAGGACGACAGAGAAGAAAGCATTGCAGCATTGGGTTCTACTTGGTTGTTCCTACGAGAGGAGGAAAGAAATGAAAAGCTAGCTGAGACTAAAACCCACGCTTAATCAGTTATCTCATGCCAAGACAACAAAACAAAGATAGAAGAAACGTCATCTATAAAGTTCTGTTCACCATAAAAGGCTAGCTGGTATTATGTCGCTTGCAGAAATTACAGAAAATTCGTGAAAAGGATAAAAAACACCTCACCTTCGTTATCCGGACGAGTGACAGATGCAAGTTACAAGTATATATATCTCACATAGATATTCTTAATTGAAAAAAAAAAAAAAAACAAATCATGTATTTGAAATAATATATCTTTACACTTGTATTTGAATATTCGTAAAACACAAACGCTATAAAAAATGAAGAACCATACAATATAGTTTCGCTTACCTAACGAAGTGAGTAGATTAAGAGGCAAAAAAAAAAGGGGGGGTTAAACGAACGCATTAACATATGTTATTAAGTTATATAAACGGCGCGAATGCTGCTGGGGGGTTTAGATCCCATAAAGAACAGGTCGATACATAAAAATGAGAGGGGTTGTGGTTGAGGACGATGATTTTGAAAAAGTTGACCATTTTTTTCTTTTATTAATTCGTGAATTTTAGCGGAGGGTACCTCAAAGGCATCATAAACGAAACGAGCAAACAAGGTAACCATAAGCCACCTATTTCCCACCAGTTTGACGCTTCTAGCCTTGGGCTTTTCAATATGGTAGAGCTACTGCATGCTCGTGTTTTAAATCCATCCCCCTAGTCAAATAAATTAGGATATCGCAGAATTAAATTTAGAGGCAGAAAAAAGAATAACCGAAGGGAGTATTTAATCGTTCGTCTAGAGTGAACAAGCTCCATATATGCTAAAAACAAAGTGGCGATCAGCCCATTACCTGATTTCATCAAGACTTGTGTCTGATCACACTGCACAAAAGTTCTTTGTTCTTTTTCTAAAAAGACCTTAAGTCCTTTATTTAATGTTCTTTACATGCCGTATTATAGCAGTTTTAAATGGTCTCAAGTGAAATTGCACAAAATCAGACCATATCACATGCATCTTGCAAACAGAAAAGAATGACTGAATTCATCGCCACTGCCCACCCGCTGAACCAAGTGAAAAAGCTTTTTTGAACTGGGAAAAGAAATGAGGCTGCTTTCAGGTATCAACATCAGATATGTGAGTCCTGCAAATAAGCATCAATGGCAAGATAAATTTGCAGTCAAATCTAGATCAAACCACGGTTTGGTAGAAAAACTGAAAAGATGTTCTGCTTCGGAGTATCTTATGAAAGTTTAGAATTCATCACTTTTGAATAATTTGATGCTAAACCAACTCAGAAGGACAGGCCACTCAAACAATCAAGCCTGACATGTCGAACTTCAAATTCTTAGCTTCTTGAGCAGAATGATAGGTAGAACCAAAAATCAATTCACTTTGACCATTTTTAAGTGCCACATAATGGGTGGTTTGAGAACATAGATCTCATGAAAGCAAAATTTTCATGGCAAATATTCACCCAATTCAATCGCCTGATAACGGTCAAAGGTAACTAGTTTCCACTATTCTAAAGAATATAGAAAAAGTGGAGGAAAAAAATGAAGCATCTTATTTAGAAGTTCATTCCTAGAATGGATAAATGGCAGTACCTTTAATCAAATGCATATGGGTCATCTGCATAAGGATTTAGAGAACCTTCTGAAAACAAATCACCAATGTTCGAAACATTTGGATGACTTCCCTTACTTCCCTGCTTGAAGAAGGTATCAACAATAAGCTTCCCTGATATTGGGAAGACACAGCACTGTGGTTTGAACAGTCGAGCACATGCTGATACAACTGGTCATTGCCATAAACAGCTGGTCTATATTATTTACTTTTTATCTCTTTTTGTTTCCATTTCTCAGAAGTCAGCACCTAATTCCTTGTCTTAGATTAATTAGTCTACACTTACATCAAATTACAATATCCAGATGAACTGATATTTGGGTTTCAACATGTTTCTAAGGATGGAATTACTTCATTAGTTGCAGGCCATACCTCTCTTAATGCGAGACCGGAATTTGTTTCCTTTACCATTTCTAATTGCATTCACTAAGAAGCTACACGCATAACCAAATTCAGCAAGAACAAAAATTTCAACTCTTATACGCTCAGCCTATAATTCATTTAGCAATGTCATTATTAGGTACCAGAATAATGAGGGATTCTATAATTATGGGGAAAGGTATCAAACAATGTAAATTTAACTGTTGATCCCCTAATGGTTTATAGCTAGTTTTGTCTCTTCCTTTTTCTTTTGCCAATAAATTGTATCTTTCAAGCAGTCATGTTTAGAGCAGAAAGATGCAAGTGATTTGAAATATGAGTAACTATGTGACTGTCATCCAGGAACTATCTTTAGCTTTTGAGTACCTTGACAAAACTTTTGGGGGTATTAGCTTTTGGTGTCCGAACCTTCTTATGTTTCCTTGGATCCTGGTGTAACGTCACACAAGAAAATTCAGCATGGATTGTGTGTGTGTGTGTGTGTGTGTACAAACGAATCTACAAGACTTTTGCCCAACCTATCTTACACTTGTGTTTTCTACCAAGGATGTAGACTTTTCGTGGACTCAATATGGTGCCAGATACATACCTCAAACAAGACTGTACTTCTTGTTTTTCTTCGTTTTGTAATTGTTCTTCCATTTGTAGTTTCAACTTCATATTCATGGTGAGTTACCTGCCATCCGTAAGGTAAGGAGCTTGGGAGGATGAGTTAGGACCCACTAACCAAATATATATATATATATATATATCAAAGATGAATGTTTGTCTCTTCCTTTTCTTCCCAACCTAACTGGAAAATGGAAAAGGAAAAAGGCAACAGATAAGCATTCTACCTTCTTGTGATGCTTAGGAATGCTCATTACACTTCCTGCATTGGCATTTTCTACTTTCTTCAACAATTTTGACACTGGAGTTTGTGTTACACCTGGGAATGTGGATTCCTGTAAACAATACAAAAGGACATTTAAGGTGCCTTCTATATTTTGGTGATTTCTGTTGACAATAAAGAAAGCAATCACAGTAACTTGTATAATTTGTATTATCATTTAGCAAGGGAGTCAAAATTATTTATTGCTTTTTGTTACCTTCTCTTCTTCCTCTGGCCTTACCAGAGCATGTTGATTTCTTTTCTCAACGCCAGAATTTCTCTTCTTGATTGAAGAAATGGAATAATCCTGCAAGAAATCCATCAAATTGATGGCATTTTAGATAATCTGTAAAATGCCGCATGCAATTACATTTTACTATATGCTTATCGCAACTTTCCACATCTCAATCCTGCTGAAGGCAAATCATGCAAGGTAAGGTTTCTGGTTCCAAATAGCTTATAACAAGAAATAGAACGTCTATATGTCCCAATTATGCATGCTTTTCTATGTATATATGTTTTTTCTGTGTCTGTTTTAGTACATTTTGTCTGCGTAGAAGTAAAATGTCTCAGCATAAAATCTAAGCTAAGATTTTGACTGCCACAGACACTGGTATTTGGTGACATACATGACCTTCTACTCTATCATTCGTCACTACTCTCCATCCACTTTTGCTTTCCTTTCCAAAAGCATAGATTCAGTCAATTATGCAGAGAAACAGTTCCGGCCATGATCAATGCACAATGAATATTAAATCCAATCAATGCCAAAACTTTGAAACTGTCTTCAGAAGTACAAAGATGATTCAATGAAATATTTTGGCAAAAATAATCATTGCAAAGCCTAGCTATAACACATTGAACAATCGAGGATTCAGTACTACACAGCTGGACAACATGAAATGGCTAATGTGACAGTTAACGGTATGTTCTGCTCTTTACATGTGTAGGAAGAGAGAAAGAGAGGGTGTGTGTGTGTGTGTCTGAGAGAGAGAGGAGCAATATATCAAATAAACAAGCCAACCCTTTTTGAATTCACTTCTTGTTCCTCGTGTGGTTTGTCACCCATCACCTTCCACTGCAATTGTAATAGAGCTCTCTGCCTGTCTTCCTGGGACATATTAACATAAATCAGAGCACATGTTAAGCCATTTATTACAAAAAGGGAAGCAAATACATACTTTGGACTTCTGGAGACTCAGCTCCTCCTGAAGTTTTTTGCACTCGTCTTCAAATTGACACCTCAATGCTTTCATCTGAACTTCATGTTCATTCCTAAGCAATGTTGTTTTCTAGACCAATTCTTAAACTATTAACAAAGTATATACATTTGATACCAATATGTACAATTCAAACTTAAAAATTTAAAAGTGTAAAATACCTTTCTCAGTTCATCTTCCGCCTGAAGTTGGGCACGTTTGAGCTCCTCATGATGCTCAGCTTTGAGATTTAGTTCCTTTCTATCATTCTCCTGCCGAAGACGGGTGACCTACAAAACAAGAATGAAATTAGAATTTATAGCCTGCACTATCATAGATGGGCACTAATGTATGATAATTTTATACTATGAAATACAAACTTGATCAGTATATTACACCGCAACAGCATGAACTAGAAATAGAAAAGCTCCTACATGCAGAAAGAGAATAACAAACAACTTGATCTTAAGCTTGCACTAGTTTCCAGTGCCATACTAAAGTAGCATTTTCCTCTTGAATGTGCAACAACTGCTGCCTTGATTCTTCTTTGCACTCTGCAACCTTCTGGTCACATTTCTGTTCCATTTCTCCAATAATTTTGTCAGCCTAAAAGATAAAGTAGGTAAGAAACACTATTTTCTGCATATTGCAACACAAAAAATCATAAACTAACCTTCTCTTTTTCCAATTTAATAATCTCTTGCTTCTCCATGTCGTACTTCCTCCAAATGTCATTAATAGCCTGAGCAAACTCCTCTGAGTATTAATCTGATTGCCATCTTTGTGCATTCATATCACATTGAGGGAAAAAAAATAATACCTGATCATTCCTCTGAGATATCTCTTTCAAATGTCTAGATAACTCTAGCTGCTTACTTTCTAGCATCAAATCAAATTGCTTCCTCGCTTCCACAAGTTTACTTTCAGCAGTTGCCAGCGTTGCCTGATTCTATAGAACCATACAGAATCTTAAGTTTATTTGAAAGCCTGCATAAGAGTTCGAAATTTACATATTCTATAACTGTTTCATAGACCTCTGAAATTTGAACTTCCAGCTTCTGTTCTCTTTCTTCATGTTGCAGGATAAGCTGTTCTTTTTCTTCTACCATGACCAGCAGCTGACCAACTTGTTTCTCTAAAGAATCTACCTGCGCCTCATTTTTCTCCAACTCCTTTTCCAAATTATTAATTTCTTCTGTTTTTCCCTGTATCTCTGCTTGCATTTTCTCTGCATTATCTTTGTTCTCCATTTCCAATGCTGAAATTTTCAGCAATAGATCTTGCTGTAGGACAACCAAATAGGCTTATATTAGCAACAAGGGTAGCTTGAATAGATAAAAATTGAATTTAAATTTATCCTCAAACCATCTTATTCTCAGATGATCTTGAACTTTCAGATAGTGTGTCGATCTTCTCCTCCAGTTTCGAAACCAACTTTTCTGCTTCAACCTTTTTTGAAACCAGACTTTCTGCTTCAGACTCCAACTTCTGGATTCTCTCTCCAGCTAATTGGCACTCTTCTGAAAGCTGGGCCATAACAGACTCTTGGGCTTTCTGAAGTTCAATCATCTTACTGTTTAACTTTTGGTTAACCAATTGTAATGCATCCCTATCTGATGTTATGCACAAGAATTTATCATGGAGTTGTTCATACGTTTTTTGAGCATGCTTAGCAGCAAGATCTCTCTCCTGTTGGACTAACTTAAAGCAAGTGTCATATAGAGAATTTAGTTCATCAAACTTGTCAGTAAAAGTCAGGTTTTGGTTATCCAGCTCAACCAATTGCGCTGCCAACACAGCAACAAAACCTTCAAGATGTTTAATCTCCTGGAGAGACATTGATAGCTTTTTGGCATATTCATTATTGCTCCACAGAAGATTACTCTTCTCTTTCTCCAAGTTCTCCTGAGTGATCAGTAAACATTTTATCTCATCTTCTTTTGATCTTAACTCAATTTGAACTTCTCCCATTTTAGAGTTCAAACTCTCTGCAGCCTGTTTATTCGCTGCTACAGTTGCTTCAAATTTCTTTATCAGAGCATCTGCAAGCAAAATATTCCACAAGGATGCTTTTTATGAAGCAAACACTGGGGTTCTGATGGCTAAAAATTACACCTCAAAATCAATCAACATGCTTACGATGCTAGTAATGTTTTCTTTGGCTGCAACGTGTCACAAAAGTTCATTTTACGCTTTCAAAGCACATGTTTCATTTCTTTACAAAGAAAGTATGTACCCTTCAAGTGGATAGCACTTCATCTATTCAGTCAAAAGGTACCCTCTCCTGAGAGATATGTTAGAAATTGACCTACTTAAAATTGAAATGCCTTCATTTTGCAAAATATGGGAGCTGTGAAAAAGCTAAGCATCCTAAAGTCAAAGCCGTAAAAAAGAACTTACTCAATGAGCTTGCTATCTTACCATGAATCAGGATCATTAGAAAGGCTTATACATTAATTACTAGGCTCAATCTCACAAAAGCCCTTACTGAATAATGGTTACAGCATGACTATGAATTGTAAAATAAGATTGCCACTTATTATCCTTTGCTATCTTTATTTTTTGTGCTTCTAGATTGATTAAAGTAGTTTATTTGTCTAATGCTGGTAAAGAATGAAATATCAGGCATGCATGTTATATATTCATGCATAAACTTCAACCATTTTAGAACATTAATCTAGAACCACATCAGGCTACATATTCATGTGAAATTATCTACTAAGTGATGCAACCACTTATTAGTCTTCCAATGTAAATGAGAAAGCCTCTGTACTCAGCCAAGCAATATGCTTACCCTTTTCATCAATGAGATTCGCGGTTTTGCGCTGTTCATCCTTGTAAAACCTATCATTTTCCTCTTTCTCAATTTTGAGTTCTTCTATTTCCTTTCCACCTGCATTGAAAATCCAAATGTCCAACACATCGTGGAATGATAAATCAAAGGATGCAATGTACTCTTCTCTTATAAAGAAATAGATAACTTTAACAATCATCACTATCAAAAAAGAATGATTTTGTTAGAAGAAAATACAAGTAACTCACGGTTTCTGATAGTTTCCTCAGCAGAACTTAACTTCAAAGAAAGGCCATCCATATGCTCATTCAGTGAGTCTATCGCTTTTGAACTTTCAGACACTTTGCCTTCAAAAAACTCCTTATCTTTCTCAGCTATTTAAAAAAATTAAAGAAAAAGTTGAGATATTGCATAATATATCATAAAAAATTAAATTTCGGAGACATTGCATATGTAGAAAACACCTACCATTTTGGACCTGACAGGCTAAATGATGTAACGTTTCGGTGAGTTGATCACAAAGAGTCTTAGTAGAAGAGAATTTGGACTCCAGACCTTTCCAGAGCTTCTCATCCTCCTTTTGCTTTACTTTGAGTTTAGCATTCTCGTTGAAAGCATTCTGCAACTTTTCCTCTAATATACGGATATGTTCCATTGATTTCTTGAGCTTAGAATTCTAAAGTCGTTCAAATAATTGGCAAAATCGCCATTAAATGACAGAAAACGGATAGATCATTCTCTCGTGAGACTAAACCATACTATTCGTTGGATAGAAGAACTAACAAAAGCAAGAACAGTAACAATAAAAAATAAAAAGCAAATCTTGAACCAGCGTGTTTTTTATGAAGCTGAACGAACATCAAGGAATAAAAAGAATAAGCATAGAGAGAAAGAGAGAGAGAGAGAGAGAGAGAGAG
>JBBYHO010000015.1:20153352-20176986 GCA_038382025.1 Adansonia gregorii | reverse complement strand
AGAGAGAGAGAGAGAGAGAGAGAGAGTACGGCCAGTTCGAGATCGGTCTTCACAGATGCTTGCTCTTTAACAAGTTTCTCTAGAAGCAAACAAATCATAAAAAGAATCATCAAAATTGTTCGAATTATTCAGAAAACAACATAATTGGAACAAATCTTGTCGATCAAAACCTGCAGTTTGCTTCAAATTCGCGAAACTTCCTAAACAAACTGAATCGGAAGATTGGCGCGAAGAGAATGAGAAGGTTTTCGCGGCTCCAGAGCCGGATCGTGATAAGGATTTGAAATGATCCAAGCTTTTCATGCCTGGAAGCCCTAGTTTCTGCATCTTCAAAGAACAAAGATCAAATATACCAACAAAACCCTAGAAACTTCGCATCAGTCGCTCTCGGCAGCTCTCCTTCAGAAAAATGCGAGTGTTTTTTCAGTAAGAAAATTTGAAAATGGATTAGCCGCGAAGGCGATGTGGCATTTATAGGTAGTGAGGTCGGACGGAAGTCGGTTAGGGGGGACTTCCAATTGCATGTGGTCGGTCCTCCTTAAACATCTTGCAGCCTCTACTAACAAGCTCTTCTTCCTTTTCAATACCATATCATAAAATTTTTGGTTGAATTTATGTCGTGTAACATTAATTTTGTACCAAAAAATATAAATAAATAAATAAAATATCATTATTCTTTTTTAAATATAATTTGAAAACACTTTTTATAAAGGGATGATAATGTTTTTATCGATATCTCAAAATTTTTTAATATTTTTATTTTTAAGTAAACAACGTTTTTAAATATTTATTTAAATAATAAGATTATTTAATATTTTTTTGGATAATTAAGAGCTATTAAAGTTTAATTTTGATCACTAAAACTAAAAATTTAACATTCTATTAAAATTATTTTATATTTCTTTCGCATACAAAATATTAGAATTTGACTTATTTATTATATCTTCATTGTCTGTCCACTTTTTTAACTTTTATTTAAGAAAAATGTTAAAAAAATATAATTATAATTTTTTTAATTTTCTTAAAATAACTGATTAAATGTAAACAAATTTTTAAAAATAAAAGCAAAAACTTTAACCGAATACTTTCTTTAAAAATATTTGGTTGATGCAGCAGGAGGCGCTTGAGAAATAATATTAAAAATATAATATTATTAAAAATAAATTTTCAAGTCATAATATTTTGATAAAAGCTTTCATTTGAGTGAAACTCGAAATTAAGTTTAATTAATTTATATAATTAATTAATATTTAATAAATTTATATTTTTTTACTTTACTTTTATTATTGAAAAAAAAAAAAAAAAGAGGGAAGAACGCTCAATTGAGCGAGAAAATTTTGTCCAGTTTGTCTACTTACAGGGTTCCTTTGTCCATTTCGAGTTTCTACCATATACCGAAGGAAAAGACGAAAAGAGGAAATAATAAAATAAAAAATCAGAGTAACAAAGCCGAATCGGGTCACTCACACAAGCGTCTAGGGGCAAAACTTTGACTCTAGCTGGTTCGGCGATGGAAGCAAAGCCACTGCCGAATCCCCCCCACCATTTCTCTTACTTTCCTCTCCATCACCGCCTGGTTTGACCCCTCTCCCCTTCCTTGCCTCAAATAATAAACTTCCCCAAACCACCAGGGCCCGCCATTTCCTCCACCGTTTTTAACAATGCCCAAATCCCAGATTCAATTCAAAAATTCCCTCCCCGACTGCGAAGCTCACCTTCCATTTCCCTCTAATTCTAATTCACTCGTCTCCGGTGGTTTATTCATCGACCCATGTCTTCCCTCTTCCTTTCTCGACTTTGTTTCCCCTTTCAAAAATTCTCCCGCTTCCAAAAGAACAGCTTGCTTTGCACGGAGGCAAAAGCGCGACGCGGTTGCTGTTAAGGACTTGTTTTTTCTGTCCGTTACCTTAACCAACGACGGTCATGTTTCAGAGCCCAAGGAATTTCATCTACAAAATGGAATAAAGAATAAGAACAAAGGTGAAGTAGTTGTAGCCAAAAGGAAAGCTAGGGTAACGCGACGTGGCGCCGTCAATACCACCAAGCATTTGTGGGCTGGAGCTATCGCAGCCATGGTTTCCAGGTAAACCTTAACTAATTTCGTCGTAATTTACCTACTTGCCTTTTCCTATTCGCCTAGAGCCCTAATCATTGTTTGAAATGATATAGAACGTTTGTTGCTCCGCTGGAGAGATTAAAGCTGGAATATATAGTTCGTGGTGAACAAAGGAAAATATTTGAGCTCGTTAAGAAGATTGCTTTGACGCAAGGATTACTTGGATTTTGGAAAGGGAACTTAATTAATATTCTTCGCACAGCTCCATTCAAAGCTGTGAATTTTTATGCTTATGATACGTATAGGAAGCAATTGCTTAGATTGTCTGGAAATGAGGAGACCACAAATTCTGAGAGGTTTGTTGCTGGTGCTGCGGCTGGCATTACAGCTACCGTGCTCTGCTTACCGCTTGATACTGTATGTCAAACACTAAACATAAGATTTTGTTCCTCTTTTCATTGTTCTATCTTTAAATTGGTCTTACTCTTGTAGGCATGGTAAGCGGATGCACTTTTATATTGTACATTAGGGGCAATTATTGTAAATAGCACACGGGCAGTTGTTAATTCTTTGTGTTATTAAAGGTTTAACAAAGTAATAAGGGACCAATAATAAATTGTAAATTAATGTTATCATCTAGTCTCAAATTAGGAGAATGGTTGTGGACCAAAACTCGAGATAAGATCCCATTGTTCTCATCGCAATGTCATGTCTAACATGACTAAATCTGCGTCTTTTGAGATGTCTTGGATAATATATTCTGACCAACCAAGGTGAAGGATTGTGGCTCCAGGGACATCTTACTATTTAAATTATTATAATGCCACATGGAATTAAAATTTTAGAGATTTTTATAAGATAACAGAGTGTGATTCTGGCTTGAGAGGATTATTGCTCAAAGGGAAATTAAAAATGTATTATACATACTTGAACTACATTGAATTATGATAAATTCCTTTACTCAGGATTGCTATTTGGACCTTCCATCGCTATTGTCAAATTCTAGGCTCACTGTAACTAGCTACACTTTGAGAGGACTTTTTTTTGCCAGTTATGAATGGTTTCGTTCCACTCCTGTTCCAATAATCATCAACTTCTTAGAGCAATTTTTTTCTGCTTTGTTTTATTCTGTTCTGTGCTTTATAGATTTATTAAAGAACACTTAAATGTGCAACTTATCAATGCTTCAACTAGGTGCATACAAGTTATTAATTAATTTTTCTTTCTCCCCCCCCTTCTAGGAGGGTAGTTATTTAATTCTTGTTTATTGTTGCTGTACAGATCCGAACTAAGATAGTGGCACCAGGTGGAGAAGCCTTAGGCGGTGTAATTGGTGCTTGTCGCCACATGATCCAAACTGAAGGATTCTTTTCTCTCTACAAAGGTTTAGTGCCCTCTATTGTAAGCATGGCACCTTCAGCTGCTGTATTCTATGGTGTATATGATATGTTGAAATCAGCTTATCTGCACTCACCAGAAGGGAGGAAAAGAATTCAGAACATGAGTCAGATGGGGCAGGAACTGAATGCTTTGGATCAGCTAGAGTTGGGACCAGTGAGGACATTACTATATGGGGCTGTTGCTGGTGCTTGTGCGGAAGTTGCTACTTACCCATTTGAAGTTGTGAGAAGACAGTTGCAATTGCAAGTCCAGGCAAGCAAAATGGGTGCACTGGCGACTGGTGTGAGGATTGTTGAGCAAGGAGGAGTTCCTGCACTCTATGCTGGGCTAATTCCCAGCTTGCTACAAGTAAGTGGATAAGCTTTTAATAAAATCTCCGGAATTGTTCCTCAAAAGCTTTTTGCTAATTATCCGTCTCTATAAATGCAGAATTGGGTTTAAACAATGAATATAACAGTAGAACATGAGAGTTCATCTCAAAATTATGTTCCTTTGATGTTCTGAAGTTCTTCGAACTTGATTATTTTCTACACATAAATATATAAAATTTTAACATTTTATTTGCTAAGTGTTTAAATGGGATATTTCACTCCCCTCACCCCAACTATTTGTGGCTCATATGTTTTTCACAGCAATGCAATATCAACTTCCTCAAAACTCAAATTGTTGATGTGTAATTCTTTAATCATATTCTGTCCAATAATCAAATTCCGAAATGTATTTACTTGTATGGTGTTTCTTTATAATGATTTTGAAAAGAAATTGTATAATCTATCTTTCTTTTACCTTTTTCTTCTTCTAAATTTTTAAGCTTCTCTCTTTAATTAGATATTTTTCATCCTCAGGTCCTTCCTTCTGCTGCAATCAGTTATTTTGTATATGAGTTTATGAAGATTGTTCTCAAAGTGGATTGAAGAGAGACAACGGATCCTCTCAGGAAAAGGACTGGTAGGATGTTGTACAGTGAATATAAAATGAGCAGAGCTTAAAGATTCAGAATGGTAAGATTTAGTCATTTAAACTTAACAGTTATCATTGATGTTCTCCTCATATTTTTGTACCTGATGAGATAAATTGAAATCTTTATTGACATCTTTAAATTCTTTATTATAGACGCACCATCCAATTGCTGATTGAATTGACTTCCATAGTTTAGAAGCTCTCATACTTACAATCAGGAACTTGGTGATGCATTTAACCATTTTGCTAGGGACCTTAGGTGGCTGAAGGGGGGAGATGTATAATAAAAGCTTTTGATTATATCATTTATGAATGACATGCACTCGATGCTTGAAACTTTCGATAAGAAGTATTCAAATATTTGTCACCATTTTTGGCAAAAAGAGAGGAAAAAGTCACTTTCAAGTTAAATTAGTCAATTATGCTTGTATTCCATCCAAATAAACTATGTGCTTAGGAAATGGGAAGAAGAAAACTATCTATCAATTTTGGCACTTCCCATCTAAGTACAAAATTTTGGTTCTGCCACTGGCGTTAGCAGGTATATGTAATCCAATTATAGCTGCCCAATTATGCTCAACCGATTGAAAAGGGCTTCAAAATGCTGTTGTGTTGCTTGTAGTGGCAACTGGCACAATATTTTATCATTCGTGCGAAAAATGTATGTTTGAAATTTTGGAAGTGGCTTTATATTTATTCAACTCTGAAGGGGACAGATGAACAGTTTTATATGATTTGCCATCCATCTTTGTTTAAAGAACGCTAATCAGATACAGTGTGCATGCCCTTATCTGTTGAGAGGTTGAGACTTGAGACCATGCATGCAAGGCTGTCAGTTCTAGGACTGGAGTTGCGTCCATGACTCTTTTGTGGAGTATAATGGTGCTTAGGTGGAAGCAAAAGCTGGACGTACGATTGTGTTTGTGCATGGTTTGATTAGATCATCTGCACTTTGTACGCATCTTTGCTGCTATAACAAAGCCAGTCTTATGATCCTGGAGAGGACAGTCATGAATCTCATAGTGTATTAGATTTTGACTAGGTATATAAATGTTCTCACGATCTTTAATTTATGCGGTGCCTTTTGTGAAGGAAACAACAGGGCTTCTTGAGATAGTGAATCATATTTTACAGGTTGGTGTGGATCATTACAGCTAACTTGTGTCCGGTTATTCACTCTAAAGTCTAAACCCATATGAGTTATCGGGTGCGAAATATTTGAAAATCTTATTTCCATTGCCCGCTGAAGCTTAAACGCCCGCATGTTTTAGATCTTTCAGCATTACTGATTGAGTTTGAGAAAGCTTCATATGTTCCTGATCAAAAGATGCTTGATAAGCTTAGCTATGGGAATGTAGTCGCATTGATGAGAGCCTCGATGGACCAGTACGAGTCAGTGGGCTACGAATTGACAGTTAAAAAAATTACTCTGCTTGTCTGTCTGTCGGGCAATCACCGGTTGACACTTGTGATCCCACCTTAAAAATGAAAGTCGATCACTGTCACTTCATATTGAAGACGATAACAATTAAAAGTTAAAACCACCAACTTTTATTTCCTTTTCTAACTTTTTTTTCCCAATTAATAGATGGGTACCTGTCCCTTCCAAATTTAATTTGAGAAGCAGACATACTTTAAAGAGCATGTCACTTTTAAAGAACTTTTAGATTTTAACGTATACAGTCCTTTTTATTTATTGTGAGTGTTTTTTTATAAAAAAATAAAAGTAAAAAAAAAAAAAGGAAAATTTTCCATAAGGATAAACTAAAACAGCAGAATATCAAAATATAGAGAATAATGATACAAATGATAAAAACATGAAATTAATACAACATAATATTGCAATTTGGAATTTGCACGCAATTTTTTGGGTTAAGCTTTAGGCTTTCCTCACCCAAAAAGTGCCGACTAGTGGGTAGTGACTTGCCCAAAGTTACAACGTTCTGACTACCGAATGACGACGTATCATAAATTACCAGAAGCGTTCTATCAGCGGTTCTTTCAAGAAATATAGTTTTAATTATTAAGTTTACCAGACGACCGAGAACGAAATGTCGGAATTGGAAGGGTGGAAAACAAAGGCGAAAAATTGTTATGTGACACACGTGTCGGTCAATCATTAGTGTATTATATAAACGCAAATGGAGAAAAGTTTGAAAATTGGATTCTTATTTTCCACCAACATAGCCGGCTCCGAAATAATTCATCATTTCATGATTCTTGTTTCTTCCAAAAAAAAAGCTTCGTTATCTACGCCACGCAGAACCGTTGTTCAGCACCATGTCTTCTTCTGGTGACGGAGCCATCAACAGTGGCTGCCGCTGCTCCCGTTCCTCCGGCGAGAATTGTGGTTTCCATGATGGGGCCTCTGATTATGGTATCCCCGCATCGCACGACGAGACTTGCACGCATTGCATGAGCAAACCTTCGTCATGTTCTTCCTCTCTACTTAGTTTTGATTCGGTTCTGTCAACGGATTCTGAGAAGTTGCGGAGAATTTTCTTCGCTTCGGCTAAAGGCTTCTCAATTGGAGCTGGCCTGCAAGGTGGCGTAGCTATCTTCTCGATTCTCGCACGTTTGCGGCGCAAAAAATCAAGGTAATTATTATATAAAATTTGATCACTTCTTTGTAACGCTTTAAGAACAACAAAATAATAACAGTGTTCTGATTTAGGAAAATTGGAGCGTTTTCTGATAAAGAAGCTATTTCTAAGGCGGTTAAGGAGACACTTAGATACGGCATTTTTCTTGGAACTTTTGCTGGTACATTTGTTTCGATAGATGAAATCATCGCTGCTCTCGGAGGACATAATAGGCAATGCTCTTATCTTAACTTTCCTATCATTAATTGAAATGAAAATTTTTTTATGAGCTTGAGTTTTATTTGAGTGTTAAATTGTGAATAAGGACCGCGAAATGGAGGGCATTAGTAGCCGGGTTGGTTGCAGGGCCGTCCATGTTTCTTACCGGGCCTAACACGCAACATACGAGTTTGTCCATATACATACTCATGCAAGCTGCTGTATTGGCATCACGCTGTGGAATAAAGAGTAAACATTTTGGGAAGCTTTGTAAACCTCTTACTTGGAAGCATGGTGACATATTCCTTATGTGTCTCTCATCTTCGCAAATTTTGTATGTTACTCGTATTAAATTCTCTTGGTTGGTGGTGTTGTTTTCTACTTTTAAACTTTAGTGCCATTGTTATTGTCTAATCATGGTAATTATTGTTTGTAGTCTTGTAGAAGTTATCGGTGACTAAGCCTCGAGGGATTCTAGTCTCCTCGATTAAGAAGTCTTCCGGATTAAGTTAACAGTCTTAACAATTTCCTTGCTGAAACATTTAAAACAAAAATAAAGTCTGATAATGTAAAATTTTGGAGGCATTCTCAAACATATCAGATTATATATGAAACGTCATAAATGAAAGTCTAGTCAGCATTCCAAGGGACTCTATTGTTCGTTTTTTTTGGTCTTTTTAACTATCATTCAACCTGTTAAGCTGGCAAACAAAATTCAAATGTTTGCCTGCAGCCTTGTCATCTCCATAGTTAAAAGTTCATTAGATCTTAGGCTTCATAGCAGAAACCTAGATAGTTAACTCTTAAAGTTGTTAAAAGCCTAATTATGTCATAGAATATCCGAAAAGAAAGAGGAAAAAAAATTTGCTTGATTTAAAGTAAGTGATCATTATACATTTTTAGGCATCATTTGAAAAGGGCATGATGTCATTGTGCAGCTCTACAAGTTGTACACGTAATGGCATCCAAAAACACTGTCCGGACTCTGGGAAAATTTTACTCTATGTTTTCTAAGAGGATGATAAATGTACTATTTTATCTTTCTTGGGCATAATTTTCAAGTGGAGCATTTATACTTTCAGGTATTCTTACATCTTGAAGCAAGATAGTTTGCCCCCATCATATAATTCCTTTCTCAATAAACATGGTGGAAAGGATATTGTCATCCTGCAAGGTGTAAAAGAGCTTGCAAGCGGCCTTCCATTCACCAAGTTGGAAGCAATAGAGAAACTTTACAAGGCAACAGATGTAGACATTAAATTAGATCCTAAAATGAAAATCCCATGTTCGGTATGATCCCTGTTTCTTCTTTTGTGTGTTCTGAAAGTGGTACTAACGTTTATACCTTGTTCATAGCATGCATTCCTTATTTAGTTGCCTCACTTTGTTCCTTCGGAACAAAAACACTAACAGCAAAGCCTTTCCCCCTTTACAGTTCCCACAATAAAAATAAGACTTCACCGTTGTGTTTTAATCATTTAGAACCTTATTTGAGTAAGACTAGTAGAGATGGGGGCTTCTTTTTTTCATTCAGGACAGATGTGTATGTTAATTTTTGTCATCATGAAGATTAAGTTGGAGCATATTGAATATAATTGTTTGCAAGAGTTGAAGAAAAGTAAGCAAGGAGGTTTTGGTTAAGAAAGGAAATGAGAAGTGACTTACAGCTTTTGGTTAATTTCCCTCATTCTTTTCTTATCTCATAAAGCTCATTCTTACGGGAGAAAAACTCTCTTCTTGCTGCTTTATCAGAAACTAAAAATAGAAAATCTGAAAACTGAAGCAGGCGAGAGTATGAAGATATATGAATAGAAAAAGTGCATGTCTGAACTTGAAATGCAGCTTTGTATTTTATTCCTCTGTGACTTCAGTTGGTCTGGTTATCAACCTGATACTGCCTTGCAACTTCCAGAATTTGAGAACTGATACGGTGCTTTTCGTCTTCTTGTTGGAATTATTTGCTGACTCATAAATGTAAAAGCATGTTTTTGACAGCTTAAAACTCATGTAGTAATCATCCGGAGTTATCCATTACCGAAAACTATGTAATGCACTTGATCGTTCTTTGAAGTGTCTATAAGCCTTGCAAACATAAGTCATTTGCATTTCACAATTCAATATTTTCTTCCAAAAAATTTAGTTATTTGGATATGGAATGTAGATAGTTCGAATTGGAGTAACTTAACCACTGTATTATGTTTAATTCTTCCCTTGGTGGAAGATCCCTAGAGTGCTCGCATTAATCAATTACTTGATTTTTTTTTTTTTTTTGTAGAAATCATCTTGTTTGTGATTTCTGTTTAAATCGATCAGATAACTTTAGAAGTTGAGAACAGACTTTGAATTCAAGCACTCAAGCCGCTAGTGTTTGAAATTTGCTGGTAAAGTATATTGTTACATTTGAGAAATATGCTTAAATCCTCCTGCTATTCGCAGATAACAATGGGGATCAGTCATGCCGTGCACATGTTACTTTTCTTATTGAAGCATATATTTCTTTCCAGTTTATCTGATTCCTGCGTTGATAGGAATGTTGAATTAGCATCTCCTATATTTGATTTCTAAAACCAAATAGATTCTCTTGTGGGAATCATTTTGTTTGTGATTTCTGTTTAAATGAGTCAGATAACTTCAGAAAGTTAAGTATAGAATTCGGATTCAAGCACACGAGCCACCAATGCTTGAAGTTTGCTGGTAAAGTGTATTGTTACTTTTGAGAACTATGCTTAAATCCTCAAGATATTTGCAGATGATCCACGGGAATAAATCTTGCGTAGCACATGCTGTTACTTTTCTTATTGAAGCCTATAAAAGGGCATTACCAGTATATCTTCCAGCTTATTTGATTCCTGCATTGATAGTTCATCATCAAAGGCTCTTAAAAAGGTAATGCGGTACTTTTTTCCCAGTTCTTGACAACTGTTTAGTTGAGATTCGATGAAGCTTTCACTTACAATGTGGCTACCTATTTATTGTTGAAAAAAAAACAAAAAGGAAGAAAGAAAGAAAGAAAAGGAACTCGTTTACTTTATATGTTATGGACGTTATATTATTCTCTCTGCTTAGGGCTCTCTATGGTTACCATAGTAGCTAAAGGCCCCTTTACAATTTGATTAAGAGATTGAGCTTGTTTTAGTGGCTGCTACAGTTTTTGGCAGGCTTGTCAAATTTTCGCTTCATAATAGTTTGGTTAATAAAGAATCATACGTCTAATTAGGTTTTAAGTACCTCATCATTTGAGCATCAGGGAAAACCATATTGTAGACTTGTTTGTTCTAGTCTTTCGTTTTCTTTCTGTCCTCACCACCCCCCCTTCTAACTCCATGTTACCATTATTGTCTAACATGGTTCTTTTTGAACTTAATGCAGGCCTTACACAACATTAAGAAATGCTATTGTTGGTACTGCCAGATCAAGCTTATTTTTATCAACCTATTGCACATCTGCTTGGTTGGTGTTCTATATTTCCACTGTGTCATGCATTCTGTTTATAAAATTCTCTATTTGTTCTCTCTGATCAGTATTTCCTAATGTTTTTTCAGCTTCAATTTAGACCTCTCCCTTTCTCAAATCTTTTCTTAGTAGATTTGAAATTCGAATCTTAACATTAGAAACTTTTTCCCTTATACCTAGACCAAAGCCTCTTTTGTACCCAAAAAAGAAAAAAAGATAAGCAGTAACTTTTTCATATATTAACATGCCATTTATGTGTTGTAAAGATTTCTTAGCTTCATTTGTGTTTCTTTGCTTCTATTGTTGCAGTTTACTTTGAATGTCTTTTCTGTGCTTCATGCATCAGTTTTTGCAAATTTCCAGTGCCTTGAACATGGTTGAAAGTTAAGAATTACTTGCTTTGTCTGCTAAAGTCCGCGGGATAACATAGGCTCTGAACAGGATTATATGTTTGCGTAACATCTTTCGTCTCAAATTAGAAATGGCAACATAATAATATCATGCTTTCATAGAAATATTGCCTTTGTAATTGAGCTAACCCCTAACTTTTAAACAGGATGTGGACTTGCCTGCTGTTTGGGCTTTTCAGAAAATGTAACATACCCATGATTGTAATGGGAACGGTAAAGGACTCTTTTCATCCTACGTTACTTCAATCTTTTATTTTTTTTGAGCATTTATGTCCATCCCATACATCCAAATAAAGATATAAAGATATAATTCGTCAAATCTGTAAAAAATTTTATAAAGATAAATATATTTATTTTAAATTTATATTTATATTCAATATTTACAACCGAATAAAATTTCTCATGTGAGTTGTAAGCCTAAGGTACTTCTTTTTTTTTTTTCCCCTAATGTAGCATGTGTTATTGGGCAGTTTCCAGCCGGTCTGTCCTTGGCTATTGAGAAGAAAGGCAAGCGGATTGAGATATCACTCTACTGCCTTGCACGAGCCATAGAGAGCTTCTTTACATGCATGGCTGATGCGGGGTATTTGCCAAGTTCAGAGAATCTGAAGAGAGCTGATGTGGTTGTTTTTAGCTTGTCGACAGCAATCATAATGCACTGCTACGAACAGGAAAGGGAACTGTTTCGCTCCAAGTACTTGTACGTACTTGATTGGGTCTTTGGTGTGCCTCCTCCCCCATGTGAAACCCCTTTGTGCAAAAACACAGCGGTGGACAACGTGACATTAGGATTTCAATTTTCTTGTTAATATTTAAATGCCTGATTTGAGGGACTTCGGGGTTTAAGAGACGTTTATGGCAGAGAAATCTCATCTCGTTGATGATGAATAGTATTTGTTTTGTACTATTAGGGCTGGGAACACCAAGGTGCACTTGTAGAAAGCTATTCATGTGGTAAATTATTCCCTGCTGAATTTATGATTCGTAACATGGGTAAAAGCTTTCATGGGGTTTCAAGTTTGGGATATCAATTTTCAAGGTTTATAAATTTATCTTTAACCCAAGATCCTTCGAATCTCATATTAACGGGAAACTTCCTGCCCGTCTCGGGGCAAACCAGAGCACCGTCCTCAAGATAAAGCTCCAAGAGGGTTGGTAGAACTTTCTTAAGAGCTCTATAAGCTCCGACTCTTAACACCAAGGACTAGGTGCCTCCTCAGGAAGCTTCCTGACGTAGTCCATGATTCTCAAAGCATTGGAAAACACTTTTCAATCGATCTTTGTAAATATGTTCCTGAGCAAATCATATTGGATTGACCCAAAATTTGAAAAAAAAAAAAAATTATAGTAGATTCAATTCTATTCAAGTTGTGATTCTCGAGTCATACATAAACCAATTCTTAGGTAGATCTAAATTTAAGTAAAAGTTTGCTGTTAGATAAAGGTCCAACTATACTAGCTTGACGTTGAAATTGATAGATATCCTCCCAATCTAAACAAAAGTTACAAAGACATTGCATTTCAGACATTTATATTTCAGTAGGATGATGGTTGAGATTATTATTTGTTTGTAGTAGCACTCGCTAGATGAAATTGGCACCAACTGTAATTAAGAAGAACAAATCCCAAAAAGACCAGAGAAATGAAAAATAATGTCTCTCAAAAATGGCACATGCTGTTGCTGACATGATGAACATAAATGAACCGCGAAAACAACCCTTAGGCCTGCAAGATCCAATAATCCAAAAGAAGTGGGCAGACGGTGATTATCTTTTGAAAATATATATATATATATATGTATATATTTAGAGAAATTTATCAGAATTTCCTTGATTAACTTGATAGGACAGTCCACCACTTGTAGAGACCAAAGCTATAAATTATAGCGTAAATAATCGCCCTCATGGGGTAGATCCTATACCTGCAGTTCAATTGAAAGAGACAGTAAGAAAAAAAACCTAATACTAATCAAATCATCCGCTAGAACTTCTTGGTAATTAATTAATGGTCAGCTCATACTTCAAAGTTTCTTGAAGCAAGTTTTTATTTGAGAAGTCAAGAGTCCTGCTAGAAAGATAAAGGCACTGAATGAAAACACTGCATCTTGAATGTCCAATCTTAGGACATGCTTTGAATAGTTATGCTAATTTAACTCTTTATTTTTTAAAAAAATATATTAGCATCTTATATTTGTAATCACATATTTAAATATAAAATAATTAGAATATATTAATAATAACATTTTTAATTTTATAAATAAAATTAAAATATTAATATGTATTTTATTTATTTTATTATTTTTTAAATATATATTTCAATTATATAATAATATTTTAATTTTATTTATAAAATTAAGTATTTTTATTATTAATATATTAAATAATTATTTTTACATATAAATATCACAAAATATAACTTTTTAAAATATAAAAAATTCTATAAAATTAAATATATCTATCTTAAGCACTTATCATGTCACAATTGAATTCAACGGCCTTTGTAGGATGATTAATGCGTGTACCGGTTATCACTGTGTACCAGCAAAAAGTCTGATAGAAGGCAAGTGATTGAAAGCGGGTGCAACTTTTCCCAGCCAATTCAATTAAATAGTTTAATATAAGGAGCATAAAACACCACATGGTACCAGTCAACCAACCGAAGTAATTAAATATACTTGAGCTGAATGGATCAAGATAAATCTGTAATGGTAAATAATAAGAAAAAAGACTGTAACCCATCATGGTAGGTTGAAAGTGCTAAAGGTCAGTTTAATTAACTAGACCGACATTTGAAACTAAAACCTAACAAGAACCTAACAAGAAGAAAAAGAAAGGGGAGATTAGTGTAACCTTTTGAATCCAGATCTTCGAGCCAGAAGAGCGGCTCGTTCTTCAGCAGTCACCGCATAACACCACCTAGAAAAATCACGATCGAAGAAATCCCAGTCAGGTAAAAGTATGCCGGCAATACCAACCATCCCAAACGCATAGGTTATCATCATTTTCTTCAAAGACAACGTGAATACCCCAACTAACACTATGATCACCGCTAGCCATACTATAGCTGACCTTAGAGCAGCATCGTTCTCCATTTTTGATTCAGTCCTAGGAAAGAAAAAAAAAGACCAAAGGTGACAGCCAGAAAGAAGGATGTAAATGTGAAAGGTATACCCTTTCGGCCGCACTGAACAATTAGGAAGGAAAAGAGCACCTGTTTGGGTGCGGTTTGCAGAAATTAATGAAACAAACCGACTGCTTTTATTGCCGATTTGTCTTTGTGTCAACCGTTCCAATATTGCTTCTTTAAATGTTTTTTAGTTGAGTTGGATCATGGCGTGTTTCTCAATACTTCTCCAAATCTAACGCGCCACGTTCACCACGACTAGTGTGACATGTCCCCGTCGCCATGCACCATCATTAATTTCCTACCCAACATTTTCAACTTACTATGAAATATGCATGCCTACTACTTGGTGAAAAACAAATGTTACACGGAAGGACAAAATAAATCATATATTTGATAGTTTTTTTAAAGTAAATGGATAATTTTCAAGAATAAATTGCTAGTTTTTTAAGAATTTGTTAATTTTTTCTTAAAAAAATTATATAAAAATGTAAAAGAAATCTATACTTTTATTTTGTTATTTGAAATGTAAACTATTATTACTAGACACTTGTTAAGATAAAATTAAAGAAAAAAATGTATCATTAAGAATTTTCTTCTTATAAATATATATTAAATGAGAAATAAAATAATTTTTCATTAGTATTTATAGGCACCAGGTTAAGAAAAATCTTTAATTTGATATTATGAATTTATTTGATCCTTTTATAGATTCGAGAAATGAGTTAATGTCATTTGAGTTATAATACTAAATTAAATTAGTTCCTTTATTATTAGTATAAGTTTCTAAACCACAGAAATTAAGCACTTTCTCTTCATTTCAACACTCTTTCTCCTTGAATTTTTTATTTTTTTTTTGGGTTCAATTTAAAAATTTCAAACAATATGCAACAGATGAAAGTTCATATTGAACGTTACAATAATTGGATTGGAAATGGTTACTGGAAACTTTGATGTTACAATCTAATTGGTAATAACCACATATTTGGATAATTGGATTGCAGCTGTCGGCTTATTTCAAATTTAATATCTAAATTTATTTTACACTCTTATAAGAACATATATTTATTGAATAAATTCAAAATTAAAATTTATCAAATCATGGATAAATCGCCCGATTCATAAAAACGAAGCCAATTTCTGCCCATTGAGCTCAATATTAGGCCTCAGTAAATCTACTAGTGTTAGGTCTCGAGCCCACTTATTGAAACTGGGCCGAACTATTACTTTAACTGTTTTTCAAGCATCAAAACATAAGGGGAAAAAAAATGAAAAACTTAGGTGTTAGTAGTACTTCTATGTCTCATAAAAAAATTTTAAACTACACTTCTTATTTTCATTGATGGAATATTGCAATAAAATATCAATGATGATAAGAAATTGTTATTGAGTTGGATTGGATCTAAATATAATATCAATATTATTTATATTTGTCTAAGGTTAGCCATGCAAGTTTTAAATTTTGTCTAAACTTGCTCATTCTTATAAGTGGTAACTCAAGTTTGTTTAGGTTCACTTATATTATTTTTTTTAATATTTTTTTAAATATATTTCTTAAAATTTAATCTTTAATAATTTTCTTTTATTAAATTTTAAAATATAAATAACTTAATATATTCTTAATATTTAGTCTATAACATCATATATATTTCTTCTTTAAATGATAAAAATTACATAATATATAAAATTATAAAATTAATATAGATTATATATTTTAAAATGAGTTGAGGTAAGTCGAGTTCAACGTTTGAATGTTGGAGCTAAGGTTAATTTTTTATGTAAATTTCATTTTTTGAGCTTAACATTTTTATCCGAACTTTCTAAATATTAGAGACAACATTATTAAACATCATCTAAGAAAACTAAAATTACACGTTATATATCTTAATAAAATACCTGATTTTTTTCTTTGCCACAAATTTCATAGGAATTATATAGATATGCTCATATGCGTTATATAATTGCTTTGAATATATTTTTTTAAAAAAATTAATTACATCATCATGTGTTCATGTTCTGGGACTGGATCCAGTACATTTAGCCACTATATACTACCTCTTTTACGACTGCATTTTTGGAGCTTATGATCCCCAACCCTCCCCGCCCTCCCCCCCCCCACCAAAAAGAAAAAAGGCGGAAATGTTAATTTGTTTAATCACTAACAAAAACTGTGGTTTTTCCCCGATTAGAAAAGCCAGTCATTAGCCCGGAATTTGATCATTTGAGGATCTTGTAAATCTGGGAACTCAGCTTTGTTTAAGTGAAGATGAAGATGAATTGAACAAAGGATTGGCATATATGTGAGGGTCAATACTTCAGCAAGAATCAGCTACACCGTAAATTGTAATTATAGTTCTCTAATCTTTATTTTTCTTGAAATATTCATATCTCTGACACATGTTTGACATATTTTTGGATATGAACACTTTTTAAATACACAAAAAATTTTTAAAAATTTGAATATATCCGTGTCAGATACATATTCATATCCTATACTCACACTTTAATCTAAATAATATAGAATTACAACATGACATCAAACAATCTATTTAGTTAACTTCAAATTTGTTGAACATCAATCTGGATCATGGTAGCCAAATAGGTTTCAGCATCAAGAAGTGATGTTGGGTTAATTTTTGATTAACCATCTCTTTCACTCTCCCTTTTTAACCTTAGCTCTGCTTCTGATGTCAATTACCAGCAGGACTCAAGTCGTAACAGACTCTAAGCTTATGGGTTAAACTCCAAGCTACTACCGGCACCAACCACCAAGTAAATTTTTTTTAATCATAGTTTAGCATAAAATAAACCAACTTGATTCAGATGATATACAATTTCAATGACTTTTTTCATACATATATAAAAAATCCCTTATAGTTTGGTGGGTACTGGTTGGACCAAAATTGACAGTTTTGGCTTGTCCCATATGAATGAAGGTGACTGCAATTTATTATATGCATCTCCGATGAAAATCTTTGAAATTTGTATCACCAAAATCGCTCTTCCTTCATAGTTTGGACTATGGAGCACAAGAATAAAAGAATTTGGACCAGAATATTACTATGTTAGCAGTATAATGCTTTAATTTCTAAAAGCCATGCGAATATAATTAATCAGAAATTAGAATATAATAAAATCTGTATTACTTATTAACAACAACAGATTGCAAGAGATGAAATTAAAAACAAATTAAAAAAAAAAAAGCTTATGAAAAAAACGGGGTTAGAGAACCTTGAGAAGCCGGCTATTCTTACAAGCTAACATAAAAGTCAACTAGATTTCTTGCTATTTCTTGAGACATCCCCACGGTCCCGATTAGGTTATCCATTAGGGACTTAAGGACACATCTTTCCTTAAATGGGTTTCCGACTGTTCCTATTTATGTTTTATTTTCCTCAATTCCTAAAGACAATCTTAATCGATAAGCCATCCATCATGAAGTTTTTTAGTGAAAGATATGAACTTGGAGGAAAGTTACAAAAAGAAAGGAAAACAGAAACTGTATTCGGGGGGGTTGAGTGAATTCAACAGTGAGAATATATATATATATATATATATGTAGGACCAGATATTTTGCATGATATGTCGGCATGCAGGTATTAAGATCATGAACATGGCTATTAAGGCCACAAAAAGTTGATGGGGCAGGACGTCAGGTTTTAGATGCGTTGGTTGGAAACCTGCTGAAGCAAGCAAATTAGTTTGTTTAGCTGACACTTGAAAAACCTAGGGTAGATGACATATTAAAAGTTAAAAACTTAGAGAAGATTTTAAAGCATCCCATCTTTTATCTATTCAAATCACAACCTGGTCCACCTGCAGACAAAGAACCTTGGTTGAAGGACCAAATTTTGCACTAAAACTTTTTGTTTGCATGAAAAGTCTGAACTTTTTACTTACTATTTTGAAGGAGAGACAACAAAATGAGAGATTTGGGATTTAAGTTTTTCTACACAAGTGGTCACTTGGAGAAGAGAAATAATATAAATATTAAAATTAAAATTTTAAATTTATTAAATATCAATTAAGTCTTAATCGAATAAGCTTTACTTTTGCGATATAAGTTTTGTGTAGAAAAAAAGGGAAAAACTATGGCCAAAAAATAGCGTCTCCCACTGTTGTGGCCGTTGGCAATTGACATTGACACTAAATACGTTGACAAATCAGAAGAGTTTAGGTTTGAAAAGAGCATAGCTTATGGAATAAGGTAAGTTCCCAATCTTGCTGAAGTAAGAAGCAAGGAATTAATGCATTCTCAAAAAATTCCCAGGCTACCTCGCTAGTAGTACTCAGTTGCAAATCTACATTATCTTTCAATAGTTTGCTCAAGCCTCAAAGCATCCCTAAATGAAAAATTAATCAATGTTATGAAGAAAAAAAATTGAGTTTCATATGCAATTATGTGTATAAAGTTAATTGAATAGTTGAAAGATTCAGTTCATATCTGAGACCAAGTTTTCTCAAATCTTGGTGGACTTTTTGCCATGTTCTTATGATACAACTTCAAAGTTCAATTTTCTGTTGAATGATTCTAAAGACAAAAAAATAAATAAATAAAGCCATTGACTTCTGCCACAGCATAACATTCTGGTGGAAGATAAAACTTTATGTATGTATCTACCTATATGTATATATACATATATATATATATGGAAGAGAAATTACCAATGTGCAGGCTTTTAGAAAAAGTAGGTATTTTTTTTTAAAGTAAACTTTTTAAAAGGAATATGTATGCCATAAAAAGCTAAAAGAGTCGATTTTTTTAAAATTGTATTGATATAATAATTTTATTTAAAATTTTTGTATTTTCAAAAAATAAGTTACTTGACTAATGAAATCAAACTCAATCATAATTTATTAGCATAGATATATAATTATTTTTATAAACATAAATTGGTTTTTTTTTTTTTGCCCTCATAAGAAACCAAAACTAGACTAAGAATTTCAAGGTCAAATAAATGTTAATTAGTACCCAATTTAAAGGACTCCTTTTATATACTTTATGCAGTGTACAATTCCTTAATTTATCCATAGGTGGATTCAATAATAACTTACATATAAATAAAAGTTCAAGTTAAATAAGTGTGAGATAAACATATAAATAAAAACTTTCCTAATTCTATATTGTAACTTTTATAACCAACTAAAAATTGGATACTAATTATAATATTTAATATGTGTTTAAATATATTTAAAAATTAAATTAATTTTTTGATTTATGGCACAGAATTTTATCTTATAATTATCTAATGAGTCATTGTATATTGCAAGTAAAAAAGTATAATCAAATAAATAATTAATAATGTTAAAATCTAAATATGATAGTTTAATTTATTTTAATTGATTTAAAATTTTAAAATAATTGATCACTCAATTAACAGATTACGAAAGCCCTAAAATTTAAAATCTAACTATTGCTTTTTCTTTTTATTCTAATAGTCTTGTTATCTGTCAATATTGAAATTCGATTATCCAAATCAACAAATAAATAATAAACTTCTAAGAGATTTGATTACCTAACTTAACAAATAAATAATGATATATATCCAATTAACTATCATAGGAAGAAGTGTCATATTCTTAACTTAATCGTCAAAAAAAGAATCGACGAAACATCTTTTTAATACTATTAATTAAACAATGAAGGATTAGGAAGTAATAGCACGATAAGAGTGGTATAAATAAAAGCATCGCTGAGGAGAGTTCTGGAGGTGACAAGGGGAAGCCAAGCAACTAAAGCAAAGCTATTAACATCATGGGGAGATCTGCTTGTTCTGACGAGAATGGCCTCAAGAAAGGACCCTGGACTCCCGAAGAAGATCAAAAACTGGTTCAATACATAAAGCGACATGGCCATGGTAGTTGGAGAGCCCTCCCTAAGCTTGCAGGTTCCTAATTTTAACCCTAACATTCATTCTCTCTTTTCCTTTTTTCTCTTCTTTTCTTTGAAGGGAATTCCTCTTTTTCTTCATCTTCATTTTTATTAAATTGAAAGAAAATTGTCATGGTAGGTCTAAACAGATGTGGCAAGAGCTGTAGGCTAAGGTGGACAAATTACTTAAGGCCTGACATCAAGAGGGGCAAATTTTCCGAAGATGAAGAGCAAACAATTCTGCATTTGCATTCAATTCTTGGAAACAAGTGCGTGCAAATCAAGTTTTGATTTATTAAAGCTACTGAAAGTCACTTCTCTTATCTGGGTTTTAATTCTTATCTTTTTTGGTTTTGGTTTGGTAAAAGGTGGTCAGCCATTGCAACACATCTGCCAGGCCGAACGGATAATGAAATCAAGAACTTCTGGAATACCCATTTAAAGAAAAAGCTGATTCAAATGGGTATTGATCCAATGACCCATCAACCAAGAACAGACATCTATGCAAGCTTGCCTCAACTCATAGCCCTTGCTAACCTTAGAAACCTCCTTGAGAGGAGTAGTAGTAGTAGTCATAATCCATTCGATGACCAAGCTGTAAGATTACAGGCAGAAGCTGCTCATGAGTTGGCTAAGCTTCAATACCTACAATTACTCGTGCAATCTACAACTTCGACGACGACTAACGACTCATCGTATTCCCAAAATGGCATTGCAGACGACATGGAAGCTTTCAATTTATTAAATTCATCATCTGCTGATCATATCAAAGAAAAGCCGGTTAATCTAAATTCATCATCCCAATTTTCAGTTGGAAATACTACGTCTCAACCACTCCACCATCCCACTCTAGACCCACAAGTCCCGTTCAGTTTCCAAACATCATTGAACAGTGAGATGGGCAACTGTTCTTCTAGTTTTACGATGGTCAGCCAAGGAGATAACCAAACCGATAATAACTCATCATCATGGCTTCTTCCATTTCCTACCCTTCCTCCAACAGCAAACGATAAATCACTCAGCAATCCAGGAGACCTACGCAGTGCTTCTAGCTACAATGGAGCCGCTTCTCCATACTGGCCTGAACTCTATTTCAACGACTCTATCATGCATGAGATTTCTTAGATGGTAAAATTTAATTAAAAGTTCGATATTACTCTCGGAGTTTGCATTTCATTGTTTGCTGTTACCGTAGAAAACCACTGCATCGATCTCATGCTTTACTACATGTAAAGTTAAACGTACAGTATGTATTTATACAGGCTATATGTATGCATAATTTTATTGGGATAATAATCAAATCTTAAACCAGGTATTTTTGTTTAAACTTTTTCATCCTGCAATTTTAAAAAGCCTGTTGTTTGAACGTATTTTTTTAAAGTAATGATCAATTTCAGGTTGTGATTCATGTCCATGAACCATGTGTCACTCATCATTCCAGTAGAAGTGGGGATATTCCATGCATTATTCACTTCCTCAACCAATGCGAGTAAAAAGAAGGATGGTTATGAAAATCAGATCGGTGAAATAAGCAGAATTAATTTAGTCGTAGTAGTGCTCGTAAACTTTCTACATCATAATGGTAAGTAAAAACAACTCAGAATTCTAGCTCTACTTCTCTACTGCGGTCACACAGAAATCTCTGGAAGCAACTCTCATCTGAGTTTGACCCATACATACTCAGTATATATACATGACCTTATTACAGCAGCAAAATAAAGATGGACAGCTTAAAAAATTAATCTTCCACCTTGTATGGTTGCTATATAATTATATATATAAGTATATACGCTTATCCAAAATGAAAAAATATATACACAAAAACACACACACACAAATATATATATATATATATATAAAACATTTGATAGGTCACTGCTGACTTGGGGTATGTGTGTGTATTTCTCAATGAGCAAGGAATTAGTGGTTTGAGATCTTTGATTGACTTTTAGTTTTAGCATTGTCTCGAAATAAAACTCCGTATGGTACTGTGATTGCAGTATTTGCTAGAAAATAAAATATCCCTTTCCTGATGTTGCCACTCGTAGCCATCGATGGATCCTATGATCATCTGATTTACATGGTCTGAAATCGGATAGAAAATTATATATTAAATCATTTCCAAAGATTTCATTTAACGTCCTATACATAATTAATTGCAGTGACATAAGAAACTTTGAGTAGTATCTAATGTTTGGGGTAGGATTAGGTGGTGAAAAAAACTTCGCTTTCTCTTTTAAATATGGATAATATTAAGGAAGGAGAAGAAAAGAAACCTAACCCAGATCGATTTTTTTCCCTTTTTCTATATTGGCTTTGACAAACATGACCCAACTCGAATTTAATCAAGAGCTAGCACTTTCTAGCCTATATATGTGTGTGTATATATAATAAAATTATTAATGAAGCTCAACTCAAAAGGCAGCTTTCTCGGGGAAGATAGAGGACTTTCGACTGGCAATCCATTGGGTAGTTGACTCGTGTGAGATTTTAGCTATTAATTCTGAAGATTTTGTAAATATATTGGATTGGTTTAGTTGAAAGGGGTGAGACAGTCAATCCCTTGAGATAAAAGAAATCAAAGTTCTTTAACTACTCCATGAATAAAAACTGGAATCCCTCCCTCCCTCCTGCCATGCAAATTGCAAATTAATTACTTCACTTTTTCTTCAATAATTTCTCCGAAAACTCACCATTCCATGTTGAAAAATGTACTTCAAAATGGATTATTTAGTTGTTTTTTTTTTTTTAATTTTTTACTTTATATTTAATAAATGATATATAATAAGGTCATGGTATATTTAAAGATTAAAGCAGGCAACAACACAATAATCATATATTATGTGGTAAAATACAGGCCAAAAAATTAAATATTACATAGAAGAAAATTTCTTGTCTGATTTTGAATCTAACTATAGTATCTAGCATACATTCTGATGTGAATTTATGTATTAATCAAGGCAGAAAAATGTACATTTTGTTTAATTTTGTTTTTAGGTAGTTTCATTTTCCCACTTTTTGTTGTAAACAGTGCTATCCAAAAAGGGTCTCATATATTATATTAATATTTAAATCTAAAATCATATGTATTTGAATGAAATATCATTTTAATTATATATTTTTTTTAAAATACCAAATCGACGTGAAAAGTGTATTTTTAAGATGGTTTACAAAGAATTGAACTTAAATAAATTTTAAGGAAAATCAGGAAACTCCTAATCTACTTATAGAAGAAATTATTGCTTTTCTTCTTAATGAAAGATGTTATTTATTATATTTAGTGATTAAGGTAGTAAAATAGTTTTGCAAGAAACTTTTACATCTTCGAGTAGGGTTGAGAATAATCGAGGTAGATAGTCTTAAAACTAAAACGTTACAGATCATTCCATAGAATTGATTTAAAGATTTTGAAATATGAATTGACTCATGACCTTCTAGGATCAACTCTTAAGTCGGAAAAGATTCTAAGTTTGATTCTAAATCTTAAGTTTTTTTCCAAATATAAATAACTAAAACAATAATATTTCAAACTTGTAAATAAAAATAACAATCATATAA
>JBBYHO010000015.1:20135363-20153252 GCA_038382025.1 Adansonia gregorii | reverse complement strand
GTAATCTTACACCATGGCTCACTTGCTACCTAAAATGATGACTTCCCACTTTTAATCATAAAGGAATAGTTATTACTCTCTTTGATAATAAGCTAATTCCATTAAATTTATCCCACATCGCAAGCAATAGTAATTCAAATTCAAACATATAATTAATCATAACCACTCAATTGATTCTAACCAGACCAACAAATTAGTTTTGAGGGTGTTCCATGTTTAACCTTTGAAAAAAAAATTATGCTCTCTGAAAATCAGACATGACCCAAAGTCTATAGATATAGTATGTCGAAAGGCTAGGCCCGCTAATATGTTAGTAAGCAGTTTTAAGCCCAAAAAGACTTCGACGCCTCAACCCATATGTCTACTCGAGTACGTCCGTTCCATTTTAGCTCTCCAAACTGAATATCAAAATTTTCTTTTGGGGGAAGAAAGATCAAATTTACAAACATACAGAAGCTATTACTGATAGAATTTTACATTTACTTATAGAATATCTTAATCATCTATGTCAAAATTCATGCATTTATTTGTCTAAGATCTACAAAATTATGTGTATGTGTGTGTGTGCGTGTGCGTGTGTGTGTGTGTGTGTGTGTATATATATATATATTTCGATATATCACTGACAAAGGGCCTTCAGCTGGATCGAAGGTGGTTGAGAAAGTAGGCAATTGGATCACCATAGGCTGTACAAGATACAAACGGATGAGACGGACCACGCTTGCCTGGATCACCCCTCATCTTGGAGGTGTTTACAAGTTTGAGTGATGATTTAAATTTTTTTATTTAAATTTAGTTTGTAAATTTGTTTTATTATTTAAACATAATTAAATATTAATTTTATATTAATATTTATATATTTTTATAAAATTAAATTTAAATAAAAAATATTTTTATTGAATTAATAATAATTTAAATTAAGTCGAACCAACTTACATCAAAATTTATGATGTCTCCATACTTAACCCAACCCTTGAAAATGTCAATATTTAATTTCGCTCCCTTTTCTTTGTAATTAATTATTATGTGATTTTTTATTTATGTTGGTTGCTGCATGCATGTATCCCCACCAAACAAACCAAGGACCCCTAAAACCAGAACTCATCCCTGTAGGTCTCGCTTTGAATTTGATAAAGGAAATACTTGGGCCAAACATCGTTAATTTAATAATTTGCTATTGTGTTACCGTGAGGATAAAATTTTGGGATGAATGGCACGTGATTTATTTGAAGAGATCAAAGGTGATTAACTTTCTCCATACGATATATGTAGATATAAATAAATCATATAATGAAATAATTTTTGAACAACAACAACAACAACAAATCAATAAACAAAATTTCACTCTGTCAAAATCTTTTGACAATTCACAAACGGTGCATATTGAAGAATAACCAAAGCCAAGCCAAGCCAGTTATTGTTGAAAGAATTGACAGCATAACTCCCCGATGGTGTCGTTAAAACTTCCTAACAATGAGTAGTAATGAAAGGCCCTATTGTTCTGGTGTTTTGCTACATTTCTCTGGTCTAATCTTTATCCCTTTTTCACACCAACATTATTATCTTTGATATATTTATATATATATATATACATGTATGTCCCCTAGAAATTAATGCATGTTTGATATATTCACCCCAGAGTGAAATAAAATCGCATGCGTCGTGCGACAAGAGTTAAAGATGCCAAATATGAAAAAAAAATGTTTAAATTTGAAATGATTTTATATTTTAATTATTCGAATGGTAAATTGATTTAATTTAAATTTTAATAATTTATATCTAAAAAAATTTTATAATTTGAATTTGAATAATTTAGGTATCAAATTTTAAAATTTAAAATAATCTAGTTATTTCTAAAAAATTCATAATATTTATAAGTATTTGTTATATTTTTAAATTGTCATTATAAATATTTTTTTATTAGTTAATAAAATTTATCTAATTTATAAATAAAAATTTTAATTTCATTAACAGACCTTTATTAAATATATTTATTTTATTATAAATAAAAATTAAATATTACATTAATTATTTGATTTATGAAATATATTTTTCATTAACCATAAAACTTAAAAGGACTTTCTTTGACAAACATTACAAAATATTAAAATTTATATTGACTTTCTTACTTTCATATATTTTAATTTTATATTAAAACTAAAAGTAATAAATTTAAACATGAAAAGAACTTTACATATTTATCAATCTTTATAAATGAATATATTTGATAAAAAAATAAAAATAATTATTATTTAACTTTTTGTTTTCATAAATTATAATTTTAAATTAAAATTAAAATAATAAATTAAAAATTAAATAAAACTTTATGTGTTAATCTAATTTTATTTTATTTATTCATAAAATATACAATCATATATATTTTAAAATACACTTATTTATTTAAAATAATTACTAATTTATTTGAAAATGACCTGACTCGAATATTCCGCCGTTCATTTGTCACATCAATTGGAGCAATACAATCTGCACGGATATATATTGTTGCGTAGATGTTGGGTCACATTCTATCTGAAAATTTTTTTTAATAGTAAGACTTTTTTACACAAAAAATAATAATAATAAAAACAATAATATAATTCAATGTAACTTTAAGAAACACGGACATCTGCACATCTATTTAATTCATTCCTACTGCGCTTGCCGAAGCGAAGAATTTATTAATTGTTGTTTAATGATACAAAGGTTACACCAAATTTGACCCTTAGCGGCCCTTCGGCTGGGTTTTCTTCAACCCCCGCGCCGTCAAACTGGGGAGTTGGAACCGGGCCTATCTCACGATTTGCGCTTCAAAACCAAAAGAATGAAAACTTTTGGTAGAAAACTTAAATATAGCTGAAAAGTTTGCAATCTTTAAGCTCGTCTTTAATTACTTTAATCAATATTCTCTCTCCTGCGTTTCTGAATTGATTATTTAGTTTTTTCTTCGTTCAAAATCATAATAGTTATTATCAAGTGTATAGGTTGATTGATTAAAAGTTATTTTAGTTTAATCAAAAGTTTTAAATTTTTGGGTATGTAATTATATTTTATAAAAAAGTTTTTTAGCTCTTATAGTTTTATCCAATTTAAATTCGAATTAATATATGTTTAATATGATATTTAAATACCAAATAATTTTGATAAAAAATTATAATATTTTAACCTTAAAATTAAAATATAAAAAAATAAACTATTAAAAAGATGACTATAAAAAAAATAAATACTTTTGTGCAAAAATGGAATTAAAAAGACAACTCCAAACCATACCCAAGAAAACAAATCTGAGCCAAAGCACGAGTACAAAGATTTTTGTGATGATGATTATTGATGTAAAGATTTTTTTTTCTCGGTCACAAATAATTAATGACGATATATTGTACTTTAATTTGTACAACTTTAAGCTTGAGTGGGAGAGCGACTTAAAATGACTTTCTAATATTAATTAGGACGTCAGCATATAAAATTTTTAAATTTAAATTTATTTATTATTGATTATTTAAATTTATATTCAATTTAGATAATAATACCCAACAGATGAATTCAATAAAATTAAAATATAAAATTAAATGAGAGTTAAATATGTAAAAAATATATATATAAAATATTGATATTTAAATTTATTATTAATATAAATAAAATAAATTTAAATATTTAACGTTATGTGCATTAAAATTAAAGTGGATTCAAATGATAAATATTAAATGTTTATATTGAAATGCACTATGTATATTTAAATCTGAAAAAATTGATCAAGTAATACAGATTATCCAATATTTTATGATTTTATATTAAATGAGGTAATTAATAACAAATTTGATGAATCTCAATACACTAAAAATGGTAATTGAGACGATATGGTAATCTTAACGACATTCTTAATAAAATCCTAATATATATATATATATAATATTATTAAAGAATACGGTTAATATACGCCCAATACTAAATAATGCTTGCCTATGTAAAGAAAACTTCTTAAGAATTCTTCATGATTTTTTTTTTCATGATAAATGAATGAAAATATTAGAAAATTAAAAAGAACATTTCAGTGGATGACCGAGAGAAGTCAAAACCTTTTAAGTAGCAAGTGTAAAAGCACCTTTTTTTTTCTTTTTTTGCGCTTTGTTTCTTTCTTTTGTTCTTTGTGTTTGCAAGGCAAAAGTCATTTGGTTTAGGTAATTACAATTAACAATAATAATAATTATCAAATTAAATCAGAATGCTTAGTGGGAAGAGAGAGAGAGAGAGAGAGAGAGAGAGAGTGGGGGAAAGAGGAACACTAATCAGCGTAAAAAATAAAGTAACCAATATCATATTAGTAGATATATCGTTTTTATTTTGATACAGATATATATTAATATCAATATATTTCGATATATCATTTTGAGTTTATTAAAAATTTGAATATTTTTAATTTATATATATATAATATTTTTTAAATATAAAATAAATAATAATTTTATATATTAAATATTTATTAATATATATAATGTTCTATAAAAAAAACTTCATTAAATGTAAAAAAATCAATATCAGTAAAGTTAAAATTTTTTAATAATCATTAAATTTATGAATAATTATGTCTAAGATTTATCAAATTTATAAGTAATTATATATAATATTCATCATATTTAAGATCAATATTAATTTATTTTTTTACAAGCTTGTATTATGTACCGATCAGTACGATTATTTTCGATCGATATCACCGAAATAAGTCGATACCTATCAGTACGATTGATACAAACTAAAATTAAAATTAAAACAAAACTAACTATTATTAGTATCATTATATATTAAAATCGATACATATCGATCGAGACTACCGGCATCAATACAGCACCGACAACTATGGTCAAAAATCACTTTTAACAGTGACCCACAACTGGAATCAGCTTTTTTCAATGAAGAAGGGCTTGGGGAAAAAAAAAAAAAAAAAGGGGGCCACTTCTAGAGGAATGGCCAAATTCAAGCTGTCTGGATTACCTAATCTTCCCCATGCTTGTCAAAGAAAGGAATAATACCCACCATCTTCCCCATGATCGTTGTCTCCTTACGATATCCGAGCTTCTAAAGTTTGATCCATGTTTAAAAAATTAAATTAAAAATTAAATCGTTTAAATTTTAAAATTATTAATTTAATGGGTTTAATTAGATAAATAAGATAAATTGAATTATTTATTTAAAAGTTTATATATTAAATATAATAAATCTTTGATAAAAATATATATTTAGTTAAATTATAAAATTTTTAATAAAAATTCAATGGGGATAAATATTCAAATTTTATACCATAAAATAAATAAAATAATTAAAATTAACATAAACCTGATTTTCCCCATTGTTTACCAATTAAACTTTTAATTTTATAATATATATGAAATAGAATCAAACTCAGATTTTGATTTAAATGATTTGAAGGATTAGTCCAGTCTAATCTTTTTATTCATGGTCCCAATGCAATCTCAAGTTGAGATAATAATATCTTGTATGCAATCTCTATATAGAAAATAATGTGCCTAAAATGAGATGCAAGAAAAATTATATTGTATGTCAACAATAACAAATTTTTCTTGTGAAATCTACATAAATGACTTTTGAATATATATATATATATATTGAAATTACATAGGTGTATATTAATAATAACAAAGGGCATAGAAAGTCTTTCATTTCACAGTTTTTTCCACCCCGTCAAAGATGGAGGATTAGAGTAGGAACTATAGGGAGAGGGTGGGTTGATTGTTTTTGTTTTGAAGAAAAAGGATAAATAGGAAATTAAAAATCTAGAAAAAAAATAAAAATAAAATAAAAAGTTGTGGCTGCAATTGCTTATCAATTTTTGTTGTTTATCCCCACTTCATTAACCAATCCCCTTCACTCACACCTCCAAAACTCCATTGGCCAAGTCATTTTGATTGCAATTGGTCCCTCTAAGAGGAGCAACCCAAAAAAAAGTAAATTAAATTAAATTAAATTAAATATTTTAATAAATAAGAAAGGTAAGTACCGAAACTCTCTCTCCCACTGGGAATCACATGCACTTTTTTTTTTCCCCCTTCCCTTAATAATAATAATAATAATCCTAAAAGGCTCCTCCTGTTGGCAAAAAGCAAGAAAAGATAAGATTTTTAGTTGGACAAGAAGGATTTTCATGGCCATGGTTATATAGTTGAAAAAAAATTTTAAAAAAAGGTGTTTTTTTTTTGGTTTTTGCAAGTCTTGAGTTTTGATGAGCTTTGGGGAGATATGTCAGGTGGTGGTGGTGCTTGTAGCATAGTTTGGTTCAGGAGGGATCTCAGGGTTGAAGATAATCCAGCACTTGCAGCCGGTGTTAGAGCTGGTGCTGTTGTTGCAGTTTTTGTATGGGCACCTGAAGAAGAAGGCCATTATTTCCCTGGAAGGGTTTCGAGGTGGTGGCTTAAGCACAGCTTGGCTCATCTTGATTCTTCTTTGAGGAGCCTTGGTACTTGCCTCATCACAAAAAGATCTACTGATAGTGTTTCATCTCTTCTTGATGTTGTTAAATCTACTGGTGCTAATCAGCTCTTCTTCAATCACTTGTATGGTTAGTTTTTTTCTTTCCTTTTCATTTTAACTTTTCCACTCCGCCCTCTTTGTTGGATAACTTAAAAAAAAAAAGATTATATGCATTTTTTTATCTTAATTTGTTTGTCTGTTACCGTTTGCTGTGCATTAATGTTAAAAGTTTACTCATTTTTTAATGTTAGGTTTGCATGGGAAATATATGTGGATCATGTGGATTGACCTTTTGGAGGCTATTATATGGCTTCCTTCCATTCTTTTTCTCTTTAAACTTCTTTTGGGTTTTGCCTATTTTAATCTGGTTCTAATATAATACTTGAGTCTTCTGAGACTTGCATCAATTCTGATTGATTCTTGTCATTCACCGGGCAAAGCTGCTTTTTCTTTTTTTGGTTATTCTTTTCTGGCTGGGTTATTTACCGTTCTCCAATTGCTTATATTTTTGAGATCAGCTGTTTTGATTTTTCCCTGATATGTTCCATTTTATTTCCTTGATGTTGCATATTTGACTGATTAAACAAATTTGTTAAGTCAGGTTCTTTATTTTCCCATGATTGGGATGAGGAAAGCAAAGAAAAAGGCTTCATGTTTAACATCTAAGAGGAAATTTACTACTCTTCTTTTTTTTTTTTTTTTTCAGATCCTATATCACTGGTTAGGGATCATCGGGCGAAGGAGGTATTAACATCCCGTGGTGTGGCAGTTCGATCTTTCAATGCAGATTTACTTTATGAACCCTGGGATGTAAATGATGCTCAGGGACGACCTTTCACTACTTTTGCTGCTTTCTGGGAAAAATGTCTTAGCATGCCCTGTGACCCTGAGGCTCCCCTCCTTCCACCTAAGAGAATAATTTCAGGTTGATGTCCATTGAGTTCTGTTCTTCATTTAATCAGAGCCCCATATTGTTAATGCAGTGTTGATCTTCAAACATCATTGGACTTACAACGATATAAAAGCTGAATGTCAGGCTCGGTTTGAAGCCTTTGAGCCTTTTGATTTATTTTCCTGAAATTAAAGTTAACTATATATTATCCATGTTTTAAAGCAGTCATGTATTATTGTCTCTCCGTTTCTGTTTTAGGTGGTGTGACAACTTGCCCTTCGGATCAATTGGTGTTTGAGGATGAATCAGAGAAGGGAAGCAATGCACTTTTAGCTCGAGCATGGTCACCTGGATGGAGCAATGCTGATATGGCCTTGACCACATTCATTAATGGACCTCTGATTGAGTACTCTAAGAATAGAAGAAAAGCTGATAGTGCTACAACCTCGTTTCTCTCTCCCCGCCTGCACTTTGGGGAGGTGAGTGTGAGAAAAGTCTTTCATCTCGTCCGCATCAAGCAGGTTCTATGGGCCAATGAAGGGAACAAGGCTGGTGAGGAGAGTGTAAACTTGTTTCTCAAGTCAATTGGTCTGAGGGAATATTCAAGATACTTGAGTTTTAACCATCCTTACAGTCATGAAAGGCCTCTTCTGGGACATCTTAAGTTTTTCCCTTGGGTAGCGGACAAGGGATATTTCAAGGCATGGCGACAAGGAAGAACGGGTTATCCACTGGTGGATGCTGGCATGAGAGAGTTGTGGGCGACTGGCTGGCTACATGACCGGATAAGAGTTGTGGTTTCTAGTTTCTTTGTAAAGGTTCTGCAACTTCCATGGAGATGGGGCATGAAGTATTTTTGGGATACCCTTTTGGATGCAGATTTAGAAAGTGACGCTCTTGGTTGGCAGTATATATCCGGTACTTTACCAGATGGTCGTGAGTTTGACCGCATAGATAATCCACAGGTTTGGCTGAAACTTTTTTTAGCTGTCTTGCAGGTTGACTTTGCTACTCGGCTTCTGATGCTCCCTAAAATACGTACATATTTCTACTAATTATAATGTTACAATATTTAAAAAAAATTATAATGATATAATTATCTCTCTATTTTTTAAACTCGTTCCATATTTAAGCTCTCTTGTGTGTGGCCTAAAATTTACATTTTAATTTGATTAATAATTCGTTTCCATAAAAAGTACTGCCATCAGTCAAGTTTATCAAAGTTCATGTTTTTAGTTTTCAAATTGTAGAAAAGATTCTGGCTATTGAAGCTCCAGATAACTATAACTTTTTATTCTCTCAAGTATACTTGCCTGCATAAATTTGTGAACGTTGCATAAGGAAATTGAAGCTTGCAGTGCTACCATTTTAATCTCCTTTTTCCTCCCTCTTACCCAGTTTCGATGTAGTATTTATTATCAAAAGCATAAGAAAATCCATGCGTCTTAGAATTCAATTATCTTTGAAATCTAGTTTATGCATTATTTACCTTTTGAATTTTCTTGGATGATATGTAGCGCTTGTTTCCTCATCCAGTTAAAGTTCTTTACAGTTTGAGGGTTACAAGTTTGACCCACATGGAGAATATGTTCGACGGTGGCTTCCTGAACTTGCAAGGCTACCAACTGATTGGATTCACCATCCATGGAATGCTCCTGAGTCCGTACTCCAAGCTGCTGGAATTGAGCTCGGATCAAATTACCCTCTGCCTATTGTAGGAATAGATGCTGCAAAAGCCAGGTTGCAAGAAGCACTTTCGGAGATGTGGCAACAAGAAGCAGCGTCAAGGGCTGCAATTGAAAATGGAACTGAGGAAGGCCTTGGAGACTCTTCTGAGTCAACTCCATTTGCCTTCCCTCAAGACATACAAATGGACGAAAACCTTGAACCAGCGAGGAACAATGCCCCAGCTGCAACTAGGCGATACGAAGATCAGATGGTTCCTAGCATGACTTCTTCCTTGGTAAGAGGTGAACAGGAAGAGCCTTCTTCAGATCTTAGAACTTCAGCAGAAGACAGCAGAGCCGAAGTTCCAAGAAATGTAAATATTCATCAAGATCCACGAAGAGAAACATTAAACCAAGGAAGTCACCAAACAGTTCGTAACAACAGCACTTTTCTACAATTTAATTTCCCAATGGGGGTGGGAAATGCTGAGGATTCTACAGCAGATTCATCTAGTAGCAGCAGTCGGAGAGAGAGGGATGGGGGAGTTGTTCCAGTTTGGTCTCCCCCAGCATCTAGTTTTTCAGAGCAGTTCATGGGTGATGAAAACGGTATTGGTACAAGCTCATCTTATTTACAGAGGCATCCACAGTCCCACCAAATATTAAATTGGAGGCGTTTATCTCAAACTGGGTAAGAACATTTGAATCATTTTCTCAGTGATTGCCTAGTATTTTCTATCATTTTCTGCACATGGTTGTGATAAAAGTTATGCTGTGATTGGTGTTATAAAGAAATTCGACTTGAGCTCCTTCTGCATGATGACCCAAGATGCTTCATTTGAAAACATTTCTTACTAATGAGTAATACAGCTTCTCACATATTAAACTTCTTGCTGTCTAGGACTAGGATCTATGTACTTGAGATGTATCAAACTGATCAATAGTGGAACATAAGCATCTTTGAAGTGTAAGCATAACTAGAATATGACTCATTTTAATCCGAAGTCTGAATGTTTTATCCCTTTTGCAGGTAATACAGATACACTTCCAAAGACTGGAATCTTGTAGTCGGAGAATGCCAGACTGGCCAGTCTTGTGGGCTGATGGGGTGATAACATGGCTTCATCTACCCCATCTGTTGTCACCAATCTAACTCGATCAGCAGTTGACCTCCTATGCGCATGAAACTTAAAATTGATGCGGCAACTGATCTACTATCTTTTTCCCATATTGTACCATATGCATACTCGTGCTGTATAGTATTTTGTTTCTTTTATAAGATAGGAAAGAGAGTCATGGCAGAAATGTGTAGTCCTCGTATAAAACCAGGTTTATGTATTTACTTTTACTGGATTACAAGAAGTTATTTTATTGTAATTCATATTTGTGCTATCAATTTGTTCTTTTTTTCCAGCTTTTACCGCATCATAGCTAATAGGTTTGAAAAAACTACTGCAGAATGCTTCTTTTTGAATTGCTGTGACCCTATATTTGCCACATTTCTTTGATTCTTATAATCTTATTTGTACAAATTTTTGGTTTTCTAAGTTATAAGAAACAAACGCGGCAATGAACTAGCCTAATTGAGAGGGCGTCCTCAGGAAGGCTATAAAGCTGTCGTCAGGCATTGATGAAAACAATCCATTGGTGAACTCTCCATCTCTAAGAGAAGGATATCTATGGATCAGACTTCAGAGTTGACATAAAGTTCATTATACACGCTTTTGATGCACTCCTCGGGCTTTTCTGGTTCAGGTGCTCGGAGAATACTGTACACCAAAGTTGCAGCCATTGCTCCGAGAATTGGAGCTATAATAAAGACCCAAAGGTTTTTGTAAACACCAGAGACAACAGCAGGGCCTAAACTTCTTGCAGGGTTCATTGAAGCTCCGGTAATTGGCCTGCCAAATATATGAAAATATTGTTCATTTTAGTATAAAACAAGATTGAGATGTTTATGGAAAAGTTCACTTACCCAGCTATAACAACATTAAACAGCACTGTAGCACCAATTACAACTCCAGCGATTTCTTTGCTCTGATTTGGTCAGTCAAAGATTCAGAAGAGCCATGATTGATATTTGTACATAAAAAAATAGTTGATTTCTGATGAATTGAAAGTAACATAAAGCGAAGTTCAAAAACTCTTGTTCTATCTTTTGTGTTTCCACAATGGTAATGAAAAAGCAACTACTATTTTTTTAACTTAATCACCATACCGCTCTGTGATCGGTAGCGACTGCGCAAATGATGAACATTAATATGAAAGTGATTATAAATTCCCATGTAATGGCTTCAAGATCACTAGTTGAATCTTTATATTGGGTCATTGTTGCTTGAATGTCACCTTGGTCATGAAACAATACCCTAAGGGTGAGGCTCGCAAGAGTTGCTCCCAGCAATTGAGACAACAGATACATAGGTACCTTGACCGAGAAGGAGTCCAGGTTTAAATCGATGAAATCATGCTATAAAGAGAAGTCAAATATGCTGCAGTAAATGGTAAAGTAACATGTTTCTAACTAATCATTTCCTTACGAGTTTCCATGAAAATTTGCGAGCAGCAGCGAAGGCTAGAGTGACAGCAGGATTGAAATGCGCACCAGAAATATGGCCAACGGCATAGATTGCTGCCATCAGAACTAAGCCCCATACTAATGCAATTCCCACAATGGTTAAAGGTTGAATTTTGTTTACAAGAGCTGACGCGCAACCTGCAAAGATAAGAAAGTATGTACCTACAAGCTCTGCAAGAGTCTATTTCACAGCAAATCGAACACTTCCATTTAGTAGAAAGAGAGCAATATTTGTCATGTATCATGATGGAAATATATGATAAAACAACACACGAGAACATTAACTTTCTTTTTACCTTCTGCAAGTTTGATGGATGAATGTCATTTTTAATGGAAAATCGTCGTGAACATTTGACTTTTGCTTCTTCCATGGTAGAGTACTTAGTAGGGAGTGGAGGTTTAGGAGAGGCCTCTTCCGTGATAGAGTTTTTCACAGGCGAAAGTTTAGATGAGAATTCTTCGGTAATAGAAGGCGTGTTAGCCATTGTTTAGCTCTTAGAAACCTATGACCAACCTGCAGTTCAGAACGTTGTTGCAAGTAAGCCTTTTTATATTATTCTGGCATTGTCTTAGAAGGATACTTTATTAAACTGCTATGAATTCAATATTTTGTCTTCATCGCACCATAATCAATATGGGTTTTATTTTTTATTGAAAATCCGATCAATTCAAAGCAAACATTTCGAATTCATGTCCACTAGCATTTGGGAATCAATTGATGCTATCAAAGACTTGAACTAGAAATTTTCAACTAAGGGCATTCCTTTTTTGTTTCTTTAAAATGTCTTTGCATGACAGAATAAGATAGCCGGACAATTTTTTGTTTAATAATAATTCACTGGGAACACTAAAACCATATTCTTAATCGGCGAATTATATGGTTTTAACAACTAAAAAACCAATTGCTTGTCCATGTCACTAAGAACTCATATTCCCTAGAAAACGGAACGAGTTCATTTTCAGAGAGAAGGTCAACGACAAAAACCTTCCTATTTCTATATTCAGGAGTCATTACTTCGTTTCTAAGGTTTTATTCGTCTTTGCAATTATAGACATCTTAGGCCGACCTTCTTGTTGGCTGGCTGGCTAGTCCTTTATATTTGATACATAGCATATTCTGGAGAATGTTTTTGGGGAATTTTGTGTGCCAGAGTTTAGAGCTGGTTTCTCTCTGAGGCCACTTATTGCTGTATTTTGTCTATCTGATCGTACAGGATGGGTTTGTTTTGTCCTTTAATTACTTCTTTTATTTTTATTATTTATAAATGATTTATTCTATATATATTATTGAGCTTTGTTAAATTAGCTTGGTTTAGTGGTCAGACCCACGCTTAAATTCACTAGGTTCAATAACTTAAATTGCTACCAAAAAAAATACGTAAGTATCCTTTAATTTTTTTAATTTCACATCATTTGACATTTCAAAAATTACATGAAATTACTACTGCTGCAACCACTACGATGAAGTCATCCGTATCATTAACCATCGAATAACCAAAGAACGATTTATGATACCACTCATATCGCCCGAACATATATAAATAGCCCATAAATGGATTGATTCCGAATACACATTCTAAACATTGTACCTACTTGAATTTTGTCTTATTTTCTTCTCTCAATATTAAATCATGCATTATAACACACCCTAAGATCAAACTCTGATACTTTCTTATTCTTTCTCTCTTTTACAGGATCTCAATCCGCTAAAGCAATGGTCTAACTCTCAAATAATATCAACACATATATTAACCAAAAGGCTGACACTTATTTTGGTGATAGCCTAATTTTTTTTTCCTTTTTATATTGATTATTGGACTCTTATTTTTCATTTCAAAATATATGAAATCATTAGTCTAATCATATGACCATTTTATTTAAATTAACTATATATATGTGTCTTAATATTTTAAATATATATATATATCTCTTAAAAACAAGTGTGACTATTAACTAGTCTATAAAATGAAATTATTAGCTAAAGATGGGTTATAAATCTTCTAAATAAATTTACCTAAGTATCAAGTTACCTGTTCAAGCTCTAAAATTCATTTGATATTTAAAAGGATTTGAATAAAAATGATTTGGCTTCTCATTGTTTTAATCTTTTTATATAAAAAAATTAAATAGGTTTATTAGAACTAATATTGTTTAAAATGATCTAACTAGATTTGAACTTTTTTTTTAATATTTCAAGTCGAATCTAACTTAAGTAATTATAGATACTCTTTAATATAAAACTTATGCTTAATTTAAATTTAATCTCATCCGATCTACAAATAAATTTGAAGCTAAATTATTTATCTCAATAAATATACGTCATTAACATCATTAATCAACAATCTAATATCAATTAGAAGTTGTGAAAGGCAAAAAAGGGTGGAAAAGACATTGATCTATACAAGTAGCCAATCATTTCTCACAAAAATTCTAAAGATAAATTTTAGTTTCCCATGAGGAAAAATAAGGGAATTGAAGGATTTTAAGAAGTTAACAAAGCACGCAAAATTCATGATTTGAAAGCTTTAAAGTTCAAGGGTTGTCCTTATACACATTATCATCGAGATTATGCTCCTTTTTTATTTTTTCAAGCAATCTGACAGGGAAGTAATACTTTCGGTGAAAATTAGGATTCGACAGCGATCAAATTGGTCAACATATTCTTTAATGCTTTTTTGGTAGCACATATTAATATTCACCTTGTTGATTTTTCCATTTTTTGGTCAAGATTTTGATTTTGTTTGGTGGATACGTAATTTGTAAAGATTTTGTCACCTTTGCTGAATTTTCCTTCTTCTGATAAGGACTTGATGGAGAGTTCATAAAAAACAGTAATGAATATGAAATCCCCACCCCCAAACTTATTACAGAAGGATTCTTGCCTTGGACAAAGGGACAGGAAATGTTCTGGCCTGTTTCAATACTAGGTCCATTTCCTGGCCTAACATTACGGGGACAAAAGCATATCTGGCCACAGATTCTATTTAATAATATGGAAAGTGAAAGCTAGGATAATTCAGATCTGATCGAAGTTGGATTCAAATAAAAACGTTAAAAGGGTTTAAAACTGAAATCATTTGAATTCAAAAAGAATTGAATTAAAAATTATCTCAGCTCAAGGGTTTTGAGTTGGAACTTGAAAATTATGTTGGAATGGTTATATATTTACATAAATCTACAAATGATTTAAATTAATCCAAACCTAAAATAATAATTCGAATTCAATGAATCTGCCCTTTTTGTCAGATTTCCTTGGAGCTTTTCCTTAGGAACGAATAATGCTTGATTCATGTGCCGTAATACTAAGGAGCAAGATCACAAGAATCGTGCACGAATTCTAGGACTAGAAATCGTACCTTTCTCAAAAGGCATAAACCATAAAGCCTAGCTAGGGTTCATAATTCATCAGCCATTAAACGATTTTAGGGGTTTCTTTGCCCTTAGACCTCGTTCGGCAAGGGGTGAAGCAGAGCAGTGTGGATTCATTTTCCCCGCACTGAAAACCCTTGCCCAACCGAGCCTTAGAAGCATCAAAGGCTACTGCAAAAATGTTTCAAAAATTAAACCATTGCATTCGATTCTTGGCAACAGTTCAAGTCAACACCCTTTCTAAACTAAAGAGCGACAACCATCAGTTAAAAGATTCATATGATTTTGAGGGGGAAAAAAAAAAAACCTCCATGAATGTGCCCTAGTTTAAGGGGACGAAGCAGCTACGCACCATTGAAACAGAAAGCTATGGTGGGTTTAGAAGCATTCATCATTTTAAAGAAAAAAAAGTGTCCATTAATTTAAAACTGAATCACAATTTGCGATAATCTAATAAATGAACAAGATAATCTGTTCCAATAAGCAATATTTCTTGCTCCTTCACCGGTTTAGATTTACACTTCTACAGAAGCAATAAAACCAATCCATTTTTTTAAGACATGCAACCATTTGTAATTTGTTTGTAAAGTATACAACAATACGATTTGAATTATTAAACATGCTAAAATTTTAAATATGAATATAATATTAAAAGTATTATATTAATTATGTATTTATTATTTAGATTAATTGTATTTTCATTATACTAATTTTGGGTTCATGAAAGGTAATTGTGTTTGTTTATATTTTCGTATTTTTATGTTATGTTTAAATAATTAGTCTCATTTTCTTTTCTCTTTCTCTCATTTTCACTCCTTTTCAAAGGGAAGAAAAAGTCTTATTTCTTTCCACAATTCTTGTTTATTACATCTCATTTTATTGGAGGAAGAAGGCGAAAATGGCATGAGGCTTCCTAGTCAAGATTTGCAAACTTGAATTCGACAACCTTTAAAGAAGTATAGTTTTTATGATAAACATATCCCATGTGAGGGGCAGCCCATCTTGTTCCTTTCCTTTTTCACTCTCCCCACCCCCCCTCCCCCCCCCCCAAAAAAAGCAAGAAACCAGCCATTTTTCATGCAAAAAGTACCAATTAATTATTCACCTGGAGTAGTATTATTGATCAATATTTTCTTTATTACATTGGTCCTGCAAACACATAAATCGGCTACTATGAAATTTACTTATTTTAGAACCCATGTTCAGATTAAAATTAAAACAGGCATAAATCATCTATGTTAGTGGATTTATTAGGGCAGTTTTCTTTGGAAAAATATTGTTTTAAACGTAAAAACTTCAGATTGGAGCAAAATTTGTCAAACAAAGACGCAAGCAAAAGAAGTCTACATATTAACGTTGACAATTCAGGGCTAAAAAAAAAAGTGATTAATTCCCAGTTGGTGGGATTTCTTTTATCTTCTTACACATTCATTAAAAAAAAAAAACACTTTGTACTTCTTATGACTGGATGGCTGGTCACATCACGTGTGCCGGTTCCTTAAAATCAAACAATCACCATTGGCCAGCAGCAGTACGTTTATGATTTTGGACCAATTCCTGTTTATTGTTATTATTATCTGGTTGATGTTCTAGGACCAATTCTATAGACCGTCAAGAAAGGAAAAGATAAAATTTTTCTACTTTTATTTGTTCAGTTTAAAAGAATCCCCAGTTTGATTGGGTGAAGAAATAAACAACTATCAACTGAAACCTTAGAATACCATAGAATTTATTCATTTATTCATTTTTTTTTTTTTTTACTTTTATTTTTTGGTGAGCCAGCTGACTAAACTGTTGGGAATATCAGACAAAGGCTAATGGACTTAATAAAACAAAGATAACATCCACAAGGCATCGGGTTATGTCTTTAAAATGTGTTCCAATGTTTAAATCGTTAGATTTTCAATGCAATAGCTGAAAAAAAAAAATCGTATTTGTCAATGTTGGGGGCTATAATATTTCTATTCTGCTGCTCTTCTCCTACCAAAGAATTCTTTTGCTGAAATTTGCTCTGGGGGCTTGAATATCATTACCTTAATTGCCAAGGAAAGTTTCCGAAAGAGGGCTAAAAAGAACCTAGATGAGACGATGAACAATTAGTCACTAAAGGGTTTAAAGTGCATCAGCTGGTCCAACCCCAATAATAAAGGACAAATGGAACCCCTTTAACGAAATCATTGTGCCCTGCCCAGGATTAACAATGCTCTCGCTTGTTTTAGAGAAAATAATTAGTCCCTATCATCTTGTTGATATCAAGGTTGAACTTTTCCAAGAAAAAAAAAAAAAAGAAGATAGCTAATAGAAATGTAATTTCTTAATTTACATTAATAACAAATATAATGATTATTATCATTTACATGTGTTTAAAAATTATACAACTTATAAGTGGATTCTTTAAGATAGAATGATAATTTTGAATAAAAATTCTAAGTAATTAAAAATAAAACTATATATTGACTCAAGTTTAATTAAAATTCTTAATTAAAACTTTTGCTAACTTTCACCACGTGTCTAAGCCTAAAAAGTGTGTATATATATATATATATATATTGTCAAACCAAGTTTGCTGGACCATGTCCTTTTAATATATAAATACTGATGATCAATTCTTATAATTAAAGAGGATGATTAATTTACATCTTTTTATTTAATTTATATTTATTTAATTTAATTATTATATTTTATATTTTATATTTTATTAACGTAAATTATGTATATTAAATTATTTAAATATTTATTTGATATAAAAAATTTAATTGTTAAATATATTAAAAAATTATATTTTTAATTGATATAATAAAAATATCAAATCGATTTAAAATTTTATATGTACTATAAATATAATTATATTATTAAATTTAACTATCAATTTATTAAAATATTAATTATACATAAAAATAAAAAAA
>JBBYHO010000015.1:20101752-20135263 GCA_038382025.1 Adansonia gregorii | reverse complement strand
GATGAAGTATCTCTATCTCTATTAATCTAAAAATTTTTATTTGAGTTCAACAATTTAATTAAAAATTTTATAAAAAATTCATAATACTATTAAAATAAATATAAAATTAAGTTTTTTTATCATTTTATTGTAAATAATATTTAAATATTTATTTGTTTAAAGCGTTCAGTTTTACTAAAAAAACTTACTTTTTATGGGAAAAACAACTTTTCACTTAAAAAATCAATCTTTTATTTATTACTTATTTTAAAAGTTAAAAAGTAAATTTGTTTTTAAAGTTTATTGCAATTAAACTTGTGAATTATTTCATAAATTACTATAGAAGTTTTAACAGGAACTTTCATGCTGAGATAAAGAAACTTTGTGGCTGAGACAAAGAAAGAGCCAAAGAAAGGAAAAGAGACGGAAACAGCAAAGTCAACAGGAAAGAAATCAAGGAAGTCTGCTATGGGGGAGCCTTTTATTCATAAAATATTTATGATATTTCCTATCGCAGAGCAAAAACGGTTACATCATACAGGCAAAATCTCCATGCTTTTCTCTCCAAATTCATAATCCATTTTTTTTTCTTTTTACTACTAAGCAGTAACATTTTTAACCCCTTCGAAAAAGCTTTCCTCACCTTCTTTCTTGCTTTTTTTATTTTTTTTACTCTTCATTTCTTTATTCAATTGCTTATGCAAACTAATAAAAGCCCCCACTAATAACAAGAAGAGGAAGGAAGCCCCAACGACAAGAAGAAGAAAAGAACTGAGAAGCAAAAGAGAGCTCTTTTAGTCGACACTAGACACCAACTTTGCCCAGCCGCAGCTGAAGCAGGACATATTTTGGCCTTTGAATTGAACTTTGTCCTGGTGGTTCTTTCGTACGCAGTTTTTTTTTCTTTTTGTGGCTTTGAGGGTTTTAGCTTTTAGGGTTGTGGTTTAAAGAGTTTTCCTTTAATGATAATTTTTTTGGGGGGTTCTGATGCTGTCTCTCAATTTGTTAAAAAAAGGTGACCAGGAACTTGATGCTGAAGAGAATTTAGTCGGGCAAATTAGAGGTTTTGCAGAAATTTTATTTTCTATGGATTGGTTGTGCTGCTTTACTTCATCTCAGGTAAAGCATATTTGCGGCACTCTTTGAAGCTTTTCTTGATAATCCCATATTTGGTAAATAAAACTTTAATTAATGTGATGAAGATTGGTACTTTTTTAGGGGTTAGTTGTGTGATTAATTTTGAGGTTATGTTGCTTGATTTCACTAGGTATCTTCTATGAGCTACTCAGGAGTTCTGAATTTCAGTCGCAAGAAACGTTCTGGGAGATTAGAATTGAATAACACTTCTGCCTAGGGACAGGATTTGACCATTCATGTTATATGTTGGGATCACAAATATTTTTCATAAAGACTTCCTAGTAATGAGCTCTATGTTATAGTCATTGATATGTTTTTGACACTGTAAGAATATATTGCTGAACCCTTTTCTAAAAGTGGTAGTATGGAGTAAACAGAAAAAGACGTTCCTAACTTTGTAAACCATTTTAGAGTTTCTTTTAATACAATTTCATAGTGCAGTTTAGACTTTAGATGGTAATTCATATGTGCATCAGTTTGTGTAACTACATTGTTTTTTGGTTTTATCACTTTGCTTAACTGTCTGTTGTAAGAAATTCACCATATGGACTTCTATATATAGGTTAATTATGAACTGTCAGTGTACAGCGTGTTTAGAATGGAAATGTGGATTAAATTTCCATGCTGGAACTGCTTGGAAGGAATTGCACTCTTTTTTTCCCCCTTTTTTTTGGGTCATATTTTTTCTAACGTTATGTTGATTCAACATGTTTGATGGTTGATAAGGGGATTGGTTTAAGCTTGCTTTTGTTTGCCATTAAGTAATGTGGCTTTGTGAGGTTTACAATGAGATTTATTATTTCTATTTTATCTTTGTAGCTTGGAGGAGGGCGTTCATCATCTAGTTCTGGTAAGGGGAAAAGCCATGAGGGTATGATGAGGTTTGGTTTCAGCCTAGTAAAAGGGAAAGCTAGTCATCCTATGGAGGATTATTATGTTGCTAAGTTCATGCAGATTCAAGGACAGGAGTTAGGGCTTTTCGCTATCTACGATGGTCATATGGGAGAAAGAGTACCTGCATACCTGCAGAAGCATTTGATTGCCAACATCCTAAAGGAGGTGGGATGTGCCATATCATTTTTAAAGGGTTAGTTATATGTTTTGGCTTCTTATTTTAAATTCACTTATGCTTACATTTTCTTACTTGTTCTAGGAAGATTTTTGGGATGACCCCTTCAGAGCCATCTCAAAAGGTTATGAAAAAACAGACCAGGCGATTCTTTCACATAGCTCTGACTTGGGTCGTGGTGGATCCACTGCCGTAACTGCAATATTGATAAATGGAATAAGGCTATGGGTGGCAAATGTTGGAGATTCCCGAGCAGTTCTTTCAAGGAGGGGTCAGGCAATACAGATGACTATAGATCATGAACCTAACACTGAACGAGGCAGCATTGAGAACAAAGGAGGATTTGTCTCAAATATGCCAGGTCTTTTACTGCAGCCAATTTTTATAATTTCATTCTTTAAGCTCATGCACATCTAGTCTCGTATGGTCATAACTTTTAACTAATGTTTGGCAAGACAGTTGAATGGCTGAATCTGTTGATCATCTATAAGACTGTAAGCAGTTTGCAGGTTCTAATGTTTAACACTTTTGTTTAGGAAGTACAGAAAAGAACTTTTTATCTAAAATAACTTATTTCAATTTTAATGTATAGTCATTTACAGCTCTACAGTTCCTAATAAGCAAATAAATGTCCATGTAGTTTCGAACCCTGATAAGACACCAGCAATTCAATTAGTTAATCTATCTGCTAAGAATACATCAATTACACCGAAAAGAATTTATCTGGTCATCACCATTGACTAGCTTGTACTTCTCTTCTTTTTCTTCACTTTTTTGGGTTAAATAAAGCCAGTTGTAAATGCTGATGGAGGTAAATGTTTAATAATTGGTTGAATTTATTTTTAATTGCTAAGTTTATTTGGCTTCTCAAATCAATATAGATGTTAGGCTGATTTTATCTTGTTGCTGCCAGCAAATTGTAGGAATTAATTTGATTTAAGTTACTGAATCTTCCTTCATTACAAATATGGAAACCGTCATAATCTTAGGTTTTGATAACGACTCCGTAAGTATAGTTGCTTTACTGTAAAAATCTAGATGATGGGCTTCCTTTGCAATTTTCTTGGTGGAGTCAATTGAAAAGGAAACTGTAGATCACCATGATTTTCTATATTTTACTTCTTGTTCGTTGGTCGAAATACATGCAAATATACCAGTACCACAAATCAAGGGCCAAAACCATCAGTTCAGCTAATTCTAATCCATAGAATTTTTTACTTTTGAATGAAACATAAGGCTTTTGCTCTTATAACTTTTTCCTTTGAAATCTTGTTGTTAGTTGAGAAAAAAAGGGTGAGAGGTTGGCTGATTGTTTGCAAGACTGTTAACTTTGCTGTTTTTGCATGCTTAGCAGGAGATGTTCCTAGAGTTAATGGACAACTGGCAGTTTCACGTGCTTTTGGCGACAAGAGCCTTAAATCACATCTGCGATCGGATCCAGACATTCAAAACACCAATGTAGATAGCAATACGGATGTTTTAGTGCTTGCGAGTGATGGTCTTTGGAAGGTAAATCATTGTCGTTTGATGCCTCCTCTTCATGCTGCATCCGTATTTATCCACATTTTGCACGTGTAAGGAATTTGTCTGAATGATATGCATGAGCTGGAAATAGTTCTGTAGTAGTTATTTTTCCTTTTGCATATGCTTAATCCAGGTGATGACTAATCAAGAGGCTGTTGATATTGCAAGAAGGATCAAAGACGCACAGAAGGCCGCGAAGCAACTAACCGCTGAAGCAGTTAAAAGAGACAGCAAAGATGACATATCTTGCATTGTCGTTAGATTTAGGGGATAGAACCGTTTAAATCATATTGCTCACAGGTGCGGTATTATACCCGAAATAAGAGCTTGTTCACACAGGATGCCAATTTGTGGATTAGACCAACATGAAAATACATTCCTGCTTGGGGTAATCCATGAAGTTCTGCAGAAATCGAGGTTTGGAATTTACAAAATCAGTGGAAAACAAAATATAGGATTTGCCTCATGTAAATTCGTTTTGTGATTAAATTAGGCTCTGATGTTTGATATTGTTTGATTTCTTTACGAAGGTGATTAGGAATTCAATCTATATTGTTATCACACGAAACTTCTCACATCTTTTGTGTAAACTTGTAGATGAAGTTGCCACTTTTTTTTTTTTTTTTAATTTTGACTTGGAGGAATTTTCAGTGTGGTTCAATATAGTTGAGGGCCTTATATATTGCGCCCCCACCCTTTTTTTTGTTGTTGTTGTTGTTGTATGAAGCTGGCTGTTGACAGTCAGTTCATCCGATGGATGGATTGCTTCTTAAAGGGGTGAAATGTGCTGGAAGTAAATCTCCCTTCTTGGTGCTCTCGATCAAGTTTGGTTTTTGCTTATTATTATTATTTTTTTTAATTTGAAAATTTAAATCTTAATATTTACCTTACTTGAAAGATTGTTTTTCAGCTGAGATGGATTACTTTGCTTCGGTTCTACCTTAACTTCGTGGTGAAGCTTCATTATCGCAATGACTTATGATTTTCAGTAACAATTAGCCAAGTGGTGAACTCTTAACGGATGAAAATAGTTGAAGTTAGGTACAAGCTGATCCTAATTTCTTTGCGGTAATAACCACATTTATAGGCCAACTAAAATTGTACTAGTTATCTTATAGATCGTGGTACTCTTATCTCTTTTTGCTTGACTGAATGGGTAGAAAATGGAAAAAGAAAATTGGAAGGAGACAAGTTAATGTGGAAAAAAATGGGCCTTAAACGGGGAGCTCCACGATAAGATATCAAAAAAAGGTCCAGAAGGAAAAGTAAAGTAAAAAGCCCAACAAATGGGCAGAGATAGGCCCAAGTATGACGCTGAAGCAGCCACAGGCTCGGAAGATAAGCAGCTAATCGCCACAGGCCCCGACCCATTAGGGTTTAGTTGCTCTCCAAGCTTCACTATTAATATATCTCATCAACTTTGGGATTGTTTTATGGTGCAATATCTGGTGGGCTGTTTTATGGAATTTGCATAAAAAAGTCAAAAACTCGATTGATAATGGAGTAATGCAAGAAACTATTACTATTTGGAACTGGAATTTATCAGCTGCAAATGCTTTTAATGGAAATTCACCTGGAGAAGAGATTCAGGTAGCTTGACTTAGATGGTTCCCACTTCCCAGCCTTTTTTTTATTGGAAAAATAAAAATCTGATGCGCACCTAAGTTCCCTTCACAGTTACCACTATATATTATTGCATATTTACCCAACTTCATATAGTTTCTGTATCTAAACTATACATGGGAAAATCCCATACCTAATTCTTTAATACTAGAAAACATTTTTCCCCACATTTTTTTTTTTGCAACTAAAATTGTCGGTTTCAAATCTATTAATTGTGGTTTGGCTTCGACCCATGGTTAGATCTCGTGCACTTACCTTTAATGTTGACTTCTTGGTGGTGGTGCTGCTGTTAGCCTGCAAAAATTTGCTTACCTGTTTTTTTACCTGCAAGGATCCTGCCATTAACATTAGCTCTGGGCGTTAAACATTGACTAATGAGGTAAATGCAATTAGCCACTCTTCGAATTAATTATCATACTTTAGAAACAAGAAAAAGTAAAACGTGCAATAATTGATTTACTTCTGAATTATGATAAAGTAATTAGACCCAAAAAGAAAAGAGCAAAATGAGAAGGAAAAAAAAAAAGGAAGAAAAGAGCAAATGAAACATATAGAGCAATAACATAAGCATTGTTAAAATAAAATTAATACATAATCCAGCTTTAAAATAATTAATTTATATAATTATTTTTAATATATATAATTTAATAAATTTATAATTTTAATTTTAATATTTATAATTTATTTAATTATCTTCGGATTGTAATTTCGTTATGAAAAAATGTAATTGCCATAAATAAAGGCACCTTATCCACGCTAGGCATGGGATTGGGTGTTATCCTTTTACGCATTGTACATAAAATGTCTGCTACAAAAGTCACGTTAACGTGTGTATCATTGAAGTGAACTTAGCCTAATGTTCCAAATGAGAGACACTTTATAGCCAGCGGAGGCTGCCAAAAATGAAAAGCAGAGTTCCCTGATTGGTGAAAACTAAGAGGAAGTTATCCACGTGACCTCTTTTCTAGGTGCCTTCCTGGAGCCTGGAAGGTTGTAGAGTGTAGGCAGGCACTGTCCATTATAATAAGCTTACCGGTAGTTGAACGACTTGCATTATTTACATCCACATATTTTTTTCCTTTGGCCCACTCTAATCTCCATTTGTCATAATGGAAATGGAAATTAAACAAAACAAAATTTACCCTGCTGCCTTCACTACTAGAAACAAAAGAAAGTCTACAATACGTAAAGAATAGATTAGGCATGAACTTTAAATTTAAATTTAAATTTAAATAATTAATATTTAATAATTTTAAATTTTAAATTTTAATATTTACTATCATTCCATTTTCCTTCGAGTTATTACAAGACAATACAGTCCCCAGACACACATGGTCCAGACAAACGCCATTGCTTTATTTGAGACTAAAATCCCGTCTTTCTAATCCAGCATGCGATGCGACTCAGAATGCGATACTCAGCCACTCCATCCTACCATAAAAGAAAAGAAAAGAATAAATAAAAGAAGTTGCTAGAAGGAAATTGACTTCCATCTCCTAGACTGGTCATATTGCATTGTTTACATGTCTTTTAACTCTTTCATATGCTTTCTTTTGAGTTTTAATGGCCCTCTCAAATCAGATCAAGACCTAGCCCACAAATTTTATATGTCAAATAGTACTGTGTCCCCTCTCAAATTGCATAAACTAAAGACAAAATCCATCACATCAAAGTGATTTCAGAATCATTTCACTCCCTTGAAGAGTTTCTGTTCTGTGATTCCTATAGCTTGTTAAGGAAAATGACAAGGTGTTTCAGCTTCACCGCGGCCAAAAACTGGTGCTTCAGATCATATTTCATCAAATCGGGGCTTCGATCCACCATCACGGATCTGCAAGATGGCACCATCATGCACTTTTGGGTCCCCAAGACCCGTAAGGACTCCAAACCTAACCTACTCCTCATCCACGGACTCGGTGCCAACGCATTGTGGCAATGGGGTGACATCCTTCCTAAGATGACCCCTTACTTCAACATCTTCATACCTGACCTCCTCTTCTTTGGAGACTCCTATACGACTCGGCCTGAACGCTCCGAGTCATTCCAGGCTCAGTGCGTGATGCGAGTTATGGAAGCCAACTCGGTGAGGAAATTCAGCCTGGTGGGCCTCAGCTATGGTGGGTTTGTCGGGTACAGTTTAGCAGCGCAGTTCAGTGAGGCAGTTGAAAGAGTGGTAATATGCTGCGCCGGGATTTGCATGGAAGAGAAAGATTTAAAGGAAGGGGTTTTCAGGGTATCTGATTTGGAAGAAGCTGCCAGTATTTTAGTGCCGCAGACGCCTGAAAAACTTAGGGAACTCATGGGTTTTTCATTGTTCAAGCCACCCCCTTTGAGTTTGTTACCCTCTTGTCTGCTCTCAGATTTCATCAACGTAAGTGAACCAACAGTTTCTGTTCTTGTAATAGCCAATTGGGTCTCAACATGTCTGCTTTGGCATTTGTAAATGTCTTTTGTTTTATGTTTGTTTTTGATGTAATGGGTATATATATACAAGCAGGCGATGTGCACTGAGTATACAGAAGAGAAGAGAGAGCTGATCCGAGCAATACCCAAAGATCGAAAAATTTCAAACATTCCCAGAATCTCTCAGGTTCATCTTTGAAACAATTCCTGTGTTCTTTAAACCCAAGCTTTTATCAACCATTTGCTGCTTTTCTGAACAAAGTTGCTTCTACTATTCCAGCCCACGTTGATTTTGTGGGGAGAATATGATCAAATATTTCCATTGGAATTGGGTTACAGGTTAAAAAGGTTAACATCTTCTTCAAAGCTGCTTTGGGAATCAAATTTTGTACTTTCCTTCTGATTTTCTGCTGATCGGGGGAATTGTTTAAATAAAATGTAGGCACTTGGGGGATAATGCTCACCTTGTTATTATCAAGGATGCGGGACACGCCATCAACGTCGAGAAGCCCAAGGAGTATTACAGGCATTTGAAATCATTTCTAGTTGATTTGCGGCCTCCACCATCGAGCCCACCTCCCAAGGATGAAAACCATGAGTTACTTGCAATGCAGCAGAGATAGAAACACAGAATCTAGACGTTTAACTGAAACACTGAATCTAGTAAGCGTTTTCTACGAAGGAGAATCCCTGTTAGATGCTGCCATTTTCTTCAGAGCATTGGTTGCTTTTATTATTTATTATTATTATTATTAGGGGAATCCATAGTGCAAATTCTTGCTAAGATGCTTTTTCCTTTTTTTTTTTTTTCTCTGATTCTTGCTAAAGCTATTATACAATAGTTTGGCAGTACTTAACATTCATCTTCCATAAATGAATTTCAGTCATTATTTCCCACCCGTATGTTTTCATTCTGTTACCATTTAAAAACCGGTTAATGCCCATAGAATGCCCAGTTATCCCATATCAAATCCAACTACAAATTCAAGAACTCTCTTTTACTGAGTTCATTTAGGTAAATTTAATTTCAATGCATAAACCTATAGCCCAGCCACTCCCGTCTATTTCTTCGCAATTATGTTTTTCTTTTTTTATGTATTATAAACATGAACAGGATATTATATATTTCGATAAAGTTTGACACACTGATTATTCATGCCATATAAATTTTAAAATATTTTCCTATACTTATCAGGATTTTTTTTTCATATTTTATATCAAATTGTAATTATTTTATCATAAAACATTTATATAATCATATCTTATCCAAAATTGATGAATAATGCTTGCTTTTTTTCCGTTTTATATTCAATACCCATTTTTGGGAGTGCAAAATAGTGCTTAAACTAAAATAAATTTATCACAATTAGGTTCCATGAAAAAGATAGATTAGATATCCCCAAGAACCCTTTGGGCTTGTTGGGACCGGAGAGAATGGTTGATTTATCATTCAATGGAACTGATTTGGCAAACAGTGAAATGTTATAACTTATAAACCTAATGCATCATTTGCGTGACTGAACACTGACCCATGTCATGTATTTTGCACAAAATCAACCCCTGCTGCTCCAAGAATATCAATCCCCTCCCTTGTTCAGAAAACTTATAAAAAATGAATATCAAATTGGACATTTCAGCTATGGTTATGATCAACCAAGCACAAAACTCAAATGTAACTATAAATTGAAGAATATGCAAAATGCAAAGCTAATCACGTATCAGTTAGCAACAGATGGGGAAAAAAAGCCACCAAAAAATTGAAGCACATAGGAAAATAGGTAATAAAACCATAAAATAACAGAGATTCAATTATGTTTAAACAGAAGAGATCGCAGAGTGATAGTCTCAAAACATCTGATGAACCAATTGATACAACCCATAGATCACAAATCCTGACACTACTATTATGAGTTCAAAGCAGGTCTAACTCTAGCAGCGAGCCCTTTCCTACCTCAACAAGCCCGGTCTTAAAAGAATACTCTTCCATCCAATTAACTCTGCAAAGATAAGGAACAAAATTGAGAAGACAAAGAAAAAGGTTTATTTGTTGAAAGCAGAACGAAAGAGTTAGAAAGCAATCAAGATTTGAATAACCATAGACATCTAAGAAGCCAGAGGTAAAAGTCACGGGTCAATGTTCAGTAAAACTTTAAAATTGCTCAAAATTTAACATTTTCTTACCTCTGCCTGAGGTTCATCTGCCTTTGATTGCTCACCTGGAATATCAAATAACAAATTTGCAAAAGGGAATTTATCAGTTTAATTGACAATAGAAATTGCTATTATCAGAAGGTGATTAGCAGGAGATCATGCTTCTTGAAACTGACCATAAACACATAAAATCCAGTCAGACAATAAGCAAAACCATAGCAATCCAAATATGCCCACACACGTATATTCACTTATTAATCACAAACACATACATACACATACAAAGCATTTACCTCCTTCCTCCGGCAGATCTGAGGTCCATAAGGTGAGATTATCCCTGAGAAGCTGCATAATAAGGGTGCTATCCTTGTAAGATTCTTCATTAAGGCTATCAAGCTCTGCAATAGCCTCATCAAATGCTTGTTTAGCCAGATGACAAGCCCTGCACAGACATGCATCACGTTGATAGAATCTAGCTGCTAAAGTTAAACTCATATCAATAGCTTCTTGCTTCATCTATAATTATCAAAATAAGTAAACAACTGGCAATGGATACTAAGGAAACTATATCTGAAACTAGGACTAAATGAAAGGAAATAATAGCATTGCCATCATTGTCCCCAATGAAAAGAAAAATTTTCAAGTAGATTACACGTTTGTCTGCAAAATTAGATAGAGACAGAGATGCATTCTAACCTCTCGGGAGAATTTAATATCTCATAGTAGAAAACAGAGAAGTTCAAAGCCAGCCCAAGTCTAATTGGGTGAGTTGGAGGCAAATCTGTGCTTGCAGTGGAGGTGGCAGCCTACAATATAAATGATAATAAACAATGCTCCAACTTCATGATATGAAATCAAAATAGGAGAATAGGGCTGATGAAAGGTAATAGAGAGAGAGAGAGAGAGCAAAAAAGAAAACAGGGTTTGGAGGAAGTTTAACACACCTCATAAGCCTTAAGTGACTGATCAGCAGCTTCTTTACGTTCATCTCCTGCTTTAAATTCTGCCAAATAACGAAAATAATCTCCTTTCCTGGTAAAAAAAAAGGCAAAAAATAAGGATTATATTGACACACACGCTGCCTATAAAAACATAAAGGCAAGTAAGAAGATACTCACATCTTATAGTAGAAAACAGTTGATTCCCCTGTTGAGGAAGATGGAAGGAGGTGCTTATCAATAACAGATAGTATATCATTGCAGATCTTTGAAAGCTCATCTTCAACCCTCTGCCTGTAATCCTTTATCCTCTTCACATTTTGTTCATTACCCTTGGCCTCCTCCTTCTGTTCAATTGAAGACAATATCCGCCACGATGCCCTTCTTGCTCCAATCACATTCTTATATCCCACGGATACCAGATTCCTCTCCTCCACAGTCAGCTCAACATCCAACTTCGCAACTCTCTTCATAGCCTCAACCATCTCTGAAATAATAATTTATTTATTTTTTTTACAATTACAAAGAGATTCCAAACGAGGTGAAGTTCCAACAAATCAGAAGATGAGTCCCTCAGATGAAAAAAAAAAACTGACTAAGATTCAAGCCGTCACTTCTTTTACAAGTCTTCTGTACGTTTTATTTTTGCTACTTTGCAAGAACTTAAATCGTAACACATTTCAAACACGAACATTTAACATGAAAGTAAAATAAAGCATTTTATTACTCCACAACTTTTAAACTTTAATCAGTAAAGAAATACTAGCAATTGCTTTATCAAATCTGACTTTTTTACGCCTAGATAAGCTAATCTCGTTTCCTTTAGTATCCACTTACTGCTACAAATTAAAAGAAAAAAAAAGAACTGTAACAGAACAAAATCGGACGGCTTCACTTTCACTCCAAACTTGAATACATATTTTCAGTATATTATAATCAAATCAGAATCAAAGCCTCCACTATTCTCTATACGACAGATCATTAAGCTAAAATCAAGTAAAAAAGACAAAACAACAAAAAAAATCAAACTGTCAATCAAATCAGAGGAAACAAAGGAGTAAAAGAATTTACCGTCATATCTTTCTGCTTGCTCAGCGAGTCTTGCCAAGTAAACTTGCTGCTCTCTTTCCTTCTCCATCGCTTCTTTCCTTCGTTCTTTCTTTCGTTCTCTTTGAATCTTTGATCTTTAGATTTTGCGGTTTTCACAAAGCTGCGGGTCTAAGGAAGGTAAGCTGCCTATAAGGAAAGCCGTACTTTGTTATCTGATCGTTGGATGTCGTTTGCTGGGCAGGGTGAATCGACGGTCCAAATTGAGTTCTCTGATGGGGATGTTGACCAAAAAAAGGCCAAAAAAAAAAAAAAAAAGACAGCCCTTGGAAAAAAAGAATGTTTGGGTGTGGGTGAGGGGGCACTCGGAGGGGTGCATGCGAGGAATTTCGGAGAAGCTTCGGCCGTTGGATTTCCTATTGTGATCACATGGAGAGATGTGATGTTGACTGATTGCGAATTCAACGCTGGGGTCCACTCCCGTTTTCGCTGATGACTTTGTAAGGCTCCCTTGGATACCATATAGTCCTTTCCCCCAAAATACACTCAATTTTTTTTTTTTTCGCTACATTTCATTATCACGCATTTAATTATTAATTAAAAAATAAAGAAATATTTAAAAACAAAAAACAAATTTGATGGCTATTTTTCCTTTAAAATTAGTGTAAAAAATTTTTACAGTTCATACATATTGAAATGTAAATTTATATATTGGAGTGAATTCCAAGAAATTGGCTTCACATGTAAAATAAAATGATACTATTAAAAAAATACATATATAAATTATTTTTAATATTTATTTTTTATAATTAAAATTGTTTAAGTTTAATTTATTAAAATTAAAAATTTAATTTTTACTAATAAATTATATGATTATTAATAAAAATAACAAATTATTATTTTAGCATTTAGCAAATAAAACAAAAACAATATATATTTATATATATATATATTTTTTTTTTTTTTACTTTTTCATTTGCATACAGTTTCTTGTAAGTCTCGTCACTGCGTCTCTTACTCACTCCCTGAATCTTCTCAGCAAATCAAACGGGTAAGTATTTAGGGTTTTTTTTTTTTCCTTTCATTTTTGCCCAAACTTAACCGAGCATTTGCTCTATCTTGTTCCTCGCAATTAAACAGATCGCCATTTCATCTCTTTCGTTCTTGACGTAAGATGGCGAATTCCGGTGAAGATTTCTCTCAATTCGATATATCAAAAGAGGTATCTTTTCTCGCTTCAAACTGTTTTTTTTTTCTAATTTAGTTATTCAATCTATTAAAAATCTGTTGCTTTTTTTTAATTATGTTTTTTTGTAGGAAAAAGACAAGCTTGTTGCTGAAGTAATTCGTTACATACTGTTTAAAACACACCAAAATTCAGGCTGTCCAATTAAAAGGGAAGAGCTTTCTCAATTGATCACTAAAAACTATCGTCACCGGTCTCTTCCTGCTTACATTATTAACGAGGCTAAAGACAAACTCTCCACCATTTTTGGTTACGAATTGAGGGAACTTCAAAGATCTCGTCCTTCTTCAGCAAACCAAGCTCGATTATCTCAACAGAGTAACAATTCAATGCTCCCTTTTGTTTGAATTTTCACAAATCAACTTAATTTGTGCTCTAACTATAGTTTCCATGATATTTATTGTTTTTTCAGGTGGAGCTGATGCCAAATCCTATATTATCATAAGTCAATTACCATCTGAGGTGTATAGGAAATATGTTGAGGATGTGAATACATCCCATCTGACTGGTTTTTCTTTTGTTGTGATTAGTATCGTCCACCTTGCCGGAGGCAAAATCGTGGAAGGTACATTTTATTGTTCTATCTAGAAGCTTAGAAATTTTGGGTTTTAACTTTTGAAACCAAACTTTCTGCATGCATATGGGAATCTGTCTTTTCTTTGTTTATGTATTTTCGTCAACCATATGCTTAGCAGATTCTCCTGTTTTACATTGGTCAAGTGAACTTATCAAGCTGAAGGGTGTTATCGCGTGTTTACTGCTACTAGAGGCTCTTAGCATTGTGTTTATTGATGAATTATGGGCTTAATTAGGTTTTTTTTTTTTTTTTCTTTTCTTCACACAAAACCCCTTGTGCAGAAAATCTTTGGCATCATTTGAAGCGAATGGGATTGCATGAAATTGATGAAAACCATCCAGTATTTGGGAATGTGAAGCAGGTATTGGAGACACTTGTCCAGCAAAGGTTAGGGCGTTCATGACAGTTTGTTGTTTATAATGATTTTAGCTTCAACCACCAATTGATGTGGACGGTTTATGAATGTTATTCCTGCATTCTTCTTGTAGATATCTGCAGAAAGACAAGGTAAGTGGCCCCGAAGGTACTACTTTGTTTTATGAGCTGGCTGAGAGAGCTCTAGACGGACCTGTTAGTGAGAGAATTAAGCAATGCATAACACAGGTATTGACTAGCGATTACTCTGTCCAGTGTTTATGGCTTATATTTAGTTATGCATAGTAAGATCCTTTTAAATGGTTTTGAGTGCTTTCTTGATGAGGCAATGCTTTTCTCTCAGATAACTTTTTCATGTAAATTTGATTTGGGAAATTTGCATGAATACAGCTGTTGATGGTACTTTTACTTTCCATTTGTAATTATATTTGTGCATGTTGTAGGTGTTGATTAGAAATGATATACTCACTGGTATTGTTTTTTTCTTTAATGCACGAGTATTTTCTCTTGAATGAATACAGCTGCTGATGGAGCTTTTCCTTCCATTGGTAATTGTGTTTGTGTATGTCATAGGTGTTGATTAGAAATAATATACTCACTAGTATATTGTTGCTTTAATGTGCGAGTATTTTCTCTTGCATGAATACAATTTCCGTATCATTGGTAATTTGTGTTCACGTGTGGACATGTTTGCATTCATGCGAATGTCACAGATATCGATTAGAGATGATAGATTCAATAGTTGTTGCTTTCATTTTTGTGGCTATTTTTTCATTTGTTTGGATTAAGTTGCAAGAACACAATTGCTATACTGTTAGTAAAGCTTTTTCACTTTATTATTGATTTGCAAACCTGCATGTATTTATATTACCCGTCCATGGACATTCATTTATAGCAAATCCACTTTATTCTTTTTCGGGGTAAAGTTCTAGGGAAAATATACCTATCTGTGCACAATAGGTAGGAGTCAGTTCCAAAGGCCCTGTATCTTGCTGCCCCTTACCCATCATGGATATGTTTTGACCATAGTAGCTATAGAAGATAGATCGTGGATGCCATGGGAAAACAAATGACCTTTAGCGGAACTATGAACTTTCTACAATGAGTTTGCATGATTATATGACTTCGCTATGTCTCACATGCAAACTCAAGTTTAATATTATTTGTTGATGGTATAACCTGTGGGGAAGTCTTTCGTTGGCAGATTGTGAAGAAAGATACGGTGGATATCATGTAATGGCCTCGATGCTAACTATTACCGGGTAAATAGAGGTCAAGTTCGAAATCTTGTTCCATGGCTAAACTTGAACGAAGCTCAGTTCCTCATTGGATGTTTTTTAGTCTGGTGCATTAGGTTTGAGAGCCTTTCTCGGCGCTGATGCTTTTGATGTTTCTTTTTTGCTCATTGTTAGCATGCATACTCCTAACATAATAAGGAGGAGGCAGGGGTTCTTGTAAGTTGGAAACTTTATACGGTAGATGTTGGTTTTTTGGGAAGCTTGATTTAAGGCAACAGTTCAAACTGAAAATATCGAATATTATTATTTCGGATTTTTTTTTTTAACTTGGCTCAAATTCGGTTACCAAAATTAAAAATAAATATAAAATAATTCAATTAAAAAAAATTGAACTGAACACCAGTTCCAAGTTGCCGAGGTTGAAATAAAAGGAAAACAAACGAGCTTGCATGGAACTAAGCGGGTTGTAACTGGAAATGCTGAATTCAGCACTGGCCTTGCTTAACATGGGCTAGCTCAAATGTTACTCAAATCTGTTAGCTCGGGCTCAATGATGGGGGTAAGTTTTCAGTTTCATGGAGTTGAAATTTGAAGTAATTAATAAGCGAATCGAAGAAAGGAAAATGGAGACTTTATATGTTAAATGTAAATAAATTTTGAAAGTTGATAAATGAAAAAGAAGAGCTTAAAATCATTGAAATAGGATAAAATTCTGATTAAACATTCGGATTAGGAAAAGTAACACCAAAGTGTGAAAATGTTTATATATATTGATCTGAAAGAGGGCTGCCAAGATCTATTTTATTTTATTTTTTCTTAGAATCACTTTTGAAAAATAATATTTAATGGGTTTAGGTTGAGGTTTAATCTCCACATTTACTGGTCTTGCTTTTGTTTTCAGATAACGTTAAAAAACTACAAATTTTTCCTCACTTTTGTCATAGTGTATTTGGCTAGTGTAACAACAATTGGTGTTCATAGGTTGGGCGTAAATAGGTCTGAAAATTTATATTATTATTTAAAATAATAATATAAATTTTAAAAATTATTTATAATTAAATTTAAATAAAAATATTAATTTATTATATAAGTAATAATTTGATTTAATTCAAATTATTTTAAATCAGATTAAATCAATATAAATTGAATTTACCAAACTGAATGAATCGCTTGCCATGAACAATTTTTCAATAATCGTTAGATAATGATTAGACCATAATTTTCCATTTGAGGTAATACCAAATGATCAAATGCTATAATGGAAAGTAAGTGTTATTATTATATATGGCAAGCAAATACCTGTAAAAGCAAAAAAAAAAAAAAAAAAAGTCGTCATTATTGTCCGAAACCTTACTATTTATGGTCCTTGTTGTTCCCAAGATCTATACCTCCTACCCCGTATACTTGTGACCATGAACTTGAAATTTATGAAAAATACCAATGTCCCAAGCTGGCTACAAATGAATTATTGACATCTATTCCGGAAATAAGAGGTTGGTTTTTGGACCATGACTTGGGGGGACGGCTTCAAAAGCCATGATTTTCTCTTCTCATAATTAAAAACCATCAAAAGCTTTTAATGCACCTTTCGGGAGGACATATTTGCATGTTTCTTCGTAAGACGCATATCGTGTGCACCCGACGTAGCTCGGCAAAAACACCCAACCTTTTTTGATTTGGAAGTAATCAAGTCAAGATATTTAATTACTATTTTGATTTTGGATGAAATTGAACTCACGATTCGATTTTCATTTCTCGGCAAATCTTGAAGAGTTCCGGTAGATATTGTTCTAACAGTTGGGGATATGTGATAGTTGAAGCAATTGGCATCCACGGAATAGCTGACAAATTGATCAATATAAGCTTATAGCATGATACATGCATGTGCATGTCATTGTCATGAATTGAAAACTCTGTTTTCAAGCAAGCTCATGAGCGGCCCATCCTCATAAAATTTGCTTCAGATATTTTCTTAGTTTACTTTTACGATCCGTTTATTTAGTGAAAAATAGTTAATCAAAAAGAATCATTGAGTTATTGATCTTTTTATGCTGATTTCGTGGTTCAGAGAATTTGGTTAACTTAAGAATATGGGAAGAAGAAAAAAAAAATGAGACGAAAGTGGAGACTTGGCGGAGATAAAGACAGGTAAAAGAAAGAGGCATCATATAAGTGGGCCGACGATGCACGGGCAAAGCCTACGACACAACAATTTGGCTTGTCTTCATCCATCCGAAAAGAGATAATCATGATGGAAACTGGAAAGGTGCAGTCTATGGTGGCATTGTCGGTTGATCAATTTGCTATTTCATCACATTACCTTTAAAAAAAACTAGAAGTTGATCAGATTTTTCTTGAAAGCGGCAAGGCAACGCAAAAGATTTTTGTTTTGGGGTGCCTAATGAATTGGCATCAAATCAAATTCTATTCAATCTACTGTCAAAGTTAAACCAAAAACGTTTAACCTTCGATTGCATGAAATAATTCGGTGAGTTTTCGGTTTTAGCTCGGAACTTAAATCTCTGTAAAAACCGTATAATTTATGATATTCCATGTAAGTTACCTGAAAACTGAAGGAAACCCAATAAGGTCTTGATTTTAAATTAGAGTGTGCCTGAATTTCCAAGTAAAACCCACAAATTTTCCTATTTATAAACGAGTTTTGAATCAACTCGGAAGAAAATTTTTTTTTTTTTAATCTCAAAAAGAAAAGAAATTCTTGACAAAAGTTTTATTTTGCGGACGTCACGAAATTTCACTCGGTTTCGAGATGTGCGTTATGATTTCTTTTGGTACGAGAAATCTACGAGAGCTGCTAAAGTCAAAAAGCACCGATGAGACCGAACCAAAGCAGCAAAGGTAAGTAGGTAACGGGAACACAGAGAGAGAAAGAGAGAGAGAGATAGAGAGTCCCATGAAACCCTTCAACCGTACGTTTCTAACATCAAATCTTGTACGAAACAACTGGTGTAACTCCACTATCTTTAATTTTCCAGACCTAAAAATGATCTTATACTCTTCTGGAACCCCAATTTCATATAATTACAAACACTTCTTTTCCCTTTTCCCACATGAAAATACCAACCACAAACCCAACGGTGGAAATTAATTGACAATTTTTTGGTCAAAAATTCCCCATCCAATCAAAGAAAAAAGTTGGGACAGGATAACTAAGAAAGCATGTGGCATGGAAGAATTTGTATACCCCACACCCCACTGTAACAATTCTCCTAAAATCCTCAATGGGGTGAAATTATTTTGCTTTTTTCTAATTATTTATAATAACATTATAAAGGGTAGGTTGAGGTTCCATTCCGTAAACATTACACCGTGATTCATGCGCTTGTGTCGATTTTTTTACTACTACAGTCTTTTGAGTTAAGTTCTAGCTATTTCCACTCTTTTCTTCCTAAGTTTCGTCCTTGCAATTTACTCATATTTCTACCTTTCTCTCAAATGTCTGTTGCGCCTTAATTTCATAAGATCTAAAGCTTAGAAAATTTTGTTGCTCACGAAAGACGATTTTAAGGATTAGTTGTTTGATCAAACAATCTAGCGGAGTTTGTCTTCAACGGGTTAGCTTCTACTTCTAATTTGTTTTGTTTATATGTTCCTTTTTTAACTTATCTATGCATTTTAGATCCAAGTTTCTGTTAAGAATCTAAATGTTTTTTAATTCATTTATTTGCAATGGGGTTAATTTGATTTGACTTTGTTTGCAATTTGATATATTTTGAGAAATAATGAAGAACTTGGCAAAATTTTTCTGTGAGATTCCTTGTTTCTAGCTTTTTTTCTTTATGGGGTTTTGGGGTTGTTGTCTAATAATATGGCAGTCTGTCTGGCAGACGTATCTGCTCAAATAAGTGTGAAAAAGTTAACTTACCTTGAAGGGGCTTTGGAGTTTTCTTAACTGGGTTGCTCTTGTTCTTGTGCATAAACAGGGAAGGCTTAAAGGAAGGATTCGGTGAAGCTTTTGGAGAGAAGTTGGGCATTCAACTCTGGCCGACAATCTAGTGGGACCTTCTCGAGCCGGAGAAGGCCTTGGCCCTTTCATTTCCGGTGTTTGTTCACCTTCCGATTGCACATGGTCGTTGGTTTGGTGTCTTCCTATTGATTATGGCTAACTTTTAAACAATCGATTCTCTGAAGTTTGATCTTTGCAAACTCAAAAGTTTCATTGTTAAAGCTTAATTAGAATTGGTTAGAGATGTAAGCATCGATAGGCTACGTTCAAGAGAAGGAAGAAGATAAACAGTGCATCTATTGAGGCTTCTTTTGAGATTGGGACCAAATCATCCACCTTTGGAAAATGGCAAAATTCAATTGTTTCTCTTTATTGACCATGAAGAAGAAGAAAGATAAGGTGAGAAGGGTTTTAATTTTACATATTCGGTTTGTGCGTGTCTGGTAATTTCTGGCTTCATCTTCTTCGATCTGGTTTATTTGTAGGGGGATGATGCATCATCAACAGCTGGTGAACAAAAGAAAGGTCAAACCCTGCAAATTAAGCTCGAACAACCGGTGCAGCCTTTTGAGAGTGATGAATTTAAATCAACAATTGTCACTGCCCCTGTACCTGTTGGCTTTCAGGAGGATTCTCTTTGCAATGTCAAAGTAATCAGCCAGGAGAGTCCTGTTGGATGTGAAGCAGCAGAGAAAGCATATGAAGGCGAAGATGAGCATGAAGAGAATGCCTTGATTAAGAGAGAATTATCCGACTTCGATCTCCAAGCCCATGTAGCGAATTCGAGTGAAGAATTTGATTTCAGAACCAAAAGGGTGGCTTCTTCAGATTCATTTGACAATGAAACAAAGGAAGATTTTATCCATCAAGCAGACGAAAATGTTGCCAGTATGATTCAAAGTGGACATATTAGTGATCCTGGGATGAGGAGGACTGACTTCTGGGCTTCACCAAAACTTAAGCGCTCTTGTTCTAATTTGGAGGCAAGAGATTTGCTAAGAAAGGTAGCCGATCAGTTGCCTCTATCTAAGTCTCAGTCCTTTGAAGAATTGCAGGAGTTATCAGCAAGAGTAAGGGACAATGTTAATCTGAGTAGCTCTGCTTCTGTAATGACGCACTGCAGTGCTGACAGAGTGATGTTGAAAAAACATGCTTCCAGTAAAGTTCTACCTTCCAGATGCACAAGTTTATGGTGGAAATTGCTCCTCTGGAGCCACCGTAACTCACACAACCATTGGACAACAAAGCCACGGCCTCTTCCTATCCCTTCTAATTTGAACCAGCAGGGTGGGTACTCTTTGGATACAATTGAGCGACATCAAGCAATGAAACTGAGCAAGATGGAATCACCTGGATCATTTACTGGAGAGTCCTTGAACAAAGACTTCATTGGCAACTTCAATGACAACCAGAGTTGGAATGGTTTTCATAAGGGAGTTTCAGGTTTATGGCCCCAGAACCAATGGGTAGCACTCCCTGCGCCGTCATCATCATTTACGAGAGTGGATGAGTGGGTGAGAGATCTTGATACCCAAATTGCACAGCCTGCTGATGATGTGAATGCTGACGAGGGCATAACTTTTCCACCTTCTCTAGACACTGGTAAATCACCAGCAAGAAGCACAGCCCACTTGACTCGCCGTTCAGACATTAATCTGTCTGAGGGGATTTTGCATGCCAATAGTGTCATTCAGACTCTCAATTCTTCCTCAACTGTTGCTTACATATCAGGAATAGGTTTGAAATCTATTCCAATTATCTCAGGTTTCTCCAGCCTTCGGTCTGTTAACTTGTCAAACAACTTCATAGGTAAGCTCTCAAAAAGAAGTTGCTGATCGTTTAAGATGGTAATTAGTTTGCAGTTTGCACTTGCATCTATGATTATGATTCTTGCTTTGTTGGCAGCCCATATTACTTCCGGCTCACTGCCAAAGGGCATTCACATACTCAACTTGTCAAGAAACAAGATCAACACCATTGAAGGACTTAGAGAATTAACTCGGTTGCGAGTAGTTGACCTCAGTTATAACCGCATCGCTCGAATTGGACATGGTATCTAACTTGTGAACCTGTTTTCCATTTTTCATCCAAAAGTTTTTCGGGATTTTCTGAGAACATTCTTCTTAAGCTAATTGCATGTAATTCTAAAAGTGCATTTTCATTTTTTACGATGCCAGGGCTGTCAAACTGCACACTGATCAAAGAACTGTACCTTGCTGGGAACAAGATAAGTGATGTCGAAGGGCTGCACAGACTGTTGAAGTTAACAGTCTTAGACCTGAGCTTCAACAAGATAACGACAACTAAAGCACTGGCCCAGCTTGTTGCCAACTACAACTCATTGCAAGCATTGAATCTGTTGGGAAATCCCGTTCAGAGCAACATTAATGATGACCAGCTGCGAAAGGCAGTTTGTAGCTTACTTCCTAAGCTTACATACCTGAACAAGCAACGCATCAAACCACAAAGGGCAAGGAAAGTGCTAACCGATAGCGTTGCCAAAGCTGCATTAGGGAGTGGCGGTTGGAGCTCTAGAAGAAAAGCAGCAAAAAGAGCCGGCCAAGGTGGTTCAACATCCTCCAGCGTGCACAGAAGCAATGTGGCAATTGGGCAGAAGAACAAAAATAAATCAAAGAGCCGAAGTCGTCATCACTTATCCGCAAAGTCACATGCAGAGGCTTCTTCATCCCATTAGAGATTTGACAGCAATCTATCTGGAGAATTGATGGGAATTTTTTCTTTATTTCTTTCATTTTGCTTTGTGACCCTAAAGACTGCTTGCTATGCAGAGTGGACACATCTCTATGATCCCCCCTTGTTATGTCGGAGTTGTTTTTTTGGTAATTTGAATTGAGTTTTTGTGGTGTAAAATCAAGTGTCAATGCATGAAGTTTTGATTTCTATCTTGCTCTTAACTTGACAGGATGGTTAGATGTTTACCATACAGGCATGGTAAGTAAAAACAGATAAATATAATGATTAGCCAGAAAATTCAGATAGTATTTACTTGAGCCCCATGCTTCATCAAGGATAGGCACGCATATCATTCTCAATTAAACTTGCATATCAAAGCAAGAAATTAGTATATGAAACAGGTGCCTAATTAGGAAGATGAAGTTTATGAAATGGATAAAAGTTAATATTAGGAGATAGTCTCCCGAAAGGTGGCTGAGCAGAAAAGGAGATAAAGTATCAAGAGAAACTCCAATAGATTTTCAGCTCATCTCACTTACACTGTGTTTGAGCTGACAGAATACAACTGGGTTGAACAGCCCCAAAAAGTGTAATCCAAGGAAGTTTTTAAAATATGGCTTAGCGAGAGGGAAGCAGAGGCTATCATCCCTGCTGGAGATACTTTCTGTTTACCCCTTCTGCACTTCCTTACACTTCAATGGATTACATAGTTAAACCCGTTTTTTCTTAATGCTAAAATTTATATGTCCATTTCTTTGATACAGGCCAAAACCGAGATCGACGATAATCTGAGAAAATACAGAAGAAAATGGAGAGAGAGAAAAAAAAAAGGAAAGGACAGTTTGAGAATTTAGAAGATAGAGAGAGAGAAAGGATTAGGAAGGAGAATATTTGTTTAGAGTTTTCATTCTCAATGCCTTCACAGAATACGGGCCTATTCCTTTTAATGCCATTGGCGGTTACATGACGTCACACCAGTTAATTATCAATGTTAGACTAAACGACACAAGAACATTTGGCACGTATCATTGTTTATATGATCTCACATACAATTAATATAACTTACCTTGAAACTCATCCTTTAAGTATGATCCAGAATAGAAGTGTTGATTTGACAGTTGGAAATGAAAGAACACCGAACTCAACACAGGCGTCGTCGAGACGGAGGATTTGTTCGGGATGTTCGGAGAGATATTCTTCGGTTTCTGTGGGAGGAACTGGAAAAGTAACGTTCCGGTCGAGGAGGGATTCGAAGAAGTGGGTAATTTTGTTGGAGCCAGACCAGACGGATCGGGTTGCAAGGAGTGTCGCCTTTGGGGGGCGTGGATATGGGAATTTAGGATTAGGGCTAAAGGGGGGATTTTGGCGAGGGAGAAGAAGCGTCAAACCAGCCATGAACGGTTTAATCAAGTGTTTGATTCGGAAATTTGTTACGGGCCAAAAATGCCTTACCGACTAGTCTTGTTAATACCAACTTAATTTGGTTATGTAATATCCTTACACTATGTAACTGCAAACATGAATCAAAAACCATAAATCTCCTTTAAAAATCTCTCGACTTCTCTCACTGATATTCTCTCAACACGTTCTTCTCAAATTCTTCCCTTTCCTTTCTCTATTTTCTTATCCATTTTCCCAGCAGAAGGTTAATCACGGTTTGGTCCGTATCAAAATTCAATTGACTTCTGAAAATTTAATGATCCATCATATATACTTTATGATCTGCATGCAAAATCTTCAACAACATCTGACAATTTAAATCAAATCCAAAATAAGAAAACGATTCAATTGACTTATCAACTCAATTCTGATCAACTAAACCTTCCCCTTCCTTCCATATAAAATGATTTGGAAACAAAAAACACAAAAGGAAAGGAAAATTTTTCATCATAAATGCAAGAATTCATGCTTTTTTTTTCCCTTCTATACACTACACGGCTAATAGCACTTGGTTATTCTGTAAAACCTTCTTCACAATCTTAATCATGTGGTTGTATTTTGATAATGAGACAAAACAAGAAAATTTTAAATCTAATCCTGTACTTCCTCACTTGCAATGACGACTCCACTTGAGTGTAATTACAAGGCCCTATGTATTGCCTTACGGCTCCATAGGAGTTTGTCGTCAAGATTCGCTTTCACTTTCGTTCTCATCTACTATCTTTTTTCCGCTTTCTTCTTTCTGTTCAAAATTTTGACAAAATGAATTCGAGTAACTAAGACTTGGGGGGGTTTTTTCTCAAGTAATTGTTCTTTTAGCTTGTTACTTGTCTCTTAAAGAATGGTTTCTGACAGATAAGGAGTCTCTCATCACTGTTGCTTTCGATTTCTACGACTCTGGCATCCCACTTCAACTGTGCTGTTAGAGCTCTAGCCGATTCGATAACAGGGGCTGTGTCATGGATTATTACCCAACCCTGCAACAACCATCAAATATATACATCAGTCGTATTCAAAAGGTCAATTATATTTGATAGAATTTAACACATACAAAGCTGTTTGCATTGTATGAATGTGTGAGTCATGTTTCTAAGATACGTCAAAAACTAGTTTTTATTAGATAGAAGACCAGAACGCATCCCTAACAATCATGAGATCATCTTGTTGGTATAGTTGATTAATATGACAAGTAATACGAGACTGTCGGACATTTTGGCTTTGACACATGACTTTATACAACACCAAAATTCAAATCTACAAGAGAAAAGTGACATTAAACCCTGAAAATATTGCAACAGAAGTTCTCAAATTGACTAAACGAAGTACAACCAAATGAATAAGTGCTTACTACTTTTCTCCTTTCCCGTGTGTGTCTCTGTGTGTGTGTGTGTGTGTGCTCGTTTGTGTTGATTATCAGTTACAACGACAAGAAAAGTGTTTGACATGAAATAATACATTAAGCATTAAACTTAATCCACCGATGGCCATTATTACGTCATATCAGGAATAGAGAAACAGTAGAAGGTTACCACAAAAGGAACTAAAAGAAGCCATGATTTATTAATTTGATAGCATTGGTTTGGTACCTCTGGACGAAGCAACCTGTCTATCTCAATGAAAATATCAAGCATGGTGCACCTGCGATGTCTACCAGTCTCTAGGGATAGAACTCCATCCGCATGCACCATATCATAAGTTCTAGGATATGTTGGAAATGCTTCACACCTGAAAATGATGCCAGATGGATCATAAGACAAATAAAACACAAAACAAAAAGGGAAACGTCTATGTGCTCAAAAAAGTATTGCAGCAAGCATATCACACCTTTAAAATTAAGCGCCTTTAATCAATTGTGAACCTAATCAAGTAATATGATGTCCTAACTTCAAACTCAAGTTTCAGTGAATGCATCAAACTTTAAACAAAAAAGACATCCTTTTGCAGAGTCTCCTGCAGTTCAAGACTTAAGAATTGCATGATGAATACACTTCAAATATAGAAATGCTTTCTTAATGCACTGCATTTGATTTCATTTTACTCCCAGAGGGAAAAGCTTATTGCTGAAGTATATTAAGTTGCTGACAATCATTATTTGGAAATATAGGAATTACGGTTCCTATTCCGGCTTCATATAAAGAATATATTAAAACGACATTGCGACAAAGAAAATAGTTTAGCTAGAAGAGAGAATCACCAGTCATGCAAAACACCAACATAGCCTCTGTCAAGAATCAGGGGAAGGTAGTTGGGACCAGTTGTTGGGACTACGTTCATGACCCACACAGATTTCCCAGCTTCCAGTAATGCAGCATTTAAACCACCATACCGAGCATTCATGTCTAGCACATTCCTGACCATGTTATAAGGTGGAGAAGGATCCTCATCACCAGGTCTCTTCGGATGATCTGAGAATATTAGGGGTGACAGAAGAGACCAATAATTATGAACAGCAGTTTTATAGTTTGTGGTATCCTCATTGAGGTCTTCCAAATGTAGACCTGAAAAATATCAAAAAGATTAGCAAACAGATGAATCAGAGTGGCAGTCGGATATTTCTGTCATCATTGCTTGATGGAGTTGTTTACTTCTAACATAACCATACTGAGAACATCAAATTACCATATGGAGCTAGTTCATTCTTATTCAAGTCAGACCTTGAAGGCCATATTGCCCTCTCCTCAATAGGAACCCATCGGCGGCTATGCGTTCCACCTATACAGTTTTGAAGAGGTCGATAATATGGAGATTCAACATCTTGTCCTTTGCTACAGACAGAAGGGCCTGAACCAGGCTTCCTGGACACGAACATGAACAATAACAATAATCAGGACCTACTATTGCTTTCAAGTACTAAGGATTTCCATGATTAATATGGTCAAAATAAATAAATATATGAAGAAAATTGCCTTACCGGGAGTTGTTACAACTCTTTTTGGTGGTCTTTTTCCACACAACAGTTTCCTCTTGTTGTGACATCAACTCCCAGCAGAGATTTTCTGCAAAATCACGAATAGAGTTCCACCTTTTCTGCTTCTCTTTGTTACGAAGAAAAGTCTGAACATTGGTAAGAGGTGAAGTCCACACAAAGTATCCACCAGGCCTTAGAACTCTATCAGCTTCAATCAAGAAAATACCATCTGTAGCACACATTTGGGCATAAAAATTTAATTAGTTACCAGCTCAATCATGAAAAAAATTTATAAATGTCAGTTTTAGGAGTCAACACATTATAACACATTAAAATTAGCAAAAATAAGCGTTGAAGAAGCAGTGGCAAATTTGTAAAATCTTAAACAGTAAAAACAAAGTTGACCATGGCATTTGTGTATTCTGTAAAATTATCCATTGATTGGCAGGTGTGAACTGCCAACAAATGCATCTAAAAAGGCAGTCATAAATGACTTTTATACACAATATATTTAACTAAACTTTTTCCTGTCCGATACTGATGAATTTAGCCCTATGTCTATGTCCCAACACAAATTGACTCTGTTATCCAAGAAATTTACAACATATCAGGGTAGCAGGAGGGGGTAAAAAGATGGGGAAAGAAGCAGCAAATTCTACACTAGCAAATTTAAACTGTTAGCTGATACCTTTTTGATCCCAGTCAACACCACAGCGTGCACAATGCAGCATATCAAATGCAAGAGATGGATATGGTAATTGTTTTGAGTTAAGAGAACCAATCATTGCAGGAAGGCCCCTTTCAAGAGTGAGTTGGACTTGGCTGCCCGAGGACTCATAGTTCGCAATACACATGGTTAAGAGCTGTTTGGAAATGAGATGAGCTCCAAAGCTACCATAACCACATCCGATATCCAAGATGGTTCTCACCTGCAACAGAAGCCTTAAATTCAGATCAGGTAGGGGTACTAGAAACGTTAAATGTTGTTGATAATGCAAAAGAAACTAATGGAATGATGGTGCTCTTGTTCATAGTAGCTATTAAAAAGGCTTTAAGCTAATTTAGGCCTATATTTCAAGAATTGCAGTGAGCAAGCAAAAGGTGGGCAATTGAATGTCTCATTAACAATTTGCTCATACAGTCAAGTAAGAGGTGATGATAACCATAAAAAGTAGGCTAAACTTGAAGCTAAATAGAAATAACCTTACTAGAATAAAATAGACAAAGGGGAAAAAAAAAAAAATCATAAACCAATGGAAAGCTCAACATGTATGTTCCAAGGAATTCCCACTTACCCCAGCTTGTATGAAGTTAGATTCATTTCTCAGACCAATCATTTCAGCAATCTGATGAGAATAATCTTCCACACCATCAAACATGAGCGATGCTGAACGGAAAGAAATCTGATCTTCCTCCAGCATCATCATTCTGCAATAGCACAAAGCAAGGAGTTGAAGTAACACTTCTATTAGAAAAACAGGGGGGACGGGGAGGGAGGATGACGGCAATTAGATGTGAAAGTTGATTGACAAGAGAAGTATGCACTCACCTCTTCGTTAAACTACCAGAGGAAAATACCTCTTGACCAGTAATTTTAACATTTGCAACCCAAATGACATCTCTCCCAGTTGGCCACCTAAGAGGAATTTTATAGTTTACAGGTGGAAGAACTAAACAACTTTGCCTTAACCCATGTCCACATAGTCGATCATACTCATTACCATCAGAATAACCCAAAGCAAGGTTCTCCGAAACATTAAAGCAAGGAATGTGATTCTCAGACTCCTCAGGACAGAATTCTATCTCTTTCAATCTTGAAGGACCAAGAGAAAGCTCCCCAATATCCCACAAATCAGAAACAAGCTGCTCTTGAAGTCGCCTATAACCATGAAATATATGACCTCTAGATGATGTTGAAATGGAGATTGTCCACCAAAATGATCCAGTGAGAGCAAGTATCACAATCACAACTAAACTCAACTTCAAAAATAGCATTGTTAACTTATGCCGGCTTCTTGGAGTCCCAACACTGAAGGGATCAGATGCAAAACCATTCTCAGTGACACCATATTTGGAAGGAGAATTGTCCGGAAAAGGAAACCTGAGGGATAAATAGCTCAGATCAGAAGAACGATTTCTGTCCAAATCTTCCTTTTCTGTTTTATCTTTCCCTTGGGCATTCCAAAAATCATTGCTGTTGCCCGAGACCCGTATTCGAGATACACTTCGATGCAGAGGCTGGGACATTTTTCTAACCTGAAATCCCAACAGTTTGCCAAGGGCAAAGTTTCAAGAAACAACTCAAGTGAAGTTAAAGTTGAAACCAAGAATAAAATCCCACTCAAATCACTCTATGAAACAAACTAACCGGTAATAAGGACGACCCTGAAATGGTTTAAGTTAAGCAAAGACACCCTGCACTTAAATAAGATCAAAACGAAGTCTTTTTCCCAATTTTAAGATACTAGATCCATAAACCCTGCTGAAAGTGAACCTCTTAGAAAGCAAATTTTAAACAGTGAAAGGAAGAAGTGGCCTTTTGAATGATTCTAAGACCTAGACTACAAAAGGAAGAAAATAAAGGGAAGTGAAGTAGATACATTTCCATACAACAAAATTTGAGTGCGTTTCGCCGCCTGAAAATAGCAAAGACGAGGCTCATTTCCATTGAAAATCACGTCTTTTCCGTTAAAATTCACTTATCTTTGTTACGCGATACTAAAATCTAATGGAAACCCAGATTAAAATGAGCAAAACCCATTTTGGTTCAATTATTTGAAAATCCAAGTCATTTCAAATCTAACAAATTTAAAAACTGCTAGAAAATACACACAAGGAAGGGAAAAAAAGAAAAAAGGTACCTCGTTTGTGGGAGGAGAGCTGGAAACGGGAAAGACAGCGCAAATCCAGCCTCAAAATCAGCGAAATTTCATCAAACGGAGGATTTAAGAAGAATTTTCCTTTTGTTTAATCTCAAAAGCTCCTTTTTTTCCTTTTTTTTTTTTCTCCTTCTTCTTCTTGCTGTTGTTGTGTTCTTTATTGCGATTTGCGAGCTCCCTCTGATAATGTAAGAAAATGCAAGCGATTTTTTGCAAGGACCCAATCACTACAGAGCTCGCTCACAGCTGAAAGAAACTAATCTCCTTTTATACAATTGCAGTAATTATTCAAATAGGCAAAAGAAATAAGATTTAGGTGAAAATTTTTAAACGGCAAGTTCGTAAAGATTTTTATTAAAGGTGATTAAATAAAAATTAAGAATAAAAAAAATTTAAATCGATAGATTAAAAAGTCTCATTATATACTTTGAAAAAAAAAAAGGGAAAAAAACTTTTATATGTTTTCCAGAGAAATATTTAAATTAAAAAAAATTTGATAAAACAGACTCTCACCCGATTATTTAGCAGTAAAACTCGTTTCACCAATCAACTTAGAATATTTATTGGCAAATAATCACCTTAGAATATTTCAATGACAATAAAAATTAAAAATAAATTAGGGTTTTCCCTCTATTTTTCTCAAAACAAAGTTCAGAAACAATTTTTTTAATCTAATAATTTTGGTATTTAAATTTTAATATATTTAATTTTTTTTATTTTCAGATTAAAGTGAAAAAAAATAAATGATAGATAAAATAGGTAAAATTTTTGAAAAAAAAAAGAGAATAATTTGATAAGATAAACAATGTGAGAGAAAACAAAATAATAAAGATAGTAGTTTTTTAAATCATTTCAAATTGAAATGGCAAGAGGATATAAAATGATAGATATGAGTCGCATTTGGTTATAAGGTTATTCACCGTTTAAAAAGTTTTATCTTTTTTATCTTAACTCACAAAACATTTAATAAATATATATATTTTTTTATTTTCCCCTTAATTTTTTAATTCTATCATACAATATTGAGTGAGAAAAAAAAATCTATTTTTCATCTTCTTTATCAAAAATGCTATTAAAAAAGTTTTTGTTTTTCTTTTCATATTTTTTCCTTTCAATTTTCTATATTTATATTTTATATCCAATTTTATTTTAGTTATCAAAATTCAAAATTTAATAATAATAATAATAATAATAATAATAATAATAAACTTAAGAACTGTTATTATGCTTGTAGATGTGCTCCTCCAGCATTATTTATTGTATAAATAATGTAAATTTGGGATCCAAAACCGTTATAAAACCGACGGTAGACTACTCAACTTTGTTTTTTTATTATAGCGTAATATTTGACTTGTGCCTCCCTCATTATTTTATATTTTCAATGAAATAATAATAATAATAATAATAATATTCATAAGCTCCAGAGTGTGTCCGCTGCTTCGTTTATTGTCACGCGTGGTCGAAAAATCAAAACTGAAATGAACACAATCCGGCCGAAAAGGTCAACCAAACTTTTTTTGCACGGCATTTGCCCAAACGTATATTCAAACGTTGATTTCATTTTCTTTTTTTCAAGCTTTGTTTCAAAATTTTTTCAAATTTGGACAAGTTCTGTGTAAAATCTTTAACTGTCACACATTGCTCGGAAAAACAAGTAAATTCAGCATTTGATTCCCCACCCACTCCCCTTTTTTCTGCGGTTCAAACATAATTTTTTTTTAAATCTTTTTTTTTCTTTGTCGAATGATCGATAGTTGTTCTTTATCTTAAATTACACTTTTTTTTTCTTTTTATCAATTTCACCTTTGTTTTTGGCCCTTCTAATACTCGTCTTTGCCCTTAAAATATTTGGTATGGTAGCGGTTATGGAATATAAATATGAATATAAATTAAAAAATTAAAAAATAATATATAATATAAATTAATAATACATTATAATTTATATGAATATAAAAAATCTCAAATATTTATTGCAATATAATAAAATATATTACTATAATATAAATATATTAAATATCAAATTTACCTTAACATAAGGTTTGAAGTTGCAAAAAGGCACCCAACCAGCCACTCGGCCAGCACTGATTATTTTAAGTTATATATGTATATAGCTAATTATTTTATGTTTCTCCTTTAAGGTAAATGATTTACCTATAAAGAGATTAAAAAAAAAAAAAAGGAAAGAAAGAAGAGAAATCGTGTGAGGCCCACTTTGATTTTGCTACACTTGTGAGTTTCGTTAATGAGGGTAATGAATGTAAGGGACGCGTGTTAAACAATGTTATGTTATTGTCTTACAAAATAAAATTTAAATATAATCATTAAGATTGTTTGCATGAAAAAAAAATAATATTATCTTAGTTTCATAAAACTGAAATAATAATCACTGTTGGCCAAAAATAATAATTATAATAATAATCATCAAATTATTTCTAATTTAATGCATTTAATAAGATAATAATATGAAAACCCAGATGCAAAATAAACTCTATTAAAATAAAACACTTCATTTATAACTTAAATTTAATTCTCGGTGTCAGCAATTTTAATTTTTATAGAATGTTCAATACAAATTTTTGTTAAAAAAAAAAAAAAACCAACTCTATGCCTTTGATCTTGACATTGATAAATCTCTTTCAGCTAAGATTTTTTTATAGAAAAATCAAATTTTTTATTAAATACTTGATTGTTGAACAATGCGTTATTCCAAATCTATAATGTACTTTTATTTTTATTTTTATTTTTATTATGGTGATATATTTTACTGACATAGGATAACGTGACAGGCAAAGAGATGCATTGGATCAAGATCAATTCACGAAGATCGCTTTAACATTGAAAAGAGGGTGAATATTGAAAGAACCAAAAAATCATAGGAATTAGTATTAGTATTTGGATTTATTTTATTAACGTTAAACTTTGGAGTTTTCCAGAACTTTTAGTTTTAAATAAGTAAATAGTAATTACACTCACATGTCACAGGCAACCCGACAAGACTTTGAGCAATTTAGAAAGGTTGGTGAACAAACTGTGGGGCCCGGTTTGCCGCGTTCCGTTGTCGGTGAGACAAAATGATGACGTGTCCGTTGTGGAGGTGCCCGATAATGTTATACGCGATGCAGAGGATCTAAGCTAGTTTTTGTTTTTATTATATTTTTCTTATTATAGAGATTTGTCGGTTCAGATTGTTTGTTTTTGCGGGTCAGTGAGGTAATGATGACGTAAACACGGAAACAGGAATTCAGAAGAGATTCACGGGATTCAATGTACCAAATTACCCACTCACAAAAATGAAATTAATTTTTTTCTTAAAAAAAAAAAAAACTCAGGTGAATTGGTCACGGGCATTTATTTTGTACTTATCTGTTTAGACTAGTGGGAGTTTTTGTAAAAATATATATATATATAACTAATTAAAAAAATCAGCTTACTCTCTTAAAATTTAACAAAAAATACAAATTATCCTTAAAAAAATTTTTAATTATTAAATTAATATCAATTTTAAAAAATAATATAAGCTTTTTTAGCTCAGAATAGTACTGATCCTCTCATCTTACTGTCCTCATTTAGGAAAAAAAGATGCCTCTTCTAACCCCTAAAATGGAAACTACGCATTCGTGAGCTCTTCCAACTTTTTTTCTGAGAGTGTATATGTGTGCGTGGGTGTGTGTGTGTGTACATATACATATACATATATATATGTATTGTAGCGGTAATAATACTTTCAACAACAATTTAGTTTTTTATTATTATTATTATTGTTAAAAATTCTTTTCCTCGAAATTAAGTGGAAGTAAATACACAAGTGTTAAATAAAAATTTTAATTAAATATTAAATAAAATATAAATACATGAGTATGTATAAAAAGTAAAGTTGAAAATATCAAATCAAAAGTTAAATTGATGAAATATTTAGTCATTGATCCAATTATGACTAATCCAATTGGTTTGAGTAATTGGATCAATCAATTTAATTAAAATTTTTAATTAATAAATATTAATAAAAATATATTTAAAATAAAAGACACTTTTAAAATTTATTTTTTTTTGAGTCAATGCATTTTTTATAGGCTAAATCGATTTTCTATCAATTTGATGAATTTCAATTCTATATACTATATTGAATGGGATAAATTTTTAATTTTTTAAATAAATTAATCCGATCAATTAATTTGATTTTAAAAAAAATTGGAAAGGCACTAGTTCTTTTTACTTGATTTTATTCTTTGAATTACGAACAAAGATAAGGTGATAATGAAAAACGTAAATGTCAAATGAAAAACTAAAAGTTTGAATTTGTTGGGATAATAAATCAA
>JBBYHO010000015.1:19966230-19993154 GCA_038382025.1 Adansonia gregorii | reverse complement strand
ATCTCTATGTTGCTGTCTGCTCCCAATTTCTAATAACATGATTAAGCCGTAATTATTATTCTAATAGTAGTCATTAAGTTAGTTTTACTAATATTAAATCGAAAGGAATTATCTATGAACAAATAACTGATTATTTATATATTTTTTAAAAATTTTCTAACGCTACTTGTATATAGTAAAAAAGAAAAAGGTAAAACGCAACAATCGTACAAATTTACCAAAGCTATAGGGAAGTTTTGAATCAGTCAGTGTTTCTTTTATAGTGTAACGGAATCTTGGATCGAATTTTTCCTCTCAGTGGTAAAATAATTTTGAAAACTTATTATGATTACTATTATATTAGCAGTTCATTGTTCATAGCTTAGAGGTGAAAGAAGAATAAAATCATTTTTAATAGCAAACGGCCTTTTGACTATATGATTTTTCCTAAGCATCCGAGCATGCAATTGCTAAATGATGCACTGTGTTTTTTGAATTCGAATTAAATATTAAATTTAATATTTATATGGATATTTTTAATATTTTTATTAATTTAAAAATTTTTATTTTTATATTTATGTTATAATATTTATTAAATATAAATGTTAAATATTTTTTTGAAAAAATAATTAGAGATAGCCTAGTGAAATATGGGTTTTGAAGTTTTTGAGAAAAAGACAGCGGCTTAGTGCCAGCTTACCACTCCGGGACTTGAAACAGCAGCATCCTTTAAGAATAATTAAAAAAAAAAAGAAGAAAGCAAATCCATATAAAACAGAGCGAAAGGTCAGCTGAGAGTATGGACTAATGTATTGCCTTTTGCCTTTGCTTCTCTCTCTCTCTCTCTCTCTCTCTCTCTCTCTCTCTCTCTCTCTCAAAAAGCGTCCCGCATTATAATTGTTTCACAGATTCTTGTCTTCCCCTTTCGTAAAAGTTGCTAGCTATGTGGAATAGTAAGTGATTCCAACGGGGGAAGGACTTGGGGCTGAGGTGTCCCCAGTATGTTTTTTTTTTTTTATGGACTTAAATTATTGCATGCACTCTCAGAACTTACAGGATTCTTCCAAGTTCAATCCATGCCAACAAAATAAAAAATAAAATACAAATTTATTAATTCAAAAAAGTCAATAATAATAGCATGCAAGTTTTGGTCATTTCTCTTTAATTTTAAAAGCCAGTTCTAAGTTTAGCAGATAATTAATTAAGTGGTCAATTAAATCCAAGCCGTTCAAATATTTTCTCATCCCTTTTAAAAGGATCTATCAAGTATGAAACACAAAATTTAAGGCTATTTACTTCAAGTAAGAGAAAAAGAGGTAAAGAAAATCTCGCACGGAAAAATCAGAAAGACTAATATGGCCGGCAAAAAACGAGGAAATGAGAGTAAAAATTGTGATAACCTGTGTATTCAATTTTTACTTTCACTATAATCGCAATCATTAATATTAATTTTTATATTATATAATAGTTTATTTTTATTTTAATTATTTTTATATTATATTTATTTTAAATTTAAAATTAACAGAAGGAAGGTTAAGATGCGGACAGAGGCTGTACAATGAAAACCTCTTTTTGCAGCCTTGTCTTGGCGTATAAAGAAGAAGAGGTACGACAGAGAAAAAGGACTGAGCAACTTGGGTTGGAAAATTGCGGTCCGTTTCACATTCATTCTCTTAACGGAGCTTTGACCAGATTCCAAAACTGCCAGGGCCAAATATTAAAAAAGCGGAGCAATTATTTCTTAGTTGGGAGAAAATCCCAACACCCCATTAATCACACAATTAAGGACGGACCTTTCAAACACCCAATAAAATTCAATTACTGTTTTTTTTTGGCCTCCAAATTAAGCAGGCATCTTCTATTCTTTTCTATTAATTATAACCCCTCAAAAAATTAAAAAAAAAAGATTTTTAAAGACATGACACTGTGAAAGTAGCTTATATTGCCATTTTGACGGCTTGGTTGGTGACTCGTTACTGAGTTTTAAAACTCGTCCACCGCGAACACGACAAGGAACAACACATTTGTCGACGCCCGCAATCGCAATCGCAATCGACTCGAACAGGCACCAAGCAGCAGAGATTAGATAAGATCGTAAAGATTAGGGAGAGAGAGAGAGGGAGGGAGGCATTCGTGGCTTCTTTTACGGGTCATGGTTTTTTTTTTTAATTGTTAATGCCTCGAAAAAATTGAAAAGATTAAAGAGAGATTAGACAGCGGCACAAAGGCAGAGACCAAGGAGACAGAGACATATTCGTTCTTTTGCAACTTTATTTGTTTATTTATTTATATTTTTTTTCTTTCTTTCTCTTCGAGCGCTAGCCTTAAAAGTCTTTTAGACATCATCTTTTGGTCTGAAAAATAATTTTCAAGTTCCATTAGGGAAAACCCCTCCCCCCAGGTCTATCTCTCTCAATCTTTTTCAATGGCTTCCTCCCTATTCGTCGACCCTCTTAAGTCTGCCACAAGGAGGAAGAAGATTTGCCTACCGCAAAATACCCATAGCAATAGCTGCTGATTGTATCACAGATATTTAGTTTTTATATCTTACGTGAACAAACAGACCATTATAGATCTAGAGATTGATTGAGAAAGGTTGCTTTAGTGGGGAGAAGGGTTGGGTCTTTTATTTTTTTGGGGGTATAAAATGGATAAAAGCTATCAGTCTTCTGGTGGCTCTACCACCAGCACCACCACCGGTAGCACCAGTAGCTCGAACGTCAACAGTGTTAACATTCGAGATCATTACCTTAAAAATCTCAACAAGTTCTCTCACAAGATTTCCAAACCCTCCACCGCTACCAACGCCCCTCCTATTATCAAAAAGCCTTCCTTTGACCAGACCCAGAACCTCGCCCAGGCGCTGCCAGCTCCGCAACTTCAGCAACCTCAACCCTCCCAGCCTCAGCCTCAGAATCCTCACCAAAGCAATCTCCAGGCTCAACAGCACCAGCCACCAGTCTACAACATCAACAAAAACGACTTCAGGGATGTCGTACAGAAGCTAACCGGTTCACCGGCTCATGAGCGGTTCTCTACGCCTCCACCAATCAATCAACCCAAACCACAAAGCTCTCGACTCCAGAGGATCCGACCTCCTCCATTGGCGCACGTTAGCAACCGCCCTCCTCCCATGATTAATTGTGCCGTTCCCAACATGAATCCTCCCGGTTGCTCTCAGTCTAATCTTCCTGTCACTGGTCCTATTGGCAATAGCTTCATTCAACGGCCACCAGCTGCGGCGCCTCTTTCACCACTCCCTCCATTGCCGTCTGTGCACGCGGCTGCCGAATCGCCGGTCTCCGCCTATTTGCGATATTGCCAAAGCTCCATGTCCACCACTGTTGATTCCAATGCGAAGCAATTCTCTGGATTCTCACCATTGGCCCCACTCATTTCACCTCGTTGGAACAACTTAACTGCCCTACCACGACCACCACCACAACAGCAGCAACCACCGCAGCCGCAACAGGCACAGCCACATCAACAACAACAATCGCCACAGGTATCATCAGCGGGGACAATCCAGTCACAGTTACCGTCATCACCACCGCCATTCGGGTGCATGAATTCTCCGCGGTCATCATATGCTTTGCTTTCCCCAAGTTTGCTATTTTCTCCAAATTCGGGTCAATTAGGATTCCCGCTTTCGCCAACGGTGCCTCTGCCGAGCCCAAAATGGCGAGGTCTTTGATAAATTTTAAGTTAATGTAAGTCCTCAAAAGGGGATAATTTCTGGCGTTAGAGGTTTCCCTTTTTTTTTTTTTCCCTTGTGTAAATGGTTAGGTTGGTGGCGTAATTTTAGTCAATTACCAGTGGCTGGCTAAAGAAGAAAATTTTCTCGCCCTGGTCAGTTAGAATTTAGAAGTTCGTTTCTTCTTCTTCTTCTTCTTCTTTTCTTGTTATGACAGAAACTTTAAATTAAAATTATGTTATTTTTTTTTGTTGAAAAATGGATTGAGAACAAAGTTAAGATTAGGTATTTATTAAACATTTTACTGGTATAATTAGTATTATATATTTGTAAGATTTGTTCTTGCTGTATCTGTGCTGTTTATTGCTTTATGTTTTCATCTGCTAATCTTAGTTTAGCCATTTTTGGTTATAAAATGTTCGTTTTTTTTTTTGGATTATATATGACACGCTTTTGTTTCTGTTATTGATCTTCAGACATAGAATTATCATAGATTTCTAGCAGGTTAGATCAGCTTCTTCTTTTTTATGAATTTTAAGCATTGATAATTGTTCATGATCCCAGCATACGAAATTCTTAACTGTTAATTGGTTTATTAGATCACAACTAGGATTTTATGGCATGACATCTATCTAATCTGTTATTTGCAGCAAGTAACAAAAATTAGAAACATGCCCCTAGGTAATATGATATGTAGCAGGAGTTTGAAGATTGTAACCAATGTTTGCAATAGTCCTTAGGATACAGCTGGGTAGATGTCTACTAGATTAAAATTATACTGTGTAGAATCTATTTTTTTTTTTGACCAGATTGTACAATGACTCTTGGAGTAGCGGAGGACATTAAGTCGCCCTCTTCTATGGTAGGTTGGGAAAATATTACTAATAGTACGTAGCAGTATGGAATTTGGGTTTAATTTAGTTATCTTAAGAGATTGCATTAGCATCTCTGAGACTCAAACCAAAGCTTCATTAATGCATCCATTAGAAGTAGGTCCTTAAAAAATGAATGTTCACCTATTTAGGAACTCCTACGAGAGGAATTAATTCTTGCTTTTGGAATCTTCAACGGAAGTTTGGCCTTTTTCCTTATTCAAAGTTTGTAAGTGACTTTTGGAATTGAATGTGGTTGGTACCCACAAAATAATTATGGATGGTTGTACTCGTAGTGTTTTCTCTGGTCTAAAGTTTGACTCAAATAATTTTGCTATCTTGGTTTATGCATGTTTATATGCATATAAAATGCTCCGCATGTATTTCACAGGCTAGTGATTGGCATGTTTTTCAATCCCCCACCATCTACATCGCGCATTTTACTTTGGCATAATCTTTGATAATAGCCTTTCATTGATCAAATTGGGAGGTAAAAGAACCTGCTGAACTTTTGACTGTATATATTTGGAGAGGGAAGGAAAGCTAAAGTCACTAAAATAGTTGACTTTTGTATATGAACGATAGTGGATTCGGAGCAATTTGGTGTTTCCTGTGAGGCTGAGGACTTTTCTTAAAGAGTAGAGGCTGCTTTACTTTGGGTCACGTCTTGCTGAGCTTTGAAAAAGTGGTTTTGGTCTTTGGTTATGGTTTTCTTTTTCTTCTTTTACGTTTCTGATTCTGGTTCTCGAGTGTTGAATTCTGAGGCCAGAAAGCAAGCACCTGTCAGTTTGATGGTATACTTAATAAGGTATTTGAATACATTCGATAGTTTCAAGAGGGTGGAAGTAGAACCGGGGGGGGGGGGGGAGAAGTGCTGCAAACATGGATTTCAATGTGTTAGAAACAAAGGAAAGATGAATTTTCCAGTTTCCACTGGCGCTTATCATATACTGTACCAGCCGAGACTGGACGATATAATTTTCTTTTCGTTACCATAAAATGAAAAAAAATTGGATAGCTGAAGCAGATCCTCCGGATGGATGTAAATAATTTTTGAAAGTAAGTTTGGAGGAAGGTAGTCAAGCGGATATTCATAAAAATTCAGTGCTGAAGAAGAGAATAGATATGACACATTTATGGGCAATTAGTCATACACAGTTTACATTTAATATACGTAATATATAAAATATTACTATATTTAATAATTTTTATTTTTTTATACATATACGATTATTAACATTAAAGAATATGAGATATAATATGTATATATGAATTGATTTTATTTATATTTTATATATGTAATTGTATTTAATATTGGTAGTTCTATTCAAAGCAATTATAGGACTTTTTTTTTCCTAATGCAAAGGAATAATTATACCATTTTTGCCTTTTTTTAATTAGAATGAAGAATTTGTATTTATATTATGTTTGTATTATTATTTTATTTTTATATAAATTTTAATATAATGATAATTAATATTAAATAATTTTTAATATATATTATTTTATATTTTATATATTTTTTATATAATAGTTATATCAGATAATTATATAATATATTATACCGAATGCAGGTACCACCAGGACCAGGAGTTAAAGTTCTAGTTGGAAAGGAAAATAGATGAACTTTCTAGCATAACACGTTATAATAGTTAGCCCAAGATACACGAGCCAGCCAGGCAGCCCATCAACTCAGTCAGTCCAGCAGCTTCTTCTTTTTCTTCTGCCTTCTAATAAAAAAATTTAGACCGACAGCGACAGGACAGCTCCACAAAATGTTTAACGGATGTCCTACACGTGGCTCAAGCTGCGTGAAGCTCAATATACCTTTATGCTCTTTTTTTACCGCCGCGGTAAAAGTAGAACGCTGAAATCCTAACCTACCTAACAATGTCTCTTTCTGTCTTGCCCATATTATTTATTATATCCTGCATTAGCCTCCTCCCCTTTTAGACTCGAACTCGCCACCAAAAAAAAAAAAAAAAAAAAGCAGATCCCTTCCTCTTCCTGCAATGGCGGAAGCTCAAAACGAAAATCCCCCTTCCCTCTATGAGGTTCTTTTGTACTCTCTCTGATTTAAAATTTATTTTCATTTCTTTCAGAGCAATCATTTTAGTAGTTTATTTTAATCCTTGTAGCAATTGCGAATTTCGATCTCCGTTGCTTTTGTTGTTACTTGCAACTTCTGGACTGTTTTGGATCTTCAATTTTGGTTTTTATAATTTTGTTTAATTGGATTGAAATGAAACGGATCTATGGATATTATTCCTGAAATTAGAATAATTTGGTGGCTAAAGCATATCAGCTTTTTGAAGTTTTTTGGGAAGGTGAATTTGATTAAATTTTGATTGTCTATGCTTCGTTATCGAATATAGTTGAATTTTAATTTTCTTGAGCATCATCATGAATATGTGATTAACGTAATTTGTTGCAACCTTTTGACTAAATTAACTCAACCAAGTTACTCTATTATTTGCTTTGAGATTCTATCAATCTGATCTTAGTTTGCGGCTCACCTTGTTGACTTCTTGAGAGCCTTCATTCGCGACGTTCAATTAAATGTAACTTTTTGAGCAAAAGTTTATTGGGTCATTTACTAGTTGTGGTGCTTAATCAAACAAATAATACTAAAGTACAGATCAAATGAAATTTATGGGCAAAATTGTTGGTGGCTTAAGCATCCAAGCTTTTGAACAAGAGCAGGTTAAAATTTTCATTGGTCTTGCTGTCATGTCAATTCGTGCTACTGCATCAATGTTGCATTCTAGGAACTACAAGCGAATTCATTGGTGAGTATGTTGTGTGAAATGTGAGGAATAATTTCATAAATGTTTTAGAATGATGAATTGGGCTTTCTGTCATCTTTTTTCAAGCTTCTTGTTCCTCTGCCTGAATTTATTTAAGATGCAACTTTGTTTGCTAAGTTTTGGAATTGATAACTTCAATGAAATTTCTGCTCCTTATTCTTGTAAAACCTTTTGTGTAGCTCAGCTAGCACTAAGTTCTCTGATGCTGTGTGTTTGTGTGTTTTAGCGAGGGTAATTATCTGACCTGATTATGCATGAAACTTATTTGTTATTTTTCCTGAATGTTTGGACATGTAGCAATATGCGCTGAAGGAGAAAGAGGAGAAATCAGATGTGGCTACAAAGCCAGCAGAAGCAAAAGAGGTTGAAAATCTTGTGAATGCTGCTTCTGGCTCTGGAGAAGTTGTAACTGAGAAAGTGGAGGAGACTCCTGTTGCTCCAGTTGAGAAAAGCACTGAGGCCCCCCCTGCTGCTGCAGAAGAAAGCACTGAAGCCAATCCTGCTACTGGGGACAGTGATGAAGATGCTCAAGCTGCTGCAGAGGACAGTAGTGAAGCTGCTGCAGAGGAAAGTAGTGAAGCTGCTGCAGAGGAGAACACAGGTGATGCTGAAGAAACACCGGAGATAAAGGTTGCCCTGCTAAACATGTTTATTATAAAGTTCATCTCTGCTGCCTCCAGATTCTTTACGTCTATATGGAACTTATCTGTACATGTTAGATTGCTTCACTAACATTATGTGGTGCATGTTTGATATTCAGCTTGAGACTGCCCCTGCAGATTTTCGCTTCCCAACTACAAACCAAACAAGGCATTGCTTCACACGGTATATTGAGTACCATCGGTGAGTTAAACCTTGTTTACGAACTATTTTGCATCTCATTAATGTACAAGTGTTTGTTTCTTCCAGCAATGCTTCTTGACATGTCTTTGTCCTTTCATCTTATATAGTTGTGTAGCTGCAAAAGGGGAAGGGGCTCCAGAGTGTGATAAGTTTGCCAAGTATTATCGTTCCCTTTGTCCTGGAGAATGGGTGAGTATTTTCTCTTGAAAACCATGATGTACTTCTCTTCATCATAACAGTTATTGAATGGCTGCTGTTTGTTGCTCTCATTACATGCATAAATCAGGAAATGTCTTATGACCCAACATATTTTGGAGAGGTTGCTAAGCACTCTAAAAATGTGAACATTAGTTTCAGATGATTTGATGTTGGACGACTTCAAATATGACTGTCACATATGAGTTGAGGGAATTAGTTCGATTATTTCTTTTATGTTTTGATGAATTCAAGTGCCAGGAAGTCCCTATGGATGATATAAATGCCACTATTGTAAAACCAATTTGTAAATCAGCCAACATATCTTGTGGTGGGCTTAGCATATAGAGATGCCACTGATGTAAAACCAATTTCGAAATCTGCCACTTGTCTTTTGGTGGGTTTAGGCTTGAACAAGATTTCTTTTAGGGTATGCATTTGGAGCAAAGAGAATATTTAGTCTTTATTATGGAACTGGAGTGAAATATGCAGGAATCAACCTATTTGGATTGCCAGTAGCGTTTAAAATGTTAAATGGCATTCCTTTTATCAGAAAGTGTAGGATTTGATGGGCAAAATAAGGGGGCTTAATTGGTAAGAATTTTGGTTTGGAATTTTTTAAAGAATTAGGTTGAGAGGATATGATTAAGTGAGTTAGATGTGGATTTTGGACTGCATACATGCTTTAGCAGCCTACTCAGTCTTCAGTGTTAGTCAAGTTCTACTAAAGATACAGTTATTACATAGGACGCTCACTGACAAATACATATAGATAGATTTAAATTGGGAGGAAACAGATTACTGTTAAAAGCTACCAGGAAACCTGAGCTCAACTAAATTGACCCAAAAACAGACCTAACTTGCATATTGCAGTACATGATGGGTTTTTCCGTGCACACTAAATTTCCTTAATTTCAAATTTTAGTTCATACTGGAAAAGAGATGTCTGTTCTTCTATGGCTCCAATTAATCTAAAAATATGACATGTCCAATATTTTAACTGGTTTTTGAGCTAAATCTAATAATTTACTTTGGTTGAACTAAAATTACTGAACTAGAGAAGATTAAATAAACTCTTCCAGTTGTATAATTCCTAGGTTATCAATGACTCAAGCTACTTCCGAGCTACTCAGGCTCACTTCGGTGAATACTCGAGCTTGACTTGTTCATTATAGAGACGGGTTCGAATATTCGAGCTAATCGAGTAACAAGTCAAGCTGAGTTCGAGTATTTTAATACTTTATTCAACTCTCATGAACATAATTAAGCCTTTAATACACACACACGCCACGCATATATAAGTAAATGACAAGAATATAATGTTTAATTTCTCTGTTTACGATTTTAATTAGCCTAATCGAGTAGAGCATGACCTGCTCAAGTAAATTATGAGCCGAGCTTGAGTATGAAAAACAAAGCTTGCCGGAGTTTGAGTGGAGCTCCCAACCTTGAATCTGGTATTAGATCAACTTGACTCAGCTCAATGACCCAGGCAGTTCTTGGATGGCTCGTTGTCAACTTGAGATTTTTGTTAAAAACTAACAAGGAGGAATCAAAATAGAAGGCAGCCAAAAACAGAGGCAGTAAGGACTAAGGAAAATTTTTACTTTTGCTTGCTCAATTCAATTTTATTAGAGGGGTATTTTCTAGCTTTCATTGTTGATTATATTCCCCTGTTTCTGAGGCATGAAGAAATATTATGCTTTGATTAATCCATTCTTCCAGCCCCGGTTTAAATTATTTGAATGAGTATAATATGTAATATGTGTTCCAGATTCTAGGGCAGAAATTTATAAAAGATTCCTGTTCTGTAGTTGGCTGCTTGCATTAGCCTCGTTTCATATGCTAGTAGAATTTCATCCTTAACGCTAGGTTAATTAATTTGTTTATTTTCGTGAGCCAATGCCATTATTTGCACTAACAATTTTACGTGTTTGGTTTCTCAGATCGAACGATGGAACGAACAAAGGGAGAATGGTACTTTTCCAGGTCCTCTATAGATGGTGCCTATCAGTAAAAACCTTACGGTGGCTTTCTTCTGCTGTTTGTCGAACTGTTAACCACAGATGAATTTCTTGAATGAAAAGATCATTTTTCAGGGAATATCCTATTTGAAAGGATGAGCAATAAGATATTTTGACATGTACCCTAGACTAGATCGAGGATGATACCTTGTGTTGCTCATAAGGAAGTTACTGTTCGTTGGTTCCATGATGAAACCTTTTTCTTTTCCTTTATTTTTTCTGCTGCAACTACCATTCAGTTTGAGGTTATTGCTTAGATTTCATTTCTTTAATGATTAACTCAGCTTTAAAGCGGCGAAAATTCTAATAATTTTCAGTTTGAAGTTCAATTTAATTTTGATTTTAAATCAAATTTTAAATTGATCTCTAAGTTCTTATTATTTTAAACTAAAAATAAAATTTTGAATTGATCTCGAAGTTCTCATCATCTTGGCTTGACTCAATAACGCCTTGTTTGAAATTAGGAGCTCACGCAAAACGTCAAAGAGCGATGGCAGCCTGACGATGGAGTTGGTATCGGTATTAGGCACAAAATGACTCACCAACAAAATCAGCCTCCAGATTCGAATGTGGTACAAAACCAATACCAAAAGGGGCTTCTATTTTGGAGGCTTGACCTCGCATTGCATCAAATGGCTAAATCTAAGATGGTTTTTAATCTGTATGGCAAATCTATGGATAGCAGAATTAATTTAGATTACTAGAAAACCAACTCCAGACGCAAACTATCAAGAAAGAGTTAAGAGGTAATAACTTCGGTCAAAGATTCTTCGTTGGAATAGATTATTCTTGAGATTTTATATTTTTATAGGAAAAAAAAAGTTTTACCTCGATATAATAGCGGTTAATGGTTACACATTCGTAAAGAAGGTGGCTGTCATTAAAATTCTCTACCTATTGACTCTTCCAGCTACATGGAGTCTGGCAGTGGCACGGTCGGAATCTACATCGCTGTGATACCACATCCACTCAACAGTGCCACAACCTGCCGTGCGGTCACCTCCTATGTCACCGAACTCTTTATCTAATCATTTCTGACTTCGGTGTCTCACATATATTCGTACATAAATTTAAGGTACGATCTTTCGAATATATAGAAAAGCATGTCTCATAAAAAACAAATACTCCTATCCAACACCCAATAAATCCAGTTAACATAGGTTGCCTCTACCTTGGTGATTTGTGTGTGCTCTTTCACTGGTACATTGTCACAACAGTTGCATCAAAAAAGAATATAACATCCATTACGAAACTCGTTTTGCAATTGCACTTTAGGACAGCAAAATGAGATATAACAGCACAGTTGAATGTCAAAGTATACATAGTCGAGTTCAAACTTTACTAACAGCACAAAAAAGGCAAGCTACAGATAACATTTTATTATCTATATTCAAGACCTAAAAAAGAAGCAAGTTTCACTTCAATGCTTCAATAATATAAAAACTAACATGACGAAGAAAATCCGAATCTTATCATCAACATTCTATAATCTCAGCAGCCTTGGATGCACCAGCTTTCCGGTTATTTGAAAGATAGAACTTCTCTTGATATAACTTTAGCAGCTCAGGAGCATCTGCTTCGTAGCGGTTCACAAACCTCTCAATGAACAACTCTTCTGAAGCCTCAAACAATGCCTCCAAATTGAATTCCTTCTTAAGCAGACCTTTTGACAACAAATCTAGAGCAAACAAACCCCTCGGAACGATCCTCTTCTCCAAGCTTTGCGTTAACAAACGGGGCGTCTTGCAATAAGTGAAGACCGCAAACCCATTTCGTTCACAAGAAAATCCATTATCTTCACAATTTTCTCCTCGGACACGGTCATAAACGAGGGATACTTCCGAAAAGCATCGGTAATCTCTTTTTCAGACCAACCACACTTCTTATAGACATACAATTTTCTATCCCACATGGATTTAGTCATGAAATTCAAGACTGAGACGGCTATTACAAACGACATCCTCATAGGATTGAACCCCATTTCCTTCACTTTCTCCACTGTTTCCTTAAAGTCAATTGAACTTTTCAAGAATATTTTAGACATTGAATGCAGCACTTTGATAATATGGGATTCAGGCACTCCATAATCCCGCAGTATAGAAATATTCGGTAACATAGAATTATGAAGATCATAAGTCATAATACGGGGAAAGCGAGTTATTGCTTTAATAGATGCTTCATCAGACTTAAGTAAATTTGTAAGGCAATTAAACGAAGGGATTATATGATTCTCTAAGCTTCTACTAAAAATAGTTGGGTGATTAGCTAAAATTTTGGCAAGGTCAGGGCTTGAAATGCCTTTAGACTTGAAAAACTCGAGCTTGGGCAAAAGGGTATTGTTGACATCGGATACAAGCACTCTCGGCCGGCTCCTGACGAGGCTTGCGATTTGGGGCTTTGAGAAACCATGGCTCTTTAAAAAGGCAATAACAGAGTCGGGTTTATCTGGAGTTTCAAAGTCGACAAATTTTGAGGCTGATAAAGCAGATATTGAAGACAACCCACATGTGTTAACGAGGTATGAGAATGTAAATGGGTGATGATTTGAATTGGTTGAGAATAGTCTTAGAGATAAAATCGGTAGATAGGGTTGAAGAATGCATAAAAGCCTGCAACTTTGAAACACTGCGATTTTCCGTCTCCCATGGAGAAAACAATAAAACATGAGAACTGCGAATTAGGTTAAAAGAGAGAACAGATTAAAACGGACTCACCTGCCACTGAGACTCGACGGAAAAATAAAATAAAATAGAATTGTTCTTTACTGAGCAAACTTTGAAAGAAATAGAATGAACCGGCTTCTCTCCTGGTTGCGAAGGCCGAAAGGTTAAAGTTTTTACTAGCTTTATGGGCAGCCAGGCCTATAAAAATTTGATTTTTTTATATAAATATTAAAAGAAATAGTTCCAACCCAATGGATAACAAGAAGCCCAAAAGCATTTTACTGGTTTTTTTTAGCACCCATGGGTTATTTAGGCCGAAGCGTTTATGGGTCACTTTTTCTTATATTTAGCTTCTGCATTTGGACTATCCAAAAGAATTTTATCCAAAAAGAATTTGGGTATTGTCGTTTTCTGAAGTTTTCTCGGTTAGTAACAAAGCACAAGTAGAAGTGGAATAAAACGAGCGAAGGCTTCTTGTACAAAATTTCCCTCTGATACAACAGCGATAAGCTTTTAACTCAAATGATAAAATGTATACATTAGTTGTTGAAAAAAATTGACTCAGAATTGAGATAGAATCATGTTTGGCTTTACCAGCAACGAAAATCTCTTAACGATGTTCTGTTTAGTGCCTATATTTTTCTTCTTCATCGTAACGTCGTACCAATTGGGATGCCACTTGTTACGGTGAAGCTAGGAAACAAGCAAAACAAAACAGATCAAACAAACGTCACACCAATTGTGATACCATTTGTTACGGTAAAGCTCGGAAACACGCAAAACAAAATAAATCAAATAAAATTAATTTATATAATCATAATAATATTTAATAAATTTAAATTTTAAATTTTAATAGTCTAGGTCCCCAGATTTGATGGAGAATTACAAACATATATAATGACTTATGTGGAGATTCAAGAACACTTTCTCTTAAGACTATGAAATGAGCCAATTCGCATGTTTTTATCATTGCAAATCATTCAAGACGGTGTGTCATATCGAACAGAAACTATATTTAATTTTAAGGTTTTGACAGCATAAAACCAAATACGACTAAAAATCAATAGTCTAAATAAGGGTATTACAGCTTGTATAGGACTTTCGCTCAAATCCAACCCTAAATTGAATTACATTAAAAAAAGAAAAAAGCAAATATCCTAAAGAAAAAAAAATCTGCCAATCAGGGTTTTCCAGATATAGGTGAGAATTTAAGCCCTTTCACCACGAATCCTCCTGGCAAGTTGAATGTCCTTGGGCATGATTGTAACACGCTTAGCATGGATGGCGCAGAGGTTGGTATCTTCAAACAATCCTACAAGGTATGCCTCCGCTGCTTCTTGCAAAGCCAATACCGCATGGCTCTGGAAGCGCAAATCAGTCTGCAAGCAAAACCACAAAAAGTCCAATATAAGATCAACCCCATTAATCAACAGAAATCTAATTTCTCATTTTTTGGGGGTAAAACTCAATTTCAAATTTAATAGTATTACCTTAAAGTCCTGGGCAATTTCACGAACAAGCCTTTGGAAAGGCAGTTTCCTGATGAGAAGTTCGGTACTTTTCTGGTACTTACGGATTTCACTACATCCAAATTTAAAAAAAATCCTAAATCAAATTCGTGTAAAAAGAAAAGAACATAAAAAAAAAAACCCTAAAGGGAAACGATGACTAACCGAAGTGCAACTGTTCCAGGGCGATATCTATGAGGCTTCTTCACGCCTCCGGTTGTCGGCGCCGACTTGCGAGCAGCCTTAGAAACACAAAATAGATAAAAAGAAAGGGAAAAAAAAGGGACTTCTAAACCAAAAGAGCAAACAAATCAAACCGAGATTAAATTATAAAATCGGATAATTGAAGAAGAAAGAAAACCTTAGTGGCAAGCTGCTTCCTTGGAGCCTTGCCACCGGTAGACTTACGAGCAGTTTGCTTCGTTCGGGCCATCTATATAATAAAATTACCAAACAGAAAAAGAAATTCCCCAAATTTTACATGTCTTCATAAAAGTTAAAAGAATCAACAGAGAATAACTAGGAAAAAAAAAGAAGAAGAAACTCGTAAAACCTGGAAATTAAGATTACGCTTACCTTAAAAAAAAAAATTCTTCAGAAACCGAAAGCGAGTAGCTTTAGAGAAGTAGAGAAAAAGTTCCTAATACGGCTTGGAAACTTGACGCCAAGAACCCTAAATCGGGGAGCATTGGAAATCGCAGATTTACTTATAGGCTACGAATGTTGACCAAAAAAACCGTAACTAATCCACTTTTTGGCATGTTAAATTGTCGGTAATCAAACGGCCAAAAGTTCTCCGTGCTGTGTTTCTTTGGGCCTCCATGAACGGCCTAGATCCACAATTTAAGTACGTCTCCTGGATCAATGTGGAGAGATACTCGCTTCCTATTGGTCCACAAAGTTGGAACCTGGCGGCTCTTTTTTTTCCAACAACTTCTGCTTCGCCGAGCCGACATCCTCCTACGACGCCGTTCTGCGGGACAAACTGGGGTGGGGGGAAGCAGTAGAAACGACGCCGTTGATAAGTGTTTTATAGAATCCATTCCAGCGAGATAGATGAACACGTGTTTGGATATTATTGGTCAAATTATTCTTTTTTTTTAAAAAAAAAAATTTACGGGTAGAGAAGATAACTTCACTGAGAAATAAGAAAATTGAGGGGCTGATATTATTGAAAGCTGAGGGCTGGGGCGAAAGGCAATGGCGTTACAGTGTCGTTTAAGCGGGACAACAATCCAATCCCTAAAAATGGCGACGATTCCAATCTCTTCTTCATCGTCACGCTTCGTCTTCCGAACACTTCCCAAAACCCTAAACCTCGCTTTATTTTCCCGCCACGGTCCACCAAAAACACCTTCCTTCACTCTTCTCATTAGAGCCCTTTCAGCACCAGCCGTGGCTGCTGCTCCCGCCACAGAAATCTCTGATAATAAAGGTAATTACATTAAAATTATTGTTCTTTTTAATTTTTTTTCTATTGCTGATATTTTCAATTTTCTTTGTAGTTGTAAAGCCGCAATGGAAGGCGGCGATAGATTTCAAGTGGATAAGGGATAATAAAGAAGCGGTTGCTGTTAACATTAAGAATAGGAATTCCAATGCAAATTTGGAGCTTGTGCTTGAACTTTATGATAAAATGTTGAATCTTCAAAAGGTCTTTTTTTTTTTTTTCATTTTCTGCTTTATTAATCTTCAAAATTAATGCAATAATATGAAAAGGAATTTTTTTTCTTGAATTTCATATTAGTTAGCTAATTGTTGCTGCCAGATTGCAGGAAGTTGAGCGGTTTCGAGGGGAAAGGAATAATGTTGCAAACAAGATGAGAGGCAAATTGGAACCTTCTGAGCGTCAAAAGCTCATAGAAGAAGGTATTCCCTCAAATGTTTTGTTGTTTCTCAGTGGCATTTTTGTGTGTGTCTGTGTGTGTGTGTTTTTTTTTTTTTTTTTGAAATGTGTTTTTCACGGTTTTGCCGTTCAGGAAAGAATCTGAAGGAAGGACTTTTGACTTTGGAAGATAATCTTATCAAATTAAGAGACGAGCTTCAGCTTGAAGCGCAATGCATACCAAATATGACTCACCCAGATGTTCCAATTGGATGGGAAGATAGTTCAAAGTTAAGGAGCATGGTATATATTGTTTTTATTGATTTCTTGTAGTTTTAGTCATTGTATGTCATTTTTTCCGGTGTTTGCATAGAACTTTGATGTTCAATTTGTAATATTGTAGGTTGGTAGCCCCCGTAAATTTGACTTCCCTGTCAAGGATCATGTTCAAATTGGAAAGGAACTAGATCTCTTTGATTTTGATGCTGCTGCTGAGGTATTCTTTCTTTTGGTGTTAGGAATTAAAGCATCTCCAATCTGTTGATGTGTTGTATTAAGGGTTTTAATTGGTAAATTAAGTTTGGTTGTTTTTTTGTTCTGATTTTGAGTTGATTGGTTGCTTTCGTTACCTATGAACAATGTGGTCAGCTTGATCTTGTGTAGTTTATGACTGCACTATTTTCAATTAGACAGTCATGACACTGAACTGAGTAGCCTCTTGAAATTTGTAGGTGTATAATGTGATACTGGAGTTTCAAGTCTACAAATTTTATGGAACCTTGTTATATTAAAAGAAAAAAAAAAAATCTTTTACTTATCAAATTGGATTATTTACCAAATTTCATGCTTTGAACATTTTTGACTTCGAAATGACAAAGATGTTAAGGTTTACTTATACTTCTTGTTGTATAGGTAAGTGGTTCAAAATTTTACTACCTGAAGAATGAAGCAGTGATGCTGGAAATGGCCCTCGTCAACTGGGCACTGACAGAAGCCAGGAAAAGGGGCTTTACACCACTGACAACACCAGAAATTGTCAGGTCATCTGTTGTTGAAAAATGTGGCTTTCAACCTCGTGGAGAAAATACGCAGGTTTGCATACATTTTGGTTGTAGTCCCTTTTCCGCAAAATAATTGATACGTGCTGTATTAAATATTAAGTGCCTCTAACACCTTCAGATAAAAATGTTATCGTTTTGACACGAATCTCCTGTCAAAGCTGATGACAAAGTCAATGAACCACTTCAATCATGAACTGGTCTAACAAGCTTGGATTCAGCTTGAATTGGGGGCTACTAACTTTTTTACTGAACATTAAGAATCATCACATTCTTAATGTTTTGATATCAGAATACTTAATTTCTGTAAAGAGACTCTTTCAAAATTGGGAATTTCATGTCAATTCAATTGGTAATTCACGGTGGTTCACTTGATACTTATTTCAAATGCTAAACAGGTTTATTCCATCGAGGATAGTGACCAGTGCCTCATTGGCACTGCAGAGATTCCTGTTGGGGGAATTCATATGGATTCTATCATTGCCGAGTCCTCATTACCCATAAAGTATGTGGCATTTTCTCATTGTTTCCGTACGGAGGCCGGTGCTGCTGGTACAGCAACAAGGTGATTAGCTATCTTATGTTTCATTTCTATTTTACCCGTATAATTCCTGTTTCAGGGTAATAGTGAAGAATGTTCTTAAATAACTGAAAATTCTAAAGTCCTGAATGAACTGTCAGTGCCAATTTTTTTTACAGGGGTCTTTATAGGGTACACCAATTCAGCAAGGTGGAAATGTTTATTTTATGCAGACAGGAGGACAGTGATATGTATCATGAAGAGCTTATTAAAATTGAAGAGGACCTCTTTTCATCTCTAGGATTGCATTACAAGTATGGACTCTCGTTAACTTTTACCAAGTACCAACTCTTCTGGTTTTGTTCTGTTATTTGTGACAATCTTTGCTTTCTTGGCAGAACTTTAGATATGGCTACGGGGGACCTGGGTGCTCCTGCTTATCGTAAATTTGATGTGGAGGCATGGATGCCAGGCTTAGAGCGCTACGGTGAGGTATTAAAAATAACCTTTTGCCTCCCTATGATTCGTTCAAATTTCTGTCAATTTTTCCAGCTGTGACTTCTTTTGCTTTTGCAATTCTATATTTTGAAATATGAAATGATTCTATTGCTGAGGAAAACTGTTGAGTATTTTGAAACACCTTTGAAACTTATAACACATTTCTATAAACAGATATCAAGTGCATCAAATTGCACTGACTATCAAAGCCGCCGATTGGGCATTCGATATCGTCCATCAGAATCACCCTCAACAACTTCCAAGAAGGGTAAAACCAGCCTTGCTACAACCAAATTTGTTCATACATTAAATGCGACGGCATGTGCAGTTCCAAGGATGCTTGTATGTTTGCTGGAGAATTTTCAGCAAGAAGATGGCTCCGTTATTATTCCACATCCATTAAGGCCGTTCATGGGTGGGATTGAAGCTATATATCCTAAATCTAGATAAAAAAGTAAAAAAAAAAAAAGAAAAGAAAAAGAAAAAGGTAACACTCAACTCTCGAGTATTTTTCCACAAGTTTGGGCATGCATGTAGTCTGTGAAAAGAGAACAAAAAGCGGAAAGGAAGAAAAGATATATAAAGTTAATGTAGGTGCAAAAACAAAGAAAACACCGAATGCAAGGTAGGTTTTTTTTAAAAAAATTCTTTTAAAATTACAAGAATTGTAGAGCGATTGATATTTCGCAGGGTTTTCTATTTAATTTTTTGATTAATTATTGTCTATGGTTCAGGTGTGAACATTGGCAGCATGAGTTGTTGTATCTAACTGGTTAATAAGTTTGTTGAGATTGCAGACTTAACAAACTGGCTTTACTACCTGCTGCACTTTAACCATTGATACATCTTGTGTAGTCTGTACACTTTTCCCAATTGACACGCCTTGACCAGATCTTTGGGTTTGATCCTGATACTACACGATCTTCGGGTTAAAGAACAGACAGATTACCGCAAGTAATATACCCCAGGGGCCGGGGCCAGGGCGAGCTAATTTCTACCTGTCTTCATTGCTTCCATATGAAATGACAATTGAGGATCAACATGATCACGAGCAAAAAGCGAGCTCATAAACGGAGCAAAATGAAAGGGTTAAAAAGAGCGAAGCTACCATGCTTTTGACTATATTGCAATCGATTGCCAAATGAGAGATCAATGGAAGGAATGGCAAAGAGCACATTGTTATTTGCTGAAGCAGTGGTACAATATGATCATATGCCTGCCCAATGAATCGCTTATGCCACTGTAGAAATCTAGCCAACTTCTCAAGAGCATATCAATTTCCGGGGGCCTTTAATTTTTTTTTATCCTTTTAAATAACAAACCTGTCCCATGCATCCCCGAATCCACTGTATTGAGGCTGAACCGATTTCATATAACTCGAGATATACAAACTCCACGTCCCCACTCTCGTCCTTATTGTGGCATTGCCAGGTTAAGATTTTCGAATGATTGATAACATGCAATAACGTGCTATTACACAACCAGGTATGTGGATCTTTGATAAAAGCAATTGCTCTGCCGCATCTCATCTAATGATGGATGCATTTGTGTTCTGGGACACCCCCCTGCACAAACAATCCGGTAATGGATTTACATAATACGCTTCTTCTGAAAGAAATTCTTGCCCGTTGTTCCTGGGACAGTACCTCTTCTCCTCCTTGGGGATCCTTTGCCTGTACAATCCACAAAAAAAACTGTGAGTTAAGGGGAGCTGAATATTACCCATGTCGTCTATGCTATCGCTGTTATTGTAAGTGCAGCAGAGCGATCATAATGAGTCCCATCCTTCCACAAGCCACAACATGTTTGCAGCATCTAATTAATTAAAGACAAGAATCACGCACAGCTTTTTGTGGATTTCAATGATCCGATTGGAAACCTCTCTGCCTTCCTTCAATTACCCCTTCTCAATTTTGTCAAATAGACGTACAAGTCCTTTCCTGAAGGAGAGAGCAGACTTAAGTACACCATAAAAGATAATAATATGAATCGTAATAGGTAACTTGAAGTGACTTGAGTTTCGGAAAATAAATTGACTCACCTGTCAGGAGAAGTAGTTTTCCCACGTCCCAGAAAACGGTGATGCCCTTCAACTGGTCTAGCCATGTTTCCAGAGTATGATGGAATGAAGACATCGCTTTCGACGCGTATAATGTAATCAAGTGTAGCCATTTATGATGCACGATTGGTGAATGATTCAAGTTTCTCAACAGTAGCCAATTTTTCCTTGAAAATATCACAAGATATAAGACCACATCCTAACTCCGTGTTTGTCCGCATGCCTTAATATTCAAAATATAAAAATAATATCATAAACTTTTCACCAAGTCTTATACAGATGGTGTGTGTCTGATTATCTATATATACTTGTGCACGTATGTACATTTTTACTTGTATGCACACATGAGAAAACCACAGAGAGAGAGAGAGAGAGAGAGAGAATGCAAAACATTGCAACGATTATCCAGATAGCAACAAAAACAGTACCAATGGTCAAAGATCTATCAGTCAGCGTTAACTGAATTCTTCGTATGTCCTTTACCAGTTTTAGAGAATAAAAAGGCACAACCAATCATAAGTGAGAAATAAACAACACACTTGCAACGGAGATTATGAATGATAACTACTTTAATACCGCATGGACTTAATGGAAAAATAAACCTCTATAAGGATCATAAATAGTTAGTCTCACTATGAATCAATGTGCATAATAATTTCAATAAAGCAAGGCTGAAAATGACTGAATTTCCATGAGTTTCTAAATGTTGAAAATCTTTTTTTATTCACCATTGTCCCAGTGAAAAATGTTACCCAAATAAACAGTAGTAGCATAATCAGTTGTATAAAGAAACACCAAGCAAAGCAATGACACAACTCCCTACCTTACTCATTAACATGGGATGGTGAGACCGTAGATCAGCCATATATCATTCCCATATATCTCTCCAGCAGCATTGGATATGGGGTGTTTGATGGTTATCCGAGAGCAGTGAGAAAAATTCCAACCTCTTTTGGGGTTAGGGGGCAATATCCTTAGGATCCCTGTTCTCTGCCATCAATGTCCTTGATTTTCCAATAGACAGTGTTTTCTCCGCGCATTCAAAAATAAAACAGTATCACAAAGAGTTGATTTCTTATCCAACATGATGACACTTCTCTGTACCATATCTTGCACATTAAAAAACAATATTCTCCTACTTTATCTTTCCATTTTCTTTCAATTTCCACTGGATATATATACCTAATTGTCTTTCTCTTCAGCTTTGACATTAGATAAACCATGTGTGCGTCCGCTAAAAGCAAGCACGTCTTTCTCGTATCGTCAGACTATTACTTTTTCTCGTATCGTCAGACTATTACTTTTTCCATTGCTTGAATTTGGGAAGTAAACAAAGTTCTTCATGGCAAGCATGACAACGAAGCTTCTGTATATCTGGAGGCAGATCATTATTTGCCAGGCGATAATCAGATTTAGGAGCTCGAATAACCTGGTAAAAAGGAGGAAAACAAGCTTATGATAGAGTACTTCCATCAGAACAATTAAATAAACCAGTTAACATTATCACAATAAAGTAGTAAACAGATAAACCTGATATTCATCCCACAGGGTAGCTACCTCCTCCTGGTAGTACTCCAAAACAGACCAGCTTCTAAAATGCTTAAGTACTTTGTTAGCAGAAGACAATCCCTTGGGAAGCTTTTTTATGACTTTAACATCATTAGCCAGAGAATTAATAAAATGGTCCTTATCAAAAACATCAGAGAAACTGCTGCGAGTTAACAAAGAAGCATGATACAGTTGCAAAGAAACTCAAGTCAGAGAGAAAATAATACTAATCTTGCAAAGGATATGACTTGGAAGGAGAAAGGCTACCTATTATCTTGCCAAAATGATCTTTTATCAATTTCTGGAACTACAAGAGAGGCATTTGTTATACGGGCCACAACTAACATGTCTCATATCTGCAATTCAAGAATGATAATCTAGTAAGCTATATGATCAAGAAAACCTGATATTCATATCGGAGTACAAATTGCAAATGACTATAGTGCCAATATTTTAACCAGTAAACTTAAAAACTGTAACGTTCTAATCTTTCAGTATCACCCATAGCTACAGGAAATGTAATTAAGACAGTCTAGGACAATCATGCGTGTATATGTTGGACAGTAGATATCTCAATGTCTCTATCTCTATCTCAAGCAACTCAATGTTTCTATCTATATCTCTATCAGCGAATATGGCAGGTGAAGGAATGTAAAACCATTCTGCAGTTGTAGGAGAATAAAATATGGCAGGTGAACGAAAAATATTAAAAGGTTAAGCATAATTTTTTTTAAATCAATGAAATGTATAATTTTACCCTAAATCATAAGTAAGCCTTTTTTATTTACTATAAAATTAATCATATTAATAAATGAAAAGAAAAGTATGTCTTTAAAATTTCTTAGAAAATTGTAGGAAAGAGTTCTTACTTACGATCAATTTTTTTAAATTTTATAAACGCACGAATAGATTACCATAAGCGAAATTAAAAATATTGTTATATGTTTTGTTTATTTAAATTTCATTTTATTAAAATACATACTCAAGATTTCAATGTAATTGATAATTAATTTTTAATTAAAATTTTTATTTTTATTGTATTGAAGAAGTATGTATCCATAATTGTTTTATAAAACAAAAAGGTAATGTTTCAAAATTAAAAAACGTTAATAAAATCCCATTTGTAATTTTGGTGGAATTATAGTTAAAAACATCACTTACAATTATTGTAATATAATTAATTAATTATAATCTTCAATCGTGTAAAGCTCATGAAATTTTAATCTATAATTTTTCGTTAATTTTAATGTTAAAAATAGTTTATCCTTTTACTTCTTTTTAAATTCCAAATCTCTCTTTCTTTTACGATAACGTGTGTGTGTGCGCGCGCGCAACCAAACATGGTTAAGGCTTGAGGGGGTGACGGGATATTGAAAGCTAATAAAGTGAACTAAGCTTTGAATCTTCATCAATTACGTAAATCAATTTAGGCCAATGATGAACGCTTTACTCGTAGGAATGAGACTAACCAAAAAAAAAAATGCACTTCTAGTGGGATGAAAATTGACCCATTAAACACCTAAATGATTCGAAAAAAAACATCAAGGTCTTCAACTTTCAAACCCATTTTCTTTCGCATATTTGAATAATTGATTGGATGTTTTAGTGTCAGTTATTTAGCTCAACCAACGTTGATTACACAATAAACAAAATAACAAACAAAAATGCAATTTACATTGAAGGGAAAGTAAGTGGAGAAACAAATAACTTTCGATTGATAATTTTTTTTTTCTGGGATTTTAGATATAATCGACTTAGACCAATCCATTGTTTTCAGGACGGGTCGGGATCATGTCAAGTTATGAGCTTGACATAATGCTGCTTAGTCGATATAATGACATGTTGTATGTTCATTGAAACGTGGTTTCCGCAACAGATTATGTTGAAAAGTCATAACAATCATCTTAAGCAACCTGATCTCAATATCGCAGGCAAAGGCAATGGTTAATAGTTCAGAAACTAGCACAAAAATAGAGAATTGATAATACCCAAGCTAGTCATTCGACACCACAAGATCACGTTCCAATTTGTTTAACATGACCGTAGTAAGATGATGAAAAGCGAGATCAAACAACCCTCGCTTCCTCTCATTATTTACCTGATTCAGCAGCCTCTGCAGTTTTGATGTCTCTTTGGCACTGGGATACATAAGGTTTCAGCTGCAGGAACAATAAGAACAACCCAAATCAGCAATAGATGCACAAAATTTATAGGCAAAGCTATAAATCACAAAATAGAGAACTCAAACAGTTTGGGAAACAAAATAGGGGCATAAAGCCCCAAGCGTGATGTATGAATTCTCCTTTTGGGTCTATACAGTGACTTTCTCAAGTATATAGATAAAAAAAAAACTCTCAGCTAAAATATAAAATCAGTGATGGAAAAAATATGATTACTCAACAATCAAAATACGGCCTCAGTATAGGACAAAATACATCCCACTTTCAGGTAGAATTAACATGATAAATGGACTTAATTAATACCAACATCAGAAATTCGAAATAAGCAGGATTCAAAACCCCAAAAGTGCAATTCTTTGATATATATATATATATATAGGGTTTGGTTTGGCATTTAACAGTCCAGAACTATAGTTCAAGAACCAACAGTTCGAAACCATTAAAGTACAAAAGGAAAAAGGAAATGGCATTGGGCTAGGGACAGAGCATAAAGGTTCAGTTATCATGGACAGAACCCCCTAATTTCAGGTCCACACAAACAACAGACCCAATTCAAGTGTATTCAACCACAGTACTTCTATGGCACATATGAATCTCTCTACCTGCAAGCCCGACCTTTAAGCAAACAAACTTCTAGAGTCATGATAAGCATCAGAAAACATAACATGCCCCTTAACTTGTCCTATGAGGAAATGGGAGACTAATAGTTATCCTGGACAAGAAGTGAATTGCACCTCATATAGAATGCTCTATCCATGAAAGGATGATCAAAATTAAAAAATGCCAAGCAAGAAATAAAATTACCCTAAAGCCAGTCACATCAGGAACCACATAGTTTGGCAACTTCTCCTGCATCACAAGATATCCACCTGCAGCATATTTTTCGGTTATAGTGCAAACAAAAACCAAATACATACACTGTTCAAGAAATTAAATTTCAACAATTCGTGTAACTGTCCAAAATCATTGGATTATAATTCAAACTCTGAGAAGTTCGTATGGAACTTGTATTTTTACTCTTTCATCACAATCTCCCAGGTACACAAACAAGCTACTGGATTTTTTGAGCTTGCAATCATATGTTTAAACCTAATAACTACTTTACATATTAAAAATTAGGAATGGCTTCTTCATTCGAGTATAAAGAGGACTATAGGCCAACTTCACACAAGCAAACATCTATGGTTACATTTCTTATCTTTTACAGTAACATGGTCATGGTCGTGTCCATAAGAGTATAAATTATTGGCATTGCTATAGAACACTTGATAAGCACAAGCGGAGTCGTTATGATATGCAGTATTTAATTGGTGACACTTCGACAGTTATAGAAGGAAAATTGCCAATCACAATAACTGAATCCGAGTGATCAATAAAATAAAAAATGAAGAATTTTCAAAGTCCATTATGCTTACTTTTAACATACGAAACATCGAATTAATGAACAGAGACAAATACGTAAATAACCATTCCATTCGCTTTATGAATCCAAGATCACAAAAATAAGCCATAGAAAATTTTCAATATACCACTGCTATAAAAGATTCTTATGCTTGTCAAAACCTAACAATAATCACTAAAACCTTCAAACCCCACAAAAAAATAATTTTAAACAAAAAGAAAATAAAAAGATAGAACAAGTGAATGGAACCCTTGCGAGCATGGAAACCAGTAGACTTGCAATTCTTTCCCTTGTAGTAATCTCTTGGGGCTCGTTTCGACGAGAGAATATCGAGAGATGAGGTACGCTTTCTTCGAAACGTCCTTCCTATCCCTAAAATCAATCCAAGCGGCATTTTTTCCCTCGTTTTTTAACCAATTTAGTAAACCCTGAAAACCACAATTAAGCTGTCATTATTAGGTAGGTAGAGAAATAATTTATCAACCATTATCGGCATAAGTAGAAGGAAGCTCATTGACTTGAGTGATTAGCACATCGAAGGAGCAGAAATGGGGAGGGGTTAGGGGTTAGGGGTCTTAGAATTTTTAAAAATAATAAATCAGAACGACAATGACCAAGAATAGGCCCAAGAAATTTTGGGCATAAAGTTTGGGGCCTTAAGAGAAAGTTGGGTTAGAACCCAAAGAAGCCCAAATTCTCGACTCACTAATTAATTGGTAAATTTTCTAAATTCAAGACAACGGTAGGATTCTGTTTTTCTATCCTATTTTAGTTTTTTTTATTAGAATAATATAAAAATTATTTTATGTATCTAAATAAATTATTTTTAAATTATTTAGATTAATTTTAAAAAAAATTATCATTTTAAATAACGATTTCTCTACATAAAAAAAATTAAAAAATTTAGTTGAGAAATCATCAAATTAATTTCTCAACATCAAAATGACTCTATTTGGTATAAATTTTGAAAAAATTTCAAAAAAAAAGTAAATTAATAATTATAAAAAAAGAGTAAAACCAAAAAAATAATTGTAAAGAAGGAAATAATAATTATTAAAATTATTAATAAAAATTTTAATTACCTTTTTACTTCTAATTTTATTTTTTTTAATTTTGCTCTTCTCTATGTTCTTAATGAAACTGATTCTTCCTGTACATATAAAAATATATACATTATATATATTAAAATAGTATTTACAAACAATAAAATATTAAAAATTATTTTTATTAATCTTGAGTTAATATTTAA
>JBBYHO010000015.1:19860284-19881277 GCA_038382025.1 Adansonia gregorii | reverse complement strand
ACTCAGGCCTACTTTCATAAAGTAGGTATTATAAATGTTTTCCAAGTTTAAGAAGCCCCTTGTGGGATGGGAAATTGAAGCCAACTTTATCAATCAATTTTCTTTCTTTTGTTATATTTCGCTATAATTAGCACTTTTTAGTATATTACTATGAACAATTAAAATGTTTAAATTTTTTTCAGGCACTTCCAAGGGAAGCGAGGGAATTCAAGCTTGGAGAAACGAAATATTACGTTGTTGCGATTTGCAGTGCAATAATATGGCAGTGTTTCTTCTTGGGAGTGGTTGGAGTAATCTTTTGTGCCTCATCTTTGCTATCAGGTATCGTGATTGCAGTCCTACTACCCGTAACAGAGATTCTGGCAGTAATTTTCTACAAAGAAAAGTTTCAGGCTGAAAAGGGTGTGGCTCTTGCACTCTCAATTTGGGGATTCGTTTCACATTTCTATGGTGAGATCAAGCAAACCAAGAAAAAGAAACCAGCTGCTCCTGAAACCCAGATTCCGTCATTGCTTCCCAATCGTCTCGAAAGTAGTGTCTAAATATTGCTGAGCATCCAAGCATTTCCAAGTTCCAGCTCAGCTTGGCTACTAGTTAGAATTCGATTTTCCATGATTTTAGGTATAAAACATCAGTAACCATTAAAATATTAAATTTCATGTAAGATAAAGATAAATTTTAAATTTAAATTTATTAAATGTTAAACAAATATTAGTTAAAATTGATTGTAAGAATTAATTGACTTTGCGTAACTCTTACCAAGTTTAATGCATAAAGAAATAAAAGAGGCACAGGAAAACCAAAACTATTGCATTGAATTGAATCTTCCCCGATAATGTAGGCACCTATACTGTACCACACCAAGAATTGCCTGCAACAAATCGGAACATCAATTATTGATAGAATCATGTGATTTTTTCTGCAAATATATGAGGTTGTTCAACAAGTACGATAGACAACATAAAGTTTAGCTCAGAAAGGGCGCAAGTTTGCACACACTTAGAAATCTACCAAGATGTATTCGTTAATATAATAAGAGATAATATAGTATATGCCTATAAAAAGAAGTTGAGATAAGTGAAATTGGGAAACAAAAAACCCATGATACTTGAATTTGATTGAGTATTAAATATAGGTATATAAAAATTTTTTCAAAATTTTTTATGTATTTTAAAAATTTTTATCATATTTTTATATACATATTTAAAAAATATCAAATATTATATCAGATAGAACATCAAAATTGTAAAACTGAATTAGATTGGTTGGTTTAACTGGTTCCTGATTGAACCACAGCTGGCTCAGCGGTTCAATCTGGAAAAAACCAGTAAAAAAAAAAATCAAAAACGGAAAACTAAAAAAATGGTCAAAAACCAATAGAATCAGGTTTAATATAATAAACCGAAAATAAAATTAAATTCAACGAAATTTTATAACCCAGCAACAAAACCCAATACAAAGTTACTAGCCCATTTAAACTTAAAATTAAACCCAAACCCCACCATCATCTCCAAAGCTGCGGCAGCTCCCTGCCTCCCGCCATATCTACAATTCGGCATCTGCATCATTCCCAAAGCTGCGGTTGATTGAGATTTCTCTGCTGGGTTTTAGTTTTTTCATCTTCCGTACCCTGTTTCAATGCTCTGTTTTTGAGGTTTCTTCTGTTTCTCAATGCTTCTTTTCAGTATTTAATGTTTATGGCATAACTTTTTCTGGGTTTGTTTTAAACTTCATTTTACTGACCCTTTGCCTCACATTTCTGGATTCTCATCCCACGTGCTTCTGAGGTTGAGGATTTTGTTTTTTTTAGTGCTCTTAGTTTAATAAGTTTTTGGGTTCATATTCTTTTAAAATTCGTGTTTGTTTTTTCCCCTTTGGTGCGAAGTTTGAAATTTTTGAGAAAAATTAGCTGATTTGATTGCAACTTTTATTGCTCTAAGATTTGCTTTTTCTAACTTTGGACGATTGCTCTGATTTATTTTCTGACGGTTATTCTGAGTTAGGACTTTTTTTCCCTTCATGTTTTGTAAATTATATGGCTGATAATATGAAATTCTTCGTCCAGTTTGGCTTTAGTAGGTAGGAGAATACATATAAATTTGAAAGCTTGAACCGGCGGTTGAATCCAAAACTGATGGTTCGATCACTGGTTCGAATTTTGTAACTTCGACAAATATTTTAAAAAAATATAGTGTCGGAGTAATGTAGCGAAGAGCAAGAGATGTAAAAATCAAAATAAGGGTTCTACTCCAAAGGTTCTGAATATAGGTGAAAGCGCCCATCTGATCTAACCAGATGGAACACAAAAAAGTGCAGTAAATATTTACGTAGCACGAATTCTTACTTGAGTAAAGTTAATATTAGAGTCGACATATATATTTATTTTTTATATGTCAACCAGCAACTATAATCAGTTATTTACCGTGGAATTCGCCGGTTTGCTGTGGAAATGTAAATTATTCCATTGGGAAAGTTGAGGGTTTTTATGCAGGGAGGGGTTCAAGAGTTTTTACCTTTGAGGCTTATTAAGTGCACTAAACGGCGGCGTTAATACTGTGGGATCTGCGTGGCAAAAAGTTTACTACTTTCTCGGCGTTCTCTTTCTCAAGCACGAGAGAAACTGTGAGAGCAGAAGCAGAGTTTTATTGTCCATGGCGACTCGCTCGATTTTGTATAATGTCAGAAGCAATGGCTGCGATAAGCTGCCTAGCGCCAGGTGGCGGCGGCTAGTAAGTTCTGTTGCTTCCCCAAATTACGAGTTGGATAAACCTAGTGTGAAAACTGCTGCCTCTATTAGCAAGGGAAGTCTGAAGAGGAGCATCTTGGGGTTGAAATCACCAACGGAAAGTGCAACCATGGTGCTTCGAAATTGGATTGATTCGGGTCGCAAGGTTGACATTCCGGGGCTCCAATCCATCACCGAAATTCTCCGCAAATCTAGGCGTCACAATCAGGCCCTCGAGGTTCCTTTCTTCTTTTCATCTTCTGAATTTGTTGGTAGTCTAAATATAATAAAATAAAGAACAAAAAAGTTCATTCTTTTTAATGGGAAGAATGTTCTGGGAACATTAAAAAGAAAAACTTTGAGAAGATGAATTTTCTTGGTAGGAAACATTTTCTAGGCAAAAGGGTATTTATCTTTTATGGGTGAAATTCATGAATTTGATTTTGTACTATATTTACTCTCTGAAACAAACAGATTTTGACATGGAAGGAAACTCAAAAAGGTTTACAAATGTCAGCTGCTGATCATGCCATTAAAGTGAAATTACTCCTCAAGGTTGGTGATTTAACAGCGGCTGAAGAACATTTCAATCGTTTGCCCAACACTGCTTCGCAGAAAGCCGCTTGTCTCCCTCTTCTTAATGGTTATGTAAAAGAAAGGAACATTGGGAAAGCTGAGGCTTTCATGAGTAAGCTGGCTGCTTTGGGGCTGATCCTCAGCCCCCATCTGTATAATGAAATGATGAAACTGTATATGGCAACATCTCAATATGAAAAAGTGCCTTTGGTTATCATGGAAATGACTCGAAACAAAAAACCCAGAAATACTCTATCCTACAACCTTTGGATGGATGCTTGTGCCCAGTCATCTGGGGTTGCAGCCGCAGAGGCCGTCTACACTGAAATGCTGAGCGATGAGAACGCCAAAGTAGGGTGGAGCACGCTATCTACTTTAGCTAATATTTATACCAAAGCTGGTCTTGTTCAGAAAGCAGATTTTGCCCTCAAAACTGCAGAAGCAAAGCTGTCTGCAAGTCATTGTTTTGGTTATATATTCCTAATGACTCAATATGCATCTTTGAACAAAATGGCTGAGGTTCTTCGGCTTTGGGAAGCTGGTAAGGCAGTAGGTAAGAGGATGAAATCTGCCAATTATATGTGCATATTATCGTGCTTGGTTAAGCTAGGTGATCTTGGACAAGCTGAGAGGGTGTTTATGGAATGGGAGTCCAACTGTCGGAAGTATGATATTAGAGTCTCCAATGTCCTTTTAGGTGCATACATGCAGAATGGATGGATGGACAAAGCTGAGTCACTGCATCTCCACACATTGGAGAAAGGTGGGTGTCCTAATTACAAGACGTGGGAAATTCTGATGGAGGGGTGGGTGAGAAGCCATAACATTGTAAAGGCCGTCGATGCTGTGAAGAAAGGGTTGGCTATGTTAAAAGATTGTTACTGGAGACCACCCCATTGGATTCTTGTGGCCATTGCGGAGTACTTCGAGAAGCATGGGGATTGGGAAGATGCAAACAACTTTTTTAGGGAGATTCAGCGTATGGGTCTTGCAAGTTCACCGATATATAAATCATGGCTTAGAAACCACCTTTTGGCTAAGAGACGAGCTCATGACATCCTCGAAATGATGGATAAGGATAGAATCGAGATAGACGATGAGATTTCTGCCCTGATTCAAGCTTTCGACAAGCAAGTAAACTTGACACCAGGAATCAATGCCAATGCCTCTTAATTTCAGCTGTTCTTTCGATGAATTAGATACCAGCGTAGAGGAAAGAATATGCTCGATGTTCCCAGTTAAAAACTCCCTTGATTAAGCCATCTGGTTGTCACATTTGAAGTAAGGGTATTCCTTTTGACATCAATATCCTAGTCTTTTAATCAGAAAAATAGTGCACAAGGGTCTGCATAGCTGCTATAGATGAACGGCACTAGGGCCCTGTCCTCTATTTAAACATTGTAGCAGCCATAAGATGACAAGGTAAATACCATGTTTGGATACTGTTTTGGTTAGACTGCTACTTCGATTGCAAAGTTGTATCCAAAAGCAATACAAGGGGCTCCATTGCTTGTAATTTTGGCATTTATCACAATCAAGTTCTACTGCTGTAAAATGCAACGCTCTGCTATCGCCTTGTATAATTCAGCAAGTATTCTGGTTAATAAGTGTGTTTCCTCTCTCAACAAACACATACACACATCAAACATCAATCATGATGATAAATGCTGGAAAACCTAAAATAACAGATTGCTTTGGGGGATAGGGACCTGTTTGCAGTGAACTAAGGAAGAATACCAAATGAAAAGATGAATGAAGTCTTGTACTAAGCTTCTGCATCATCCACATATTTAACTAAATATGATCTAGAAGTGATTAATGGATGGACGACATGCAGGCCTTTTAGAGCACATTAACTCTATACTATTAACTCTAAACTGCTGTTACCTGGTAAAGATAAGCTGAATGCACTTTGAAGTGTCATGAATGCATTGTAATTCATTCATTGGTAAAGATCAAGGACAAAAATGTCAGGCACTGTAATTTAATCTTCTTTGAAGTCACTGAAATTCTGGTCCTAATTATAGATTTAAAAGCAAAATAAGGACAGAACGTTTACAGCGGGGCAATCCAGCTTGTCTTTCACCCCAAATTCATCTACCAAAAGCCTTAGGACGCTGAAAACCTATTTTCCGTCCATACACGAAATCAAAGGGGAAAAAAACACGTAAAAACTCTATTAATGATTGAATAGTCATTAGAAGTTTCGCTATAGCCTCCTTCGTAGGAAAACCATGAGATCTTGTAAGATATTAAGTTACAGCAGAGATAACAATGCTGAGGTAACATTTCGCGAGATTCGATCATGCATTGGCTCCTGCAAGAAAAAAATAATAATAACTTGCTGCCTTGCATAATATCATTAAAAAAGCATCTATAGTGCTAATTCTTACCTCAGTCGATGGCATCTCAAATCTTGATTTTGTTACTGCCTCATATAAAAAGATGTACCTGGTAGTAAGGTTAACACCAGTGCAAACACACATTAATTAAAGCACTTCAATCATAAAACAGGGTTAAAATGTTTCTACATCAAGAAGCACCACAAGGTACACTAAAACACATGGATTCAGAAGACATAGGTTTAGCTCCTCGCAATCATCTTTCAATACAACTATCGTTACCATTCAAATCTCTAGAGTCCACAAATACAATCAATGACTGCAACACAAACATATCTAATTGTGGGATTATTATTAATTGTTTATCAAATTCTAAAAGCTTGTAAAATTAGGTCCATACAACCATGTCTTTCTACAGGCTAGCATCGCAACATACTACACACAGAAGCTGATAAAACAGTCACAGTGTGTTCAAACTGATAGGAGAGAAAAGAAATGAAGAAGAAATAGTAAGTGAGAAATGAGAAGTAGCTTCAAGTGAGTAAGGCATTGATTTCATTTTTGCCTCTTTCTTTAAATTCTTAATAGCACATATTCTGTGCGTAATTAAAAGGTATGATAACAAGCAAGCTTGCAGACAAGTTCTTCAGGGGCATCAGGAAGGACCTAAGGATTGCATAATCAAATGAGATTTCCGATATATACTTAGATGAACTGACATCAAAGGGCATAACTTTTTAAATGAGACTTACCTCGTCTTCATAGGGATTGCAGTTCTCTCTAAACCATAACCTTAAGAACTCCTATAGACTCCATAATCAATTACAGATTGAAAATCAGAAAATTTTCTCATTACATGGCTAGCAAGGAACTTAAAATTTGACGATAAACAATATTCGTACGAGAGTTGGCAATAAGACCAACTTTTTGCCCTTAAACATCAACTCAGACATACATAAACTATTAACACACCTTGTCAATATGTTCAGGTTCAAGACCATTCTGAAAGTGCTCTACATAAGAATTGGCAACCCAATATCGACTCGAGTCAGGCGTATGCACCTAGAATTAAAAAACAAGAAGCAAAACTCATCATTGCCTGTCAGTTTGTGTGAATTTCTCGTGCCTGCATATTTGCGCACACACAGATATGTGAGTGTGCATGCACGTGTTTGCATTTGTAATGTCTATATGAGAGAGAACAGGGTATCTTTCGTGAAAATGGCATGTAACCTCATTTATTAAAAGAATCAAATCATCACTACTCTTTCCAAATTCATATTTTGTATCTACCAAAATAGGACATGCTCCAAAGCTACGCATTGTACTTTCAACAAAATCATACAAATCAAAAAGTCAGTTGCATTAAACAATACAGTGATCATTATCAAACAATATGCAGTCAAAGTGGAAATATAAAATGAAACAATCCCGCATATTTAAAAACTTATATCGTGAAAGTGTTTGGCTGTAGAAAGCACAAACACCCCACATACATAAAGAGACACCAAAGATTGCTGTACACCAGCTAAAATGCTTGACATGAGAACATTTCGACTACCAACGGAGCATCGATGACACTGTAAAACAGCAAGTAGTAATAAAATGGTTTTTTAACTAAACTGGGGGAGTTGAAGAGAATGGGAAGCAACTCTCAAATGCCAAATCAAACATTTTCATCCCAATCAACAGGCTGTCATAGCACAAAATACAATTCAATATTTATTTTGCTTTATATTCTATTATTTTTCTTTCAATAAATTTTGTTGTGTATTGTAAGTTTTAACATAGTGATATATAATTTGTTGGATTTCATCTAGAGGAATTTCAGTGCGTTGATTGATATGGTCTTGCATGCATCGTCGAAAATTACATCATTAAAGCACATGAAGCTTATGAACAGAATCTAAATCACCTCTCCACATTCAAACAAAATTAAAGCCTTTTCTCTTGCTTCCTCAAACTCAGCTCGAGTCATCAATCCTCTTCAATAATCTGCAAGGTAAATGCACCATTTGTAATAACTCATCCAGAAGATGAACAGAGACCAATCAACAATATCCTAAGATTAGCCAAGAGGAACAATTTTTTTTTTTTTGGAGCCTTTCCTATTTTAAGTGGCGGATGCGGGGAAAGAGGAAAACATTGGAGCAATGTGAAAGATGAAGGAAGAATTTTATTATTTTCTTTATACTTTCTCTATGTCGTTCAAAGTTCAGATTTGGGACTAAAAAAGGAAAAAAAAAAAGATCAACCTCGTCTGACTAACAGGAACATCATGATCCTCAGCCTTAGTTGTTGGTGTGAGTATGTTTGCAGTTAACTTTTGATTTTTTACCAACCCTATAACAAACATATAATTTCACCATTATATAGCACAATTTCCAAATGAAAACAGAAAGTGATTTAAGTATCCAGAAACCTCACCATTTGGAAGTACATTTCCACAGTAATATCGAACTCCACTTTTATACACTGTCCACAGTGATGTTTCAGTACTTCCTGTCACAAACCCTCGAACAGCATGTAGCATCAAAATTCAGATAAGGTTAGGATTTTACACCAGATGACTGCAATAACTCTAAATGACTAGCATATGGAAATGAAAAAGTTAAATTTCTTTGAATCTGTGGCACTTCAATCTCCCATTTGATACAACAACAACAACAACAACAACAAAATAAAAAAATAAAAAAAAATAATTGAATTACATAGAAGACCATTTCAGAAAAAAAAAAAATTTTTGCAAATGGACCATATGAAATTTAGTTACTTATTCCGAAACTAAATGAGTCTTTATCTTGCATACTTACGAAAAATTACCCATCAAAACACAATGAACTAAAACTTATGCAAGATTTTCACTATTTTACATGCTCCGAATGAAAAAGAAAAAAACAAAAAGCTTGTTGATTGCTTTCATTGATAGAGTGGAACTTGATTCACAATCTAAAGTAGAAACTTAATCTTAGGGATAGTTCCTATCATTAAATGTAATCAAGGAAATTCAGAGTTCAAGTTTGTAACAGTGAAATAATTGGACTCCAATTAACCAGCCTCCATGTGGCAAAATGAATGGTAAGAACATCGAAGATACTCACCAACAAATTCAACAGGGAAGACAGAGCATTTCTTTGCAATTGTAACATTTTTATCTAATATTGACAAAACTGAATTTGGAACTATGTGTTGTGATCTATTGAACCACCACAAACTTGTCTCGTGAAGAACCTGAAAATTGAAATTCCAACGGTTACACTAAATCTCAACTACTACGGTTCATCTTTACCATCAACAAAGTAGCAAGTATAAAAACCTGGCCCTTGAAAGGAATAGAAGCAAGAATCCTATCAAATGCACTCTGACGATCAGTTGTGACCAAAACAAGATAATCCTCACTATAATAAATATCTCTAATCTGCACAAATCAATCCAAATTACAAAAATTTCCCATCCTTTTAATACCACCCTTGTTGGTTGCTAGGAAAAAAGCATAAAACTTAAAGTCTTAGCCAAATTTGTAAATAAATTAAAAAAAAAAAAGAAATCCTTGTTTCTACCTTGCCTCTGGTTTTGGATTAGAGACCAGGAACTGTTAATAGAAGATTAGTCTCAGAAAGACAGTTGTGAATTGAGGCTTTTATGGGGGCAAAAACTTCTTTTCGACCAGAGTTGAGCAAAGCATCAAGAGATGGCTTTTGTTGTTGGGTCTGGTTTTGGTTTTGGCTGGACATAACCGAAAGGGAGATTTTAGGGCACTTTCTCGCATCGGGTTTTGATTCAAAGGAAGAGATTGATGAAAACAAGGGATTTTGAGTTCGGTTTTTGGCGGAGTTTAGAGGAGATTGGGGAGGGTTTAACTCTAAGGCTGTCCTCATACACTGAGCCATTTTCAGTTTTTCATTATGCCTTCAGGCTACAGCTGTGTGTTCTGATTTTTTAGGGTACGTTAAATACACCGAGATTAAACCGGATTGTTTCCAAGGCCGTGTTTGTCTGCGCTGAATCTACTACTTTTTCATTTTTTTTTTAAATCATTTAAAAAAAATTTCTTTTGTACCCATGACACAATCTTAAATTATAGAATAGAACTAATTCAAATTAAATTTAAAATTTTTATAATTAATTATAATTTATATTTTGCAGTAAAGATTTACGAATATATCAAACATCCTCTCCAGATTCGCGGGTACAAAAGTCGGCCTCCTCCGGACGACAGCACGACGGGAACCAAAAAAATCTACGTCCACGTCCTTGATTCTGTGTGCACTTTTAACCAATAGAATCACGCCACGTAAGACAACTGAAAGGGCGCCAATCTGGAGGCCAAGAACCCACTCAGGCCGCTCCAATAGCCACGTTAACAACCCTTCACGTGTAAAAACAACGCTCAAAACCGGTTCCGAATGAGACCCGGATCGGGAAAATCCTGCGTTTAAGAACTCGACACGTCGCCCTCAAGTCTCCTCTATGGTCAAAAGGCATACAATAATTTTATTAAAAAGAAAAGAAAATGAAGGAAAAATAATTTATTTTACTTTGTGTATTTATTATTTATCATTATTATTAATAAAATTAAAAATTGCCCCCGTCCCCAAATCTTTGATCCGCGGACATTTCTAGGTTTTCGGATTTGATCCTCGAAAATTCTCTCCCTGGATTTTTCCTATCATTTACTCACCTATGTTCGCTAATTTTCGCTGATGCTTCTTTCTTTCTGGTCTTTTTAACTACTTATCAACCGGGGTCTCCCTTTGTGGAATCTGGGGGATTTGTGGCAGTGTTTAAAGGTTCGTTTTCGCCACAAAATTCTGATCTTTTAGTTGATTTTTATAATTAGATTGAAATTTTTGAATAATCATACAATAAATTTAAGATTTTGGTTTAGATTCTATCTGGTCCCCAGGCGAATCCATGAAAAAAGCAAATAAGATCGACCCAGTATCTCCGATTTTTCTTTTTTCTTTTTTTTTAAGAAATGTTCCGTTTTTAATTAAAGATGAGTTTTCTAACACGTTAATTTAGCTGGTGGCTTACAACCTTTTGTGGCTTAGCGAATCGAATTCTCTTGTTTTGTGTGCCTTTTTTCTTCCAAGTTTCCTTTGTTTTTGAACTGATTTTGACCCATCATTTTTTTTTTTATCATTGCAGGAAAGGAGAACAGAAGAGCTTGCGCAATAAAATTGGATATTTTCGTTGATTGTCTATAATTTTTCTGAAACTTGAATGTATCTAAGGTCTAACTTTAGATAAGTTTGTTTGAATTGATACTTGAATTGATGAGAAAGAAGAGGAAAGGAAGTGAAACTGATGCATCTCCGGAAGTTACCAGTGATTTTGCTTCGGTTTGTGATTCCAGATCATCAAATATTAGGTCTCATTATTCGTTAGAAGATTATGCGAGGATAAGAAAGAGGTGCAAAGAAGATGTTGAAGCACCTCCTGTTGGTTCATGTAAAATTAGACTCGCTGGGATTGCTACTGCCCCGCCTTGTGGTGCATCCTCTTTGGTGACTCTTGGAAGAGGTATTAAGAGGAAGATAGGTTGCATTGAGGTAATTACCCGAATCGGTCGGAAGAAAAAGATTGAGGATGATTATGTTAAAGGTGACACGATTGGGCAGGGGAAATTTGGGTCGGTTTGGTTGTGTAGGTCTAGGACTAGTGGAGTAGAGTTTGCATGTAAGACCTTGCATAAGGGAGAGGAGACGGTTCACAGGGAGATAGAGATAATGCAGCATTTATCTGGTCATCCCGGCGTTGTGACATTGCAGGCAGTCTATGAGGAGCGGAACTGCTTTCATCTCGTAATGGAGTTGTGCTCTGGAGGTCGTTTGATTGACCAAATGGCAGAAGGTCAATATTCAGAGCAACGCGCTGCTAATATTTTTAAGGATGTGATGTTAGTCATTAAGTACTGTCATGAGATGGGGGTTGTGCATAGAGATATAAAGCCTGAGAATATTCTCCTCACCACTTCAGGAAAGATAAAGCTGGCAGATTTTGGTCTTGCCATGAGAATTTCCAATGGTGAATATCTGGCACTTGATTTGAGGATTATTACCTTTACTTTTCATTGATTCTTTTAGATTCATGCTTTGCTTAGTGTGCAACTCAATATTTAAATGTTTGGAGATGGAATATGTTCTCAATGTTTATCAAGTATGATGACATCTTTGTTTTGGGATTGGCTGAAAAATGTTGGTCACATATATGCATGGAGGGAGACTGAGTGGGAGAAATAAGTTGACAAGAAGAGATATCTTCCTGTCTGTTTATTGATGAAGAGAATCTAAGTTGCTATCTGGCCTGGAATATTATATATTTTCCTTTCTACAGCCATATCTAGTTGGTGAACAAGAGAATTTGTTGAAGAAAAAGGATTAACAAGATGTTTATCTTTCAAGGCGCTTCAAATTTATATTGAATGATAAAAATTTCAAGGATTGTAGATGCATACAACCCTCAGTATTATGTTTAGCTATTGAGGTGTGTCAATACCTGCCAGGGATCATTTGAGGGACCGTGGCCTGGTTTTAGCCTGTCCAACCACACCATTTGTGAGACTGAATTAAAACATAATTGCTGCAAATTTTTGAAACTATAAATTTACAGGGTCATACAAATTATTATCCTTCAATTACAAGTCATACATACAAGTTTTATTTGATTTTAATTTCAACGCACTCATGTTCTAAATTGGTAATTTTAAACGGTTTTGCTATTTCTTTTCCCTTGATAATTCTTATGTGTAAGTAGATTTAATCATCCTCAAAGATGCCGGCAGTAGCATATTGCCTTGGGAGAGCTCTGTTTACTATTTGCTTGTCTCCTTCTAAGCTGTGCCTAATGCTTCTTAGTGACACGATTACTATTTACTACAGGTCAGACATTGTCTGGTTTGGCTGGAAGCCCGGCTTATGTTGCTCCTGAGGTTCTAGTGGGAAATTATTCTGAGAAGGTAGATATATGGAGTGCTGGTGTACTCCTACATGTGCTTTTGGTTGGCGTTCTTCCATTTCAAGGAGACTCCTTGAAGGCAGTATTTGAAGCCATCAAGAATGTAAAGCTTGATTTTCATTCAGGGATATGGGAATCCGTATCTAAACCTGCGCGTGATTTGCTGGCAAGAATGCTGACCAGGGATGTTTCATCAAGAGTAACTGCTGATGAAGTATTAAGTAAGCCCTAACTTTCTCTTTCTTAAATACTAAAATAATTTTATTTCCTAGAAATTTGCAAAGTAGCCTTGCATTCTTCAGTGAATCATGTAACTTAACTAATTATATGAAGTGTTGAGTGTTCACTGAGGGTTTCATTAATCTATTTTAATGATGATTTTTGTTTTCTTAGGTTGCTTCTGCCTCTAACGAGGTTTTTCTTTTTCCATTTATTTGGACCTTTTTGTACATATATATATATATATATATTTTCCAAACAGTCTGTTATAAGATTATAAATGTCCTCGGACTAGAACAGGGCCTGACCCCCCCAGTTCTTTTAAAAGCTTAATCCTTAGACTTCATTTGCTGAGATTTGAATTGTCTAACTTCAGGACATCCGTGGCTGTTGTTCTACACTGAGCGCTCATTAAAGTCATTATCCATCAAATCAAAGTCTAAGAATCAAGTAGGACCTTCCATCCAAATTTCCAATTCTCCTGGATCCGAGTTAAGTGCAAGGAGGATAAATGGTTGTTCACATGGTCAAGGTCCACGGCCGGTCTTAACATCCCACAGTTGTAGCACCAAATCAGAGGAACAAGATGAAAATGGTTTGGTGGATGTGCTTGCTGTGGCAATTTCCCATGTGAGGATTTCTGAACCAAAGAGGAGCAGACTTTGTAGTCCCACAGGACCTATAGAGCAGCAGTGTTCGTCTAACCTGACAGCTAACAACCTCTGTAGAGCCTTCTGATTCTGCTGACAGCGCTAACAAGATTATCGGTTCCACTGTTTATGCGAGCTGGGGATTTACAATTAACTTGCCCCGCTTGCAATTTAGCAGGCAAATGATGCTTATGGGTGAACTTAAAATCAATCAACCCCATATGGTGTCATCTCTTAGCACAGCTTTTTGGCTTCCAAGCCATGGTGTTTTTAACTAAATAATTGTACTAGCCTGGTGACCAGAGAAAATTGATGTACAGATTTGATATTTCTCGTGTTACCGGGAACGAAAGTTTCAGTTGATGGTAACATACCTAAGTCTTGCAGAAGGAGTATACATAGCCTCATAATGATGTGGTTTACTGACTGACAACTCTGGAAGCAGTGCAATTCAATTTTCGGAAGACAAGGTAAACTTATTTTAAGCCGTAAACTTATTCTAAGCCTGAATTTTTTTTTTTTTTCTAAATTTTCCATGGGGAAAACATGAATATATGGGAGAGGAACGGCAACTATGAGAGGGGATGAAACTGAATCTCATTGGCCATGCATCAATGTTCAAAATGCTTTACAAAAATGACAAATTGGCACAAAACAGAACATCCTCAGAACTGGCAGCCATCTTTAACCAAGTGAAGAATCAGCAATGGTTCAATAATAAAACAAAACTCCAATGCAAAATCCTGCTAAACCTTCCATAAGGACTTCCTTGTCTTATCTCATAAATCCTATTTTCTATTTATAAATCTCCTAGTTAAAAATCTCAAATAACGGCCAACCAACTAAAGCCAATTGGCATCAGAAGTGCAAGATATCTTATCTTTTGAAGGATGCTAGTGTTGCTACTGCAGCGTTAGAAAAACCGAACCATTATTTTCCACAAAATTGACAAAGTCATTAAGAAAGCTTTGAAAAACAACCTTTTATGGAAAAACCATTAGCATTACTGCATGTTCTGGGACAAATTGACAACAAAGAAGCAAAACAGCTGCAAGAGAGAACCACATGAACAATATGGTTTGGACGTCTTCTCAATAAAGCAGGCGTCATATAAAGAGAGGAATCGCTGTAGATGACAGTTGAAATCATCGAAGGGTTGATCATCAAGGACAGCTTTCTCTTTTCTTTTACATTTAGCCAACACCAGCTTGATGGATAACGGAGCTTAGCGTCCTTCTCTACCATTTAATAGAGAAATAAAATGGAGAAAAAGAATGAATGGATGAATAATAGAACAACAGGGTGCTTCAAATTTACCTACATTATTTAAAATTTTGCTTTGCATAATACAACACATGAACTGAATAGACAAAGAGGATGTTTCCTACCCGTACAGACTCTCAGGGGAAATTAGTTCAAGATTACTTGATAAAATAAAATACATTGCCAGGCAAAGATTAGTAAAATTCTTCTTTTGTTTATTCATTTTTCTTATAAAATTGTAAATGAATAACCTCTAGACAGTGAACAGTTGTTGCTTCTTCCACCTACTTTTTGTTTGAAATTGTAGGACTTAAAAATTTTCTTCCTCTGATTGAAAGAGTTTAGTTGATGCAACTTTATGGGTGCTAATTCCCTTCATCAACCTCTACCCCTTTCATTCTTCTTTTCCTTTAAACCGGTGACAACCTTGTGAAGCTTCTTTTCTACTGGGATGGACTTTAACCGGCAGGTAGGAGGACAGTGAATTCCAGCTTTATGCTTATACATTGTCAAACTGTTGACGTAAATCAATATAGTTGATTTGAAAATTATCTTTAGAAGAAATATGTTGCGAAGATCAAAAGCATGGTTCATATTTGAACGTATTACTAGCATCTGCATGCTAAGAATGAAATCATTGATCTATGATTACCTGATTCTGATGCCAATTTCTCTTCCATTTCCTTTTCTTACCCTTGATTTGTTTGGTGAAGAACACGCCAGATGAATTGAAATGTTGCAGATGTACGTGGATTATTTGTTTGGGATCTTTAGAGTTTAGACATACAACGTGACTTACTGGACTTCCGACTTCCAATATAAAATTGAAGTTTGCTGCAATGTGCAACAAAATCTGATTAAATAGTACAAACTTATAACATGCGGATAAATTTCCATGATGAAGATCCATGTGCTATAATGAACCGTGATTTCCAGGTAAGAGTAGAAGGATCTGTGCAGAAAGTTTCTGATGAGGAATCAGAATAATGCTTTCACAGTCGTCGTCAAGGAATTCCAATTTGAGCAATAGTTAGCAAGCAGGTCTGTGAATTGACATTTTGTTATGTACTGGAAACATGGATGATAGGTCTATGAAATTTTTTTCCCTGTTTCATTAGCATTTAGCAATAAAAATCATAGGTTTTGAGGACAAAATTTAAGGGTCATTTTCTTGCTTCAGAATACAATAGTTCCTGGACGGTATGTACTGCACCAGCAGTACAAAGAACCAGAAGAAAAATAATCTGATGGTTAAGTTGTCTGATTTTCAATATCTGACCTGATAATTTGGTTTGAGCCAATATTATTCTAGACGCGGTGGTGCTTGAGGTTGTTTTTATTGGCTTTTTCCGTGATCTCTTTCCAAACGAAGTGCTTGTTCTATTCTTCTATTTACTTTTTATCTTAGTTATGATCTAAAACCTGCATCTATTGCGTTCACCCTAAAAAAATTGACCAGCAATATTCCAATGGGAGGAAATCAGAACAAAAAAAAAAGAAAAAAATCCTTTAACTGGGGAGGATACCGACTTCATCCAGAGCGTTGAGTTTTGGCAAGGACAGCTCTGCCGTTTGCATGATAGCTGCGTTGTTTACTTCCATTGTCTTGCCATAATAATTAGGCTGTAAGTTATGAATGGAAGGAGGATTTTATCAAAAATCTATCCCAAATTCAAACCATTTTATATCGGATTCAAATAGAGTCAGATTAGTAGCATGAACCATTTTGTCTAGATTCATATTTAGATAAATGCTATTTACATGATGCGCTGATAATTGGGTCCATTCCATGGTAGCTTACAGATGACAATGCTTTCAATATTCCATTTGTACAAATTAAATCACCTCGAGCAGTGGATTTTCACTACAGCTACATCTGGCTTCAAAATATCTTCCTTCCTTCATATCAGATGCTTTGCTTACCTTGGGAATAAGGCACATGATTCCATAACCAGGAAAAGAATTTAGAATTGCGATTAAAATTCAAATGAAGTTTGGTCCAACTGATAATAAGTGTGCTGTTTTGGCAGGTTGGAATATCCCTTGAAGAGATCAATGGAAAGTGAGATTGGAGAATCGTTCGTTTCGCCCCTTGAGTAGTTTATTCAGCTTCTTCACTATGCCGTTCAGCACTGCGGTATTTTATCTTTGATTTCTATCTATATCTGGATAAGCATCAATTGCATGCCAATTGCAGTATTGGTGGCATTCTGAGGTGATCAACTTCCGAAATGCCGAAATATAGATCCCAAACTTGATTGTGGTGGAAGACATAAATGCAAGGCATCGATCGGTTCTCTTACATGGAGTCATGACCTGGTTACATTTTTCGAAAGAATGTGAAACACTAGGGTAGCAAATTTGCCTTAAATTCATTAATGTTCTTACTTCTTACCTATTTCTTCACCCATTATATGTAGACTATACTCTGTTACCATTTTCATTTCATTGCCCTTTTTAATTGCAAATTATAACTTATTCAGTCAAAGCCTTGCCTTTTTACACATCACTTGTTTGGCATATTTGCTAAGCAATTCCTGTCCAATCGTCCTCTTTGATATTCCATTCTTCACAAATAGAACATCATTATTATTCTATTAACGTATTTGACAGTTTAGCCTTAAAGAATGTCTTACGAAATAAAGTCATGTTGGAGCACTATGTAAACCTTTCCTTTTATCCCCTTAAGCTTGCTTAGGGTAGACAGATTGTCCGAATTTTCATGAGCATGAGATCATAGAATTTCTAAGATAGCCGTTTGTAAACATCTTACCAGGAATCATATGCGTAAGCTATCATTTCAAGACGACCGCTCTTTTTGCCGGCTTGGAAGTAGTAGCATGCAATTGCAAAGGACAAGGACCCAGAATGGCTCGCTCAATGGTTCGAAATACAACAATAAGGTCTTCGTGACAGTTATGATGGTAAGTTCACTTTATATAAGTTTATATTAAACTTTCCTTTTTCATATTCTGATTTTCATTATTGTGAAACTGAGGTATTTAACAGTTGATAACCAGTGGAGGAATACCCTTTGTTGTAATCATGCAGTTTGTTGTTTTGTGCCATTGGAAAAGTCCGCAATATGAGCGAGTTGTATACTGTTTCCTTTTGGTATCTTTAGGCAGCCTTTTTAAAGGACGAAGGCCCCATCTGCTTCTTTATTTCATGTCAAATTAATTCTGATTTATTCTAAGCTTGGGAGATTTTCTTTTGTGGATGCTCTCTTTTGATATTAAATTTTGGTTAGGTTGAAAACCGAAAGGGAGGGTAAGGTAATGGCGATTCAGACCAAAATTGAGGGCTCCACCATGAATATTAAAAATCAGCGGCCCCCTTCCTTTTTCAAGGTTCGTTTGACCAGCTTAAGCTGAAACCTAACACCATACTTTCAAGTTCTTATGGAAGGCCAAATTGACTCGGATTAACCCACTCTTTCTTTTTCTGAAAGGTCGAGTTTCCTATATACACATGTATTTTCCTCTTTTTCCAAAGTAAAAGCATATACACGTATTTTTCATATAATATGTTATATATATTGTGATCCCAACTCAACCGCAAACATTTTAAAATTTTTTTTATTTAAATTTAATTTTAATTTGACTTGAATTATTGATCTATCATATTTAATAAATTTATTTTATTATTTAAAAAATTAATATTTTTATATTTTATAATTAAATTTAAATAAAATTATTTTTAATTAAATTAAATCAATTTAAATTATATAATTTTATGTTAAATCAAACCTAGTTTAAGTTAAATCCGTCGGTTTGGATAGATTGCCAACCCTTTGAAGACGTTTGATAAAATGATTAAAAGCTTCCTTCTACCTCTCACCCTTTCAAATCACTGATTTGGCCTCTGTTACTATAATAATATTATATCCAAGTTGATAAAGTTATTTTTTTCTATTTTTTTAATAAAAATTGGCCAGGTCGTCATGTCCAGATTTTTTATTCAGGGAATTAAGGAATCCTTTTCCACGACCATTGAAGCTTCTTGAACTTGAAAGAGCCTTTTACGCACCAAATATATAAAATATTAATGGAGGCAAACAGCCTTAATTGTCCCCCTCTACAGCTTGATGAATGTTCCACATATAGAAAAGTAGTTTTTTTTTTTTTTGGAAACTTTCTTTCATTCGGTCAAGAGATAAAAGATACCCTTTACCTTCTTGATGGAAGAGTTCTACAAAAATTTTAAAAATAAATAATTATAATTATAATACGATGTTATATTCAAATAGATATAAATAAATTTAATAAATTTTAAAAAAAATTATTAAAAATATTATATGATAAAAAATAATTAAAAAATAATATAATATAAAAATATAAACAGTAATATTCTACTCTATTAGATTTAAAAACTATGAAGGAAATATCACCACAATTATTTTTATTTTCTGTTATGATATTATGTATGTAAATACAATTTATTAGGTTATTACGTCACTCAATCATTTGCTAATTGCTATGGACAATGATTTTTTTTTTTCATTAATATTATTTTGTTGGATGAAAATTTTCATTAACGTTGGGCATGCATTGTCAAAAAAATAAAAATAAAAAGAAAGCGAGGGCTCATTCTCCTAGACATAGCTAGGGTTTTCAATCCATGAAATGACAGAAATAAGAGCTTTGGCCTTTGAGTGCATGCTTTTGTCAAACCCACCAACTGTACCCTCTAAACATTCGAATTCGAAGACGGAGATGGGAAAAATTTGGTTTCGAATTTAAGTTTAGGAGCTGCTTAAATCTTTGACATTTGACATCAACCTGATCTCAAATCTTTCTTCTTTTCTTTTTTATTTCTTTATTTAAAAAAATAAATAAATAAAAGATTCAAACTCAACTCCTTAAGGGTTAAACAGAAGAATCAAATGCAACTTCACAGTCTCATATTTAAAGTAAAATCAAGTTTTTTTTTCCCTAGAACATCCTTAAACCTCAATTAGGAACAAATTTGGTAAAGGAAAAAAATGGGTACTGGTTAAAAAGCAAGATCAATCCTGGAAATAGTGCAAGGGAAAAGGGTTCTGTACTTAATTTATTAACGGATTAAATTAATTTAAGTAAACAAAATCAAGGACAAAAAAGGGGTGTTGTGAGGGGGGGGGATGGAACATATTTTAGTAAAAGTGGTGCAGCAGGAGAGAGAGAGTGCATAATTTAGTGGTTGAGGTAATGGTGCTTAGTTCAGCCATGAATGCGGTGGTGCTGCGGTTAATCCCACCAACTGGGTTTTTAGCTTTGCTTGCACCCTTATCTATCTATCTGCCTAAGCACTTTGGTTTCGTTGTTTCATACTTACGTTAGCCTCTGCCTATGCACTCAGTTGTTGTATTACAACCACTGTTAGTTCAATGCATAATAATAATAATAAATAAAAGTTATTAATTAACACCGAATCCGTCTATTGGTGGCCGGTGGCGCTGGGTATCCACCAATCAGTCCAAAGCACCCTAACTTTCGTGTTTGTCACTCCAAAAGTAGCTTTACTTAGTTTACTAGTTTTTTAATTTCATTTCACTTTTTCTCCTTTTTTTATAACAAAATCAGAATTTTCTAATTTAATTTTACATTATTGTTTATATAATTGATTGGACAGAAAAAGCAAGCATTATTGTTATTGTTGTTATTAGTTTGGTGGTGACTGGTGAGCCAGCAGAATTAGTATTGTAATGTTAGATAGCATGTGGAAGGCATGGCCAAGATAGGAGGAAGTAGATTTAATAAATGAAATCAAGGCTAATCTATCCATCCACTTAAATCGAAGTCAAGTCTGTCAGATGATGGATTATACAAGATATGTTCAGCATCGGTAGGAGAAATAGGTCCATCAGAAGGGGGGCATTTTCAAGTGTGAATGGAATGGCTAAGAGTTTAGCAAAATCCTGGACCTAAATGTAAGGTCATTATCACTGTTTTTTCTTTTCCTTGGAGACAAGGATAGTTGCTCAGAAAAAAAAAAAAAAAAAAAAAGAAACAAGAGCCTAACTGTAAAGGCAGGCATATATGATCAAATCAAAGATCAAACGAAAAGGAAATTGGCAATGTTCAACCTCCAAGTTACCAGTCACTCCGTAAGCACAGGGGAGTGGATAAGCTGACCCAATTTTTAAGTCTAAACCCAAATTTCTTCCTGTTCAGCACATGCACAATTCTTATCTGCTGCGAGGCAATGCCAGGCGAGGGGGGTGTTGGACACCCAAAAGAAGCCTTAGCCATTAGAGAGAGAGAGAGAGAGAGAGAG
>JBBYHO010000015.1:19838846-19848862 GCA_038382025.1 Adansonia gregorii | reverse complement strand
ATTTAACTAAATGTATAATTTTACTAAAATTTTATTATATTTAATACTTATTTAATATTTAAATTTTTTAATTAAATAATTTAATCCAATTGATCAAACTAATGATTCAAATGTCTTACTAATTTTCATTCAACCTGATTTCTTAAACATTCCTTCTTGGGCTTGAACAATTTTATTTCAACTTGAGAAACCAAGTTTATCATGTACTTGAAAATCATGAGTCAAGGAATAAAAACTAAAAATGATTGATTGATACTATACATTTGATGCACTGTCTATAAAATACTAGAAAGATTTTGAATTTTTAAGAAGCTTCAAATCATTAGTACTTGGAAAGAAAAATGGCAATGGTTAATTTTATCACATGATTTCGATTATGAATTTTTTAAATTAAAGGAAATTAAATTTTCATAAGAAAGAAAGAAAATGCTTTTCTTTTATATGATTTATTTATTTATTTATTTATTTTCTATGCAGTGCATTTTTTAAAAAAAATTTTGCTTCTCATATATGTTTAGTAATGAAATAATTATCTAATTTATACAAATATTTTTCGTCCTTATTGAAGGATGATATTGTTAACTAACAAAAGAAAGAGGCCATTCTGTATTTATTAGAGAATGAAGGACCGATTTGCAAAAATAAACCCTTGTAAATTTATCTCTCTACCAACTCTACGCTTTTTCCAAACAAAGGTATTCGTCAAAAGCACCGTCGAATTGCGAAGGCGAAAACAGTTTGTTCATTGGTCGTTACAGAAGCTTCAAGGGGGCAAAGGCTGACAGTGTCTACGTGGCAGAGTCGTTTCTTTTCCCTATTCACGTGCTTCATATTCGCTTGCTTATCACTTGCCCTCGATCCTTTTCCCTCAGCCTTCCTTCTTCTTGTTGTCTAGCGAAAAAGCATATTTCTTTTTTTTTTAAAGATTTAAAATAAAAAACCAAAAGGTTTTTTTAAAAAAATTAATGATACTAATTAATAATAAATACACTAACCTTAATAAAATATAAAAGGATAAAAATGCTAACTAATGTCTGTACCAATTAAAGAGATATTTAAATATAATTAATAAATTATTTTTTAAAATTTTAGTAAAAATTCAATTTTTTAAAAAAATATCAATTAATCAAATCCATAAAAACAACTTACCCTCTTTTTATTTTTGGGTGTTTGATGGGGTTAGCATCATTTGTCCTTAAATCTTTGGATATAATCTTTTTCCCCACTGCCCTTTTCCTATATCTTTTTTCATTTGTTAGGTAGTTTTTAATCATTACCAAACTATCTAAAAAAAACCCCTTTTTTTTACTTACTTGTTATGTAAAATTACCTAAAAGAAGATAGGACTTTTCAATATAATTGCTTTTGGTTAATTTTGACATCTTAATTTAACCATAAATGTTGCAACAGTCTTCCTTTGCATTTGGCAAGCAAAAAAAAGAAAAAGGAGAAAGTAACATTCATCTAATAATTTTAATCCTGATTATTTACACTAATCCTCCCAATGTAGTAAAAATTTGTTTGATTAAAGCTTACCCATGAAGTAAAAAGTTATGTACATTTTTTATTATTAGGTTTTTCAGTTGAAAAAACACGTCCATTTCAAGGATCTACCTCATACCTAACGAATTTTGTCATTTAATTTCCTTTTACGTACTACTTGATGATACTTTCTTAACTAGTTAAATTTATCAGTCAACCACATGCATAGGAAGTTACCTTCATTTCTTCTAGAGTTAGATTCACTAATTATTTTTAATTCTTATGTGACGAAACCTGAAGATTGATGAGCTCCCCACCAATCATTTTATTAGATTATGAGAATATTTTAAAATTTAAGCATAAATGTTTCAGATCTGACTTTTTCATTATTTTTCAGTATCATGTTAGAAATGAAGTTGGGCTAGATGCTCGGTTCCATCGTAACTCAATCCTAAACAAAATTTAAAAAAAAAAATTGGGTATAAAACCTTGGTTTGAGAACTTAAACCAACAAGTTACAAATATGTAGTTTTTGTAATTTAACTACGTTATTAGGATAAAAGTAACTTTATTACCACTTTTTTATTTTCAATTCGTCATTATTTTATGTATAATTTTTAGAGATTTTAATCGTTTATAACAATTTTTTTATGGTATTGTAAAATATTTAAAAGTGTTAAAACACATTTTTTTATTACACCTTTTAGATGTGTAAGTGTGTATATATATATATATATATATATATTTTAATCCAAAACTTTTTTGTAACAACAACAATAATTTTGATCTTGATCGTCATTTTATAAGTATAACTTTTATAATTTATAATAAATTTTACGTATGTAAATAATAATAATAAATATATTTAAAAATAATTAATGCAAAAAAGTGATATAAATAATTTTAATTCGGATATGTTTCAATTTCACTTTGAATTAAGAAGAGTAAATTTTAAGTAATAAGATATAATTAAATTATTAAGAAAATACACGTTTTTTTTGGCACTCAAAACAGTATTACATGCCCTTAAACATAATAAAAACATGAAAAATTGAAGAATCATGAAATGATTAAGGTTTTTAGTGGTAATGTTGGTTGAAGCTTTGGATTAATGATGAGTTCTTCAAAAAGATAGCAACGAATCTGTGACATAATGTTGAATTTAATTAAAAAACAAAACCCATGACTCTTTTTTCCTTTTTTCTTTTTTTGTTCAGTTTGGTAAGGTTTACGAAGCACTTAGGCAAAAAGCCCCATGTGATTTTAGCCGCAAATTCACAGTTTCTTGTCTGTAAACTGTCATGGGAAATTTTGGATCCTTTCCTGAACAAAGCATCTTAATCTTTAATTTTATTTATTTAATCTTATTATGGTTCATCTGTTTTTCTTTTTATTATCTTCTTTTATTTTTTTTAATTGACCGAAAACTATGCCCTAACAAAATTTTAAAAAAAAGGATAAAAAACTTTGAAGTTATATAATATTTTAAGAATAATATTTAATAAATTTTAATTTTAATTTTAATTTTTATAATCTATTTTTCTATTATGGTTTCCTTTCCAATAAAAATATTTGCCTAAGAGTTCAAGGAATCACTTGGGTAATAAACAAAGTTTATTATTTTTTAAAATGAAAAAAAAGAAAAGAAAGAAAGATACAACTACTATTTTTTTTAATTTTAAAGCCTAAATTACTATATTTTTACTTTTGATAATACTATCATTTATCACAACAATAAATGGATCTCATTGCTTTGGGGTTGATTAAATGGCTAAAGGGTACAGTTTCTTTTTTTTTTCATTGTCTGTAAAATGTCTTAATATCATGTATCCGACCAAAAAAAAAATCTTAGTATCAATGTGAAAATATGACAAACCAAACAGGCCAGAAATAAGAAAAGATAGTTGATTCTTATGGTCTCTTTTTAAGTTGGGAAATCTTTTTCGATTTTTTTCGATTTTTTTACATATATATATATATATAATGAAACAATTTAATCGATAAGTAAAATAAATATAATTCAAAATTTAATTTAATTAATTGATATAATTAATTTTAAAATATGACATTTAAAAATTTTAAAGTTTAAATCTTAAAATTTTACAATCTTCTCTCCTATTCTCATTTTTCTCTAAGAAGCTAAATACTAGCATGGAATAAAAGTAAAGTACCTTCCTTCAATGCATGAGGACAGATGCAGTAACGATCTAAATGCTTTGGTCATTCACCATAGGAGAACATAGTTGACTCACTTAAAAGATTAAAAGTTGGTCTTTTTCCAATTGATGCTAAGTAAAAGCATTTAAAATTTTCGAATATTTTCCATTGAAGTAGTGAGGCTTAATTTTCCTTTAGGACGATTTCAACAGTGCTTTTATCACATTTAACTTGTTGCATTTCGATGGATTTTATTCGTGCATTCTGCAGTTTCAAAGGCAGCTGCAGTTTCAGGCGAATCATCTTCCACGGAATCAGATTCAAGACTTTGTCTTGAAGGAAATCGAGCGTGGGAGGGGGATACATTGATGTTAAACGTCAATTCAATTAGTTAAATGGCATAAAAAATCATAATTAAATTGTAATAAATTTATAAAATAAAAAATACTAATATCATTTAGTATAAAATTTAAATATTTTAAGAAATAAAATATTTACACATAAAAAAATTATCCACTATTTTTTTTTCACAATGTGTCAAAATCTAATATATATTTATATATAGATATATTCTTGTTTTATATTCCAATTTCAAACATTAAACTTTTAACTCAATAATAATTAAGAAAATGTCTAACCGGTTGAAATTCAAAATTCGAGTAATTTTGAAGGTTTTTATTTTTATTTCAAGCATCATACGCTATGCATTATAACTGCCATTGATTTAGATTCTCTTATTAGCGTGGATGGAGGCGAGCATAACTTCTGTTTAATGGGATGAGGAACAGGAAATAATAAAGGATGATTTAATCATTATATTTAAATTTTAATACATTTATTACATAAAAATTGAATAAATGATTAATGATTGACACATTGACTCGAATGGAAAAGAAATTTGAAAGCTAAAAACAATATTAGAGTAACAACATACAGTTGGATGAATGGTAAAATATTTAATCAAATAAAATTTAAAAAATTATGAATATTCGAAATTAAAAATTTTAATAGTACGTTAAATTGAGTAATCAATCAATTATCTGAAAAATTTAAAAGTTAAATTGAGAAATAAGTCTCGACCGTTAAAAATATTTAACTTCGAACGAAAGGATTGACTGTTAGGCTGCAGGGATGGATAAATGTGCTGCGATAAACGATGTGAACTGTCATATAACATTGTGAAAATCAACCATTTTCCCATGTAAAAATTTCATGACTTTATTTCACCGTCAATTTCCCGTCTTGGGGAGCTTCATCGACCCAACATTGCTGTTTAATACGAACATTGAACAAGGCTCGTTAAAAATCCGTAATTGGACCAAAGGATGTTGATTGACAAATACATTTCAAACAGGGAATTGACAAATGAAAAGGCTTGAGGCTTGCTTTTTTCAAAATGACATTTGTCGTCACATTTTCTGAAGGTTTCTTTAAGCTTTTTGATTCCAATAAGGCAAAAAAAAAAAAGCCTTCTCTTTTATGGCTTGATATGATATCCACTGAAAGTGAAATGAGAAAAAAAAATAAAAAAGAAAAAGAAAATGCATTGGCTTAAAGTCACGCTTTTGAGAAAATAGCCTTTTTAGCTATGCTGGTATGAGACGGGCTATCCTTATTGTGACGATGGGTTTGACGGGCAATCGTTGTGTTATTTAAATTATACGACTCCGTAAATTTATATATTAAAAGAATAGTTTTTATAGAAAGGTTGATCCCTCTAAAATTTATATTAATAATGGTAGTACAACAGGTTTAAGTCAGAGCACAAATAATATATCTAACATTGAATTAATTTTTTAAGACTTTTTTAATATTAATTTATTTTTTAAATTTGTTTAAATATTGAATAAAACATTAGATCGATCTTTTATTGCTACTATAGTAATATATTAGCAATAGCATGAAGTGTTGCTAATAATCAATTACAAGTCAAACAACTTGAACTGGGACTAGCTTTATATATAAATTGTTCAGGATGGCTAGGCTGGCAATTAAAAAAATTATCAGCAGCGGGTAGAAATTTGCAGAGCCAAATTTCTAGTGAATGTAAGCTTCCATGAAGAGCCAAATCAATCTCTGTCCAAATTTTCAGCACCCAAAAGGGTCTAAGAGAGTTAGCTCATTAATAACATTAGACTTCAAGGATACCAATCATTCTTTCCTGTGTCAACCCACAAAAAAAAAAAAAGGTTGACAAGCAACAATTAGGTTAAACTAAAGCTCTGGTTTTGATTAAATGCTGCAATATTTGAAATTAAAAAAAAAATCTATTCATAATGTCGTCTTAAATAATCCATGTGCCATGTATGTTTTCTCACCGGTTTAGGATGATGCATAAAGAAATGAAATTTGTCTTTCTTATCATTTTATGTACTAAAGAAAATAATGATAGATAACATCCGAATATCTATTTAATAATTGATACATGATTTTTTTATTTATAGAATAAAATTTTACTAAAAAATAAAATAATGATAGACAAAAATTGAAATTGAAATTACACGTATTAAAAATCAAGTTATTTTATTGATCCGACAAAGTCAACTCGATTTAGATGAGAATTTAGACAAGATTTTTAAAGCTTAAAGTTCAACTTGACTATCTTACTTTTAACTAATTTTAATTGTAAAATATAAAAAATAATATTTGTAAAAAAAAAGTTGAACTTCATAATGGAATCATGGACAAACAAAATATTATGCTATATGAATTTGATTGATTCAATATTCACGAACCAACTTTAAATAGACATGAATGTCATGAAGGAGCCCAACATAAGCTTAGTTCCGAGCTTCTTTACAAGAAAAAGCCCAAAGAGAAACGGAGTCTCGAGTATACAATGGGTGTGCGTTTAGTCCAACAACAAAGCCATTCAAAGTTATATATAGACGGGACTTATCACCATCTGTTACAAAACATGAGTAGAGCATCTTAACCCGAATTTAATTTTAAAAAATAATTAAATTTAAAATTTAAAAATATTTTATTTTAAAATAATTAAAAATTTATATATTATATTATATTTTTTATTTTATTTTATTTTTATTAAATATATTATATTCGTATTATATCCGAAGAAATAATATGAAAGTGGCACTGGCCGTTACCTTAATAACTGCTACCATCCATTGAACCATTTAGTTGATTATGAATCTTAAGTGAATGATTATCGTTAAAAAAATGTATAGTCAAAATATTAGGCAGGTTCATGGGCCGAAAGGAGAAACGACAATCCAGATGCAACCCATCTAGCGATTATGTCGGGTCATTACCAGATATTATATGATACTTTATTGTATACTGTCGTGTGGCGTGGGCAACTGCCAACTGTTAGCATCAAATTCAAAAAAAAAAAAAAAAATGAAGGACCGCAATTCAATCCTCAAAGATCAAACTCATCGAAACAAGAGATTCTGGAAAATTTCTTCACGATTTTGAGTTTTAAGCTTTGACCCCCTCTTGGGAAATTAGCTTTCCAACGTTTCCCATTTTTCTTCTCCTTTGTCTGATCCAAAAATCATGAGCCAGCCACCGCCCGAGCATAACAAAATCCCAGAAACCAAACAGTCAACGACATCCTTCGAGTCAACCCAACCGGCAACTCTCTCTTCCGATTACGCTCCCTACCCGAAACTCGACCCGGTGGACGTTGCTCCTCCACCGGAAAATTGGAGCAGCATTTCTGTGTGTTCCCAATCAAATCCGAATACAGGCCCGGTACCGATCTCTAGCGGCTCTGCTACCACCATGCCGGCTGAGTCGAATCCTTACATTTCTCCAGCACCAGTTCCATCATCTTCTGTCAAGAGTAACCCACTTCCAACAACTCCACTAATCCACTTGCTTCAGTTTATATTAAATTGGTATTTTGAATATCGTTTGAATACTATCTAAATTTAAGCCTTTTTTTTTTTCGAGCAGATAAGGTTGAATCTGTGAAAGATGTGTTAGGAAAATGGGGAAAGAAAGCGGCGGAAGATACTAAGAAAGCGAAAGAGATAGCTGAGAACATGTGGCAACACCGTAATTTTTTGTCTTTTTATAATTACCCATTTTTCCCTGCTATTTTTCTATTAGATATCGTATGAATATGCCTACGAATTTCGAATTTTAAGACGTATTTTGGGTATTTTTAATACGTAATGTCAACTGGATGGATAATATGAAGTATGACGAGTAAATTTGTTAATTTTATTGTTACAGTGAAAACTGGGCCGAGTTTTGCTGACGCTGCTGTAGGAAGAATTGCACAGACCACCAAAGTTCTTGCAGATGGTGGTTATGAGAAGATCTTTCGGACATCATTTGAGAATGTCCCTGAGGAAAAGCTTCTGAAGACATATGCCTGCTACCTCTCCACCTCGGCTGGTCCTGTTGTGGGAGTTTTATATCTGTCAACTGAAAAGCTTGCTTTTTGTAGTGACAATCCTCTGTCATATCAAGATGGTGGTCAGACTCAATATTGCTATTATAAGGTATACAGGCTTATTACTTATAGTATGCGTTGCTGCTTTGGCTTGAATATTTCACTGGCAGCTAAGGGCTACGGTCAAGTTGAGTGTAGACCGATGCTTAACGCTTAACAATGAAGTTAATGCCTCTTTTTGACGCTATAATGGAAAATTGATTTTCCATTATTTGGCAGTTCCGTAATGCATATATTGTTAAAAGATATGAATTATTGTTTTTTTCTTCCATCCCTATTGTCATTTACATGTTTGAAAAAATATCATATGCTCAATACTTGATGATTCTATGTAGACTGGTGGAGTACTTGGAGTGGATAATCCCAGATTATTAGATGGATCGGTTTGGGACATCCATAAGTAGATCATAACACTAAATTTAATTGCTCATATGGTTCTAAAGAACCCGGTCAAAAGTGATCCTGTAATGGTTGACATAAGGCAATTCAAATTAGACCTGCAATAAGGGTTATTTTACCAATTTCGTTCATATTCCCCACGTTAGTAGGATAAATGTTTTGGTTGACTGCATCCTTGTTAACCTACTTTAGGAAGTTACCCATTAAAAACCTAGGATATAGCGTTTTCCCTTGTCGGATTTATCAGGATCTACGTGTTTGTGATTTGTCAGATGTCTGCTTGCTATTTTTCTTTTATTATGCACAGACCTGTGCACGTTTGTTTTAATAAGTATACTTGTCTTTCATCATTTATTTGTGAATTTATATTTGATGCATTATCAGTGTTCAAATCTATACGCTGTTAGCACATCGCAGCAAATATAATCCCTTTATTCATCTTATGTATAACTTGTTCTAATGGTTATTAAATGTGATTCTGTGTCCCGTCACCACACTTATATGTAGGTGGTTATTCCATTACATCAGCTCAGGGCAGTGAACCCATCAGCTAGCAAAGCAAACCCAGCTGAGAAATACATCCAGATTATATCAGTTGACAACCACGAATTCTGGTTCATGGGCTTTGTACACTATGACAGTGCTGTCAAAAATCTTCAAGGAGCATTGCAGTCCCGTAGCTCATGATTGTGAATATCAAGCTCAACAACTTGTCCCAAAAGGTGCTCTGCATTACTAGATTGATGTAGATAAAATATGTTTTTCCAGATTTGTAATTAGGCATGTTTTATTTATATTGCATTTATTTGGAGTGTCACTGTGATATTATTCCTTTGATGTTCTTAAATACATCGATTGTTGGTGAATATGTTTCAGTGTCGGTAAGGTATCAGCTTGTTAAATGGTTTTACACTAGAAATGGGATCGGTTGTAATATTATTTTTTTTCTTTTTTTAAGTGAAAAGGGTTGAACTGGCAAAAGGCTATTGTGAGACAATGAAACTGTTTTTTCCTTTCAGAATTATGTTTTTTTAGATTTCTCTTCTCTCTCTCTCTCTCTCTCTTTTTTCTTTTTTCGCATTGGGCATATTACCACTAAAGTCGATTTGGTTTCTTAGGCCCATTTTGGATGTCACTGTGCTAGAAGATGATATCCTAAGGGAAAATCCACTTTAGTGAGGGAGTAATGGAGTGGGGTGCAGTGAGCCATCCAACTTCGGTGGTGGGATAAATCTCCTTGCATACTCATGCAGTTTTCTTTTTTCTTTTTTTTTTCAATTTTTATTTATTTACTTTTTAATATAAATATAATTTTAATAAATTTTAATTATTTATTTTATATATATTTACACATTTTAATTTTTAATGATATTTTTTTATTATAATTCATCTTGCGATTATAATTACTTTTATATCTAAATGTATACAATCACTGAATTTAATACTACTGATTTTGAATTTTACTGCCAATTCATAAAGACCCTTAGTCTTTTGTCAGTCACCGTGCAGCTGCTATGTATTTTGAGCATTAATCCCAAGAACCCTAATCCAA
>JBBYHO010000015.1:19816963-19830923 GCA_038382025.1 Adansonia gregorii | reverse complement strand
TATAATCAATCACAGAATTTAATAGGTACAAAGTCAACAACCCATTGTACACGCTACGAACAAGCGAAAAAAAAAAAGAAGAAGAAACACCACAAAAATTTTCAGTATTTATTTGTAAGAAAAGAAAAAAACATAAAGAAATGGCGTCAATTAATGGACTTAATTCATTTCATTTTTCTTTTAAACATTTTTTTAATGTACGATTAAAGGACTTATTCTTATGCAAACGCATTTTCCATAAGTCAACTAAATCTGGTCAATTTCTTTTTATGTTTTTTAAGTTTCAGTATAAATTAAAAAATATAAAATTTAATTTAATTAATTCATAAAATTTTATTTCAAAAATAATATCGAAAAAATACTAATTCAAACTCAAACATTGGTTATGCCCTTTTCTATTTTAAGCTGCCGCTTTCCTTATATATGAACGCAAAGAATATGTACGGAACAATTTTCACATATTAAAATAAATCTGGAATTTTGTTTAATAATTATTCCTAGCGCAACACAATTTGGAATCTGAGATATTTTTTTGAGTATTGGAAAGTCTAGCTAGGATTTGACCTAAACAAATCTGTTGAGGAACTTCAGCCTTTTTTTTCTTTGTTGAATTAATGCCTCTTTGTCGAGTTAGCTTAGCTGTTACATGATATATCAGTGAAAGCATCCTGGTGAAAAATACCTGGCAAATTGTATTGCGTTTTGAAGTAAACTTTCCACTTACTAATGCATTACTCTAATATCCAATATCGTTACGAGAATTTTTAAACAATCCACCAAATTGTAAATGTATCCACGATTTTCTATCATTCCAACACTTTCTTCCAAATTACACCGATTTTTTTCTGTTTGGAACGAGAGAAAAATAAAAACATGTAGTATAGCAGTAATAGAAGTAGTAAACATAACGACACTTTCCTGGCACAGACCTAGTTTGATTCCCCCTCTCAATTGGGTTCATTCATTGAACCCAACAATATATTTATCGATAAATTTTCTTTTTTCTGGGAACCGAAAAATTCCCCACAAGAAAACAAAACCATAACCATCGATCTCTGTAGATTCATCTTCAGACAAGCATTTTTTTTTTAACTTGAAACCTCATCCAAAAGTTTGTATCTTCGCACCTTGTTTCTGAATACATGTCTTGTAATGTGCCCACCGTTTGATAGCTCTTCTAACTTTGTTGTCCTAAACTTCTGTTGTAAACGATCGTTGGTTGTGATCCTTTTTTGTGTCGAGCTTGGCGGTTTCTCCGGGGACTTTGGTTTGTTGATGATGGAGTACTTCACGAGTGGCAGCTTTGAATTATTGTTTCTTTGGCTGCCTTTGAAGCCATCAGCTCCCTGGTTATCAACCTTATTTTTCTTGTTCTTGCCATCGTCTTGGCAGTTGTCTTTACACGATGCTGAAGAGTTAGAAGAATTCTGAGACTTGTCCTTTGAATTAACCTTTTGATTCAAGCACCAATTACAAACTTTATATGACACGGCTTTTGGAAATAGATTGCTACAGTAGCTGCCCAAAAAAAAAAACATATATGATGATCTGGGCTCATTATCTCTCCCATGAAAGAAGTGTCTTCAAAAAAAAAAAAAAAAAGGACGAAAAGAAAAACCCTAAATCATGATCAATGACAACAAACCCCCAGAAAGAAAAATTACCTGTGTTCATATCTGAATTGGCAAACTTTGCATTGGAAAAGCTCATGAGTTAGACCAGAATCTCCACACATGCAACACTCGATGAGGCTCGATGATTGCTGTGATATTGGTTCATTCTCTTCCTTGTTTGCTGTCATTTTTTTTTGCTTCATAAGAGAGAGAGAGAGAGAGAGAGAGAGAGAGAATACGTGATTTTAAGGGGTAAGACTTAAGTGTAAGACAGACGTCCACACAAAGGAAATGAAAGACAAAAAAAACCAAGTTTCGATGTGTTTTTGTTGCAATAATACATTAATGAGCATAGGATATATCATTTTTTGATGTCGCGTGTGTGAAAAGTAATATAATTATAAAGGATCTTTTTTGGATGATCTAATTATAAAGGATTTTGTTAAAGGTTAATCAAATTACTATTTATAGTTATATTTTGTGCGAAGTAATATAATTAATAATAAATTTAATGAATTTTAATATATTGAAAATAATAATTTAATTTCAACAGACATTATGCAAAACCTAATATTATTATATATATTTCAATTTTCATAGTGTCTCTTTTTAAGTTTGTCCAAAAAAGAATGCGTGATTGAGGTTTGAAGATTGGGCTTGAGGTCTTGGATATGTATATATACTAGTAGTTTGATAGCAATATATTCTTTTCTATCAAGTCCTTGGAAAATTTGGTGTGCCCCAAAATTAATGCCAAGAAAGTCATCATCAAAGAAGGGTAGATGAAAGAAAAAGAAGTTTCGTTAGGGAAAAAATAAATAAAATATGGGCCATATATATATATATATATATATGTATTGTTGGTTCGATGAGGCTGCCAACTTTAAAACAAATTAGGAGTGATGGTAAATTCTCTACCAGATGAAGAAAAGAATCCCAAAAATGAAATTAAAAGAAAAAAAAAAAAAGAAAACCTAAATCATTACAAGGCGAAAGAAAAGAAAGGGTTGGGTTTTGTGGTTTTTAGGCAAAGAATCAATGGAGGATAGTAAGTAAATTAACATGGGATATGGATACAGTCCATTTGGGAATCAAATTGGATAAAGGCATTTCTTTTCTCAATTGATTTTATTTTTTTAAATCAAATGACATGTGATGGTTGCTTTGCTTATTTGACCAAATGTGCCATAAAAGAAAAGTATTCTAACAATGGTGTAGGGCACTGTAATTGGTAATTTTCTCTCAAATTGACAAGAGGTGATCTACAGCTAAATAGCACTCATCTTATTAATTAGCATCTTGATCTTAGTATCTGATTAGATAAATGATTCGTTGGTTGATTTATTTGTTCAATTTAATTCAATAATTTATTATAAGAATGTAACTTCTTTTGTAATTTTATAAAAAAAGAATCAAAGAGTTTCCCAACTGTGAAGATAATTTTGCAGGTGCTTGTAAGGAAAATGTCTCATGATACATGTATAATATTATATCTCATATTTTTACATACAAAGTTTGATTTATGATTTAGTATTTACAACAGAACTGAGGAAATAATATATTATTAAAGATTTGGTTCATAAAAAAAAAATTATTTGTCATATCAATCCTAATATTAGAAACCGATTCAACATGATATACAAACTAAGAAATTTCTCAAATAATTATGGAAACATATATTATAAAAGAGTCTTTCATAAATATATATATATATATACACATAAATATATCAAATGATCATGTCAGTATCAGTTACACATTTTAATTCATTTTCTCCATAAAAATCTAAAGGACCCAAAGTTTCAATATGAAACTACTAAAATGATAGAAAAATACTGACCCGGATATATATATATATATATATATATATAAACTCCCCGAGTGAAGTCAGTGTGGTACCGAAGCAGTTTGTGTCAGAGTGTCATGTGCTGCTATGTGAATATGTGTATCCTACAGTTCTTATTTTTTAGAATTTTTATTTGCTAAAGGAAGCTCATGACTGAATCCATTTGCCGTCTCGTTTTACTAAATTCAATCCAATGTACTCACAAACTATTTTGCAAAATAAAACCTTAGATCATGCAAGAATTTTCGGGAAACCCCACTTTCGATTTAAGATTCTTTATGCATACATATTATATATATATATATATATATTTATCTCAATTAATGATTCTTCACTAGGACAACAACAGTACCAGGCTCCCGTCCCTTCCACAAAGTTGAGAAAGCCACTCGAACATGCGTTCTTTTAAAAAAGAATTTCTTTCCCCTATTTTATTTAGTATATATGCACGTTCTGCGTTTGTACCAATACAAGAATCGAGCAGAGACATGTTTTCTTTTATTAACAAATTGAACGCTTAATGAAAATAATGATAATATTATTATATATTATAAAGATCTTAAAGGAAGACCATTTCCATTTTGAATATGACTAGCACTTCCTTCTTTCGTTCCGGTCAAAGTAAAGAAGCCCATCAATTCAAGTCCGCTAATAATTTTTTTGGGGTTTTCCGCTAATAAACTTCTTTTATCAGAACTCCAATATTCAAAAATCCATTAAACCCTGATTAATCCAATTCAAACCGAACCGGTTCACTAAAACTCCCTTAAAAATAATTTTTATTTAGAAAATTCGAACTTGAATCCTTAATTAACAAAAACAAATATCAAACCACTTAAACCAACGTCAGTCGTACTAAATTTTCTTCATATAACCACTTTCCAATTTCCAGCAAGGAAGGCTAGAAAATAGATGTTTAAATTATAACGATGAACTGGCCATTAGCCATTCGGATTTTCGATTAAAAAAGTAGCGTCCACCCCGAATTCAAGAAAAGAAAGGAGAAGAGGTCATGGTGCCAGCAGCCATATCAAAATCATCATATAATTCAGCCGAATTAGACCCCGGACTGCAAAACATGATTGCTTGTTTAACATTTACACCAATATTTGACACAAAGCATCCTCATTCCTCCACTATTTACACCAGTATCTCCAAACACTGTACAAACCAACCAAATTAAATGTTGTTCTTAGGGATATAGCAGAAAGAAGAAATGGCTGGAGGGAAATTAAAGAAAGAAAGATCGATCGAACAACATCTTACATTATTAAAAACTGATTTAGATGGCTTACAATTAATTAAGGGGATTCCTTCCTTAAATACTTTATTCAACCTTGTAAAACTTTTGTTTATGACATTGACAAATGCCCAAAACCTCCTCTTCTCCATCTTTTCCTTCATGATTTGCTCACTACTGTCTGCATGGTAAAACTTGAGGAAAATAAAAACCAATATATATATATATATATATATATGATTGATGTAATCCAGATAATTTTCCCCAATTCAGTCAAGACATTCTCATTTTTCAAAATTTCACCAGATTTGCCCAGCCCAGGGTATTAGTTTATCCAAGGACAAAACTAGGTTCAGTAATAGCCAAGAACTACAAAAGAAAGAAGAAAACAGGAAAGATGACAAGGAAATGAAATGGGTCACTGTTCATGAAAGTGGTAGTATCCACGCCATTTTTATACAGGTAACCAAACTTCAGCTGTCCAATGAAATTAATAGAAAATAGCCAATTTATGGTTCCCCATACTTTAAATCAACCAACTGCTCGTGTCAGTATGATGCCATGCAACAGTCTTTTTCACTGAATGCAAGTGTAATTTTGCCAAATATTCAGAGGTAAAGATACTTGAGGGAGAAAAAAAACACTCCGCAATGAAGGAAAGGCTAGTACCTGCATATTTTTATAAGAGGACTAGCTCTGCGCACATTCAAATGGTTGCAAGGATCCTTCAGAAAATTCTTGCATCCTAAACCGCTCCAAAAGTTCAAAAGGCCTGCAAATAACATAAGGGGATTTGATTCAAGAAGCATGACTATAAGAATTAAGAAAAGAACCAAATACATGTTTTTCAAATAATAATCAAAAAGAATGAACATGCCTAAATCAGAAGCCCCAAACTGCATCTAAATCAAGACGAATAACTTAATTTCTACCTTCCTAGGCCTGTTCTTTCGAGAACAACTTTTTGATGGCGATGCAGTTTAAGCCAATATGTTATTGTAGTGGCATAAACAACTTCCAAGAAACAATCTCCATAAATTTACATTGTTGATAAACATGCCATGTAAAATGAGAGATTTAGAATTCTACAAGCCAATTAGACCAATATCTTTTAGCTGAAAGCTCAGATTTGCGAGGTTAGTTCGTTGTGCCTTACGCTACCCAGTGAACCTCCATCAAGTTCTGATGAGAAAGTCCTAGGAATCCCAATAGCCCAAATCATGCTTTCTGAAACTATTTCATTGTGACTAATACTACCCAGTGAACCTCAGTTAAATTCCGATGAAAAAGTCCTGCAAAAATCCCAAGAATCTAAATCATTTTCAATAAATCCAAGTAAAAGTCAGACCACTTTTGAACATGATGCTTTGATCCATTATAGCACTGAATAATATCACGAGAAAACACCTATCGCACAGAGCAACCTAGAGTCCAAAGAAACTAAATCAGAGTCCAAATAAATCATAGTTGAGACTTGTACCCTTATGAGAACTGAACAGACTATATACCTAGAGATAGACAGAAAAGACAATTGACATTTGCCCAGCTGATGGCGCTACAGGATAAGGAAGGACTATTTATTTTGGGATGAGAAATTTTGAGGATGAAAAAAAAATTGAAAGGAAGAATTTTCCTTGAGTTATAAAAACTATGCAATTTGTATTTCCAACAGTACACAAGAAAACTTGCATGACAATTGGCGATCAGCATCAACTACCAGAATGATCAACCAGAACAAGACGAGAAACGGTGAAGGAAAGGTGAAAAAGGTGGCACATCCACATTATGTCATCTAACGCATGTTCCACTTTAAAAACATTAAAGAAACACCATCCATTATCCTTACAGGAAAGCTTCATGATTACGACATAATTTGCGTTGATTACTTTCCATGGCCTCTAACACATTAGCAGTTTCTGGCCCCGCTGGCCCACCAGCAACCACTGATGGAACAGCAGCAGTTGGAGTCCATAGCTACACCAAGGACCAACAAAATTTAGAAAGTAATCTTCAATATTTCAGATAAATTGAACTCCTGCCATAATACTTGCTACTCACTTTAATTGTGTTGTCAATTCCACTAGTTGCCACAAAGCAATCAAATGGATGGCACTGAATACAATTTACAACTGCAGACGACAAGAAGAGATATTTTACAGCGAATAAGAAAACATATGGTGATAGCCAAGCCCCCAATCTGCAGGGCAGGTGAGAGAGAGAGAGAGAGAGGAGAATTATTACCAGCATCATCTCCAAGAAGCATTTTTATCAATCTACCAGTCTGCTTTTCCCAAATAAACCATCTCCCATCATCACTGCCACTCGCAACATATTCACCTGTAGGAATCAGAGGATGTCATGATAATAGTTTCACCGTTAGAATTGCAAGCAGACCAAATTCTTAGCCATCTGCGACAGTTTTTCAGTAATCAGAACTGGTTTGACAAACACTGAATGTTTGACAAACAAGAAATTCCACAATGAACAAGATGGATTAAAGGGGAAAAAACTCAGGTTTCCTGGGGATGTAGGGACACTTCATCTGGAAGCCCTTTTGTGTAGGGCAGCAGTCATTCGACATTGCCAAAGGAAAGACGTAGGAGTACAAACTTCCATGTTACAGATCAAATGTCCAACAAGCACAAAATGTCGTGGATTCAATGAAAGACTTCTAGAGCTTATCCATATACAACATGCACCAAAATGGTTGGGAAACTAGATTACTTTGACATGTGTGAACTGCATTAGATATATTGTCACATAGAAAGGAAAATTCTTTCTTTTTACTAGTCACTAATCAACCAGAAAATGCCATAAACTCTTTTCCATTTATACCATCAACAGATAGAAAGTCAATCAGAACTCCTTTCTGACTCTTGAAAGAATGTTAGAGCTCAACTGAACTAAAATAATGATCCTCAAATAACTTAAGCAAACTTCACTTAGGATGCAACGATGTGTAAGAAATAAATGAAATATAAGGAGCAGAATTTCAAAAGAAAGAATGAAAGAAAAACTGCGATGAACAAATGTAAAGGCACAAATTCAACACCATAAAGCAAATGCCACAAATCTAGTAAAAATGTGGGGAAACAGCAAAAAAATTTCAATGGAAGATAAAAATATAGATAAAATAATATGACAGAAGTACCTCTCTGACCAAGGAAACTAGCCTGTTTGATGTCAGTTCCAACATTGCAGTGGCCGATATATCTTCGCTTCATATCAATAGCTGCCTCAGGCTAGAAATGACATGAATGCATGACATGAAAATCATAAGCTAGAAGATTAAAGAAGAATGTATCAAAAGCAATATGATTAACCTGTTGCTGGGCATATATAGGTACATAACAACCTAAAAGGCCAATGGAAGTAAACAAACTTCTTTTGCATGCTATCTTTGTTATAGGACAGTCCTTTGTAGAATTTTCTCTAAAATTTAATGGCAGTTTGGTATCTGATCAAGTTATTAATATGCATCACAAGAGGCAAACACAAGTTGGTATTCTGTCCAGGAAATTAACAACCAAAGGCTAGCAACATTACCAGTGACACATTTAGCCATGCCTTGACAATTAATACTTAAGTAACTTTCAAGATGAGTTCTTGATAAGAACATAATAAAATTGGAGACATCAGTGTATCAGAATCTCAAAACATTAGCAGTCTATCTAAAGATACAAATGTGAACCTGATAAGCTGCTCCATCATTTTGTGATGATGAGGATGGAGATCCACATGACCCATATGCACCAGTTTCCCTTGTTGAATCACCTCTTCTATGAATTCTAAGATTCAAACTTCCATGCAATATATTGGATTCAACATCACGCCCTTCATCACCTGATATTGAAGTTTCAAAATCTAATTCCAGCTCCTCGTCGTAATCAGAGTCTTCTCTTTCAGATCTTGGACCATCTTGTAAAGCATCACTGTTAGCTTCTGAGCGATAGAGTATGTCACTTAATGACAATACCCTTCCAGTTCGAGGTTCAGATGTCGGTGCCCCATCACTTGCCTTGTTATTTTTTTCAGCCTCAGCTTTTTTTTTTTTTTGGACAAAAAAAATGAAACTAGATTAAAGAAAAGATAAAAATTCAGCAAAAGTCGCTAGGCAATCCTAGAGATATCGATCTTTCACATTCTTCAAGGAAACCATATATAAGGGATGAAAATTAAAAGAGTATTTCACCCTTCTTCGAGTAATTATTGAAGTTCATTCCATTACATAATAGCAGAAGAGTTAGCATAGGCAATAACCATACCCATATTATCAACTTAAAAGATGTAAACACTATGCCTGATACAAGTTCACGCAAAAGTTGATAGCTCCCAGGCCTAACAGCAAACTAAAGTTAATCCACAAACAAAGAGAAGGCTTAGGAAAGAGGTCGAAAGATGAATTGCAATGAGAAGAAACATCAGGCGTTCAGGACATCACTTATAACAACATGGTCTCTGCAAACCCAATGTACCGAACAGAGAAGAAAAGTTGGACTAGTATTACTGTTAACTCTGAATACCCAAGAAAATATCAGTCAATACACACCCAAAACAGTCTTTCAGTAAGAGTAGGATGAACACACCATTATAGAATTGTCCTACACACGTGAATGCAGGCAGGACAATTGACTTTAAAGTCAAGATATAATACACTTTAATTAAGATGACAATGTGCATGTACAAGACACTGACCTGCAGCAAGATGTTTTCTTATGTTCTCCACTTTCTCAGCGGGCATAGTATCATATGGAGATAAACATTGTGCCGCAACAGCAAAGTCTAAAGCTTCTTTATGTTTTCCCAACTGAAAAGGCAGAAACCAAATGACAGGAAACAAAAGGCTTAGTTTCACCAACTTTACAAGATGATACAACCACGAAATGGTCTTGGACTGGTTGCCAATTGAGCCTACAATGGAACATTTTTTTTTTGGGGGGGGGGGGGGGGAAAAAAAACAAAAGAAGAAAACAAAAGAAAATTCAAAACCACAATATCTTTTGATTTACAACTGCAGAATTCAGCCTAAATTTTAAATGCAATGATATTCATCTAGAGAGCAAAATCTACATAAACAACGTTCAATTAACACATAAAACCATGAATCACCATTTAGAATCCAAATTATGATTAGATATTGTGTGACTGGCCTTACTTTATTAACCAACTTCTAAGAATATCCATATTGGCTATTGATTAAATTACATTTCCTAAATAAAATCAAGCATTTTTATCTAATTTTTTATTTTTATATAAACGAGTTCCACAAGCTTAAATTTTTGTTTAAGCTTAAAAAGTTGTAACACATTCCATAAGAGCTAACTAAAGTTGTAAAGATTTTGAAAGGATAATAGGCGGTTGTCGGGCATAAACCCAAAGCAAGGAAACCATTAACTCAGGGTCAAGCTTAACAATTTAAATATTCTTGGCAACCAAAAGCACCAAACAAGTCAATTGGTCAGTACACCGTTTTTATAGACTCCACCGTAACTAGTACTGCAGATTACCTGTTCTAAAGCCTCAGCCATATGATAATGAGCTCTAAAGGAAGAACTGTCTATTCTTCGAGCATTATGGCAATCTCTAATGGCCATATTGGCATCATTTTTCCACCTCCGCTACAAAAGGAAACAAATTAATATGTTGGCATACTTACATATCAAATAGATGAAATGGTCCACAAAAATAACAACGTGATCAATGAACCTTCAGCAACAAGGCAGCACGTATGCAAAAACAATCATGCCTTAGTGTAGGTCCAATATCATTTCCGTGTCCATCCAAGACTTCATTGCATGCCTCAATTGCATGGAAAATATTTGTTCCCTCGTCTGAAGATCTTTTAGCGATTTCAACCAACATCCTGCATTTTTCAATCTGTAACTGCCATGTTAGGGTATAGCTGAAATACACATGGAAGAACAACATAAGTTACATAAAAATCTACCAAAATTGCCAGACAAATTTCCAAAACAAAAAAAAAACAAAGAAAAGAAAATAGAAGTTACAATAAACTATGCGTACTCTTGCAGCATTGTTGCTTCTCCTTCGGAGACCATTTTGGAAGACACTGGAAAGAAAGGGTTGGTGCTTTAGTCCATTTGGTGCAGGAGTGAAGGTCATCAATTTTGAAGCATCCCCAGAGGTATATTGCATTAAACTGCCACTAGCTGCCAATTATGGAAACAACTAACAGATGATCAGCTAAAGAACATTTCAGTAATCCAAACAGTAGTTTTATATGCATCGCTAACTACAAATAAAGCAAACAACTAGAAGATACTGAGCCAAAGAACATTAAACTAAATTTAAGAATAAGAGCAACTATCGACATATGCTGACCTGATTAATGCATAAACCTAGATATTGTAATCTAAAAAGCACTTGACGTAAATGGAACTTACAATAACAGAGGAAGAAGGGGAGGGAAGACGAACACTAAGCATAAATTGCATTTGAAGATGCAGATATAACTTTACATGTCAGTTCTCTGAATATATAGGTTGAGACACATCAGCTCTACAGAACCCTAAATAGAATAAAATAAAAGCATTATTGAGTCGACTTCCATCAAGCACCTACGAGCTTCAGTTCTTTCCAACAAAACAGGAACTTAAACACGGAAAGAGAATTCATAACTATATGACATCAAGTTAGACAACATAAAGCCTCCTTAAACAAGATAAAACCCACAAAAAATAAAATAAAAAGCACAAATGAATTGAACCATCTGACTAGTGACTACACTACAGAGAGAATTTTGAATATGCTTACCATGATTTATGTCCATTAGATATACATGTTCCCCACTATAGCTAATAAGAACCTCTTCTCCGTTAGGGCTGAACGTAACATGAGTCAAGTGCAAACCCGAACGTCCCTGAAAAGCAAAGAAAACAAAGATTGAATTAATATAACACTAATAGTTTTACTTAAAACCAGCAGTGTTTCAGTTCAATGAACGTATAATGACACCCAAAAGCAAGAAATCAGGGTTACTAACAGAATGTCAATTGACAACAATCAACAGTTCACAACTAAATGATTCCTATTAACACTGTTAAAATATCCAGCAAAACTCTTTTCCATGCGTAGAATAAAAAATAAGAAGATTCCAATAAGAGAAAACTAGTTAAAAGTAACCTAATGAAGATTAAAAGAAGATAAGCTCACCCATTTACCAATAAAGAAAACAAAAGACAAACAAACAGAGAATTATTATCATTTGCAAATTGAATTGTGACATTATTCCAGACAATCTCTTTTCACAATCCAAAGAATATTAAATAGAACTTGGTCCTGATGGGCAGAAATCATAAAGTTTACCGAGATATTTCCAAAAAGAAGTATACAAGAGTAAGAACTAACAAAGAAATTCAAAACTAACACGGTCAGAAAGATGCATTGGGCAGATATAATTAACACAAGTAGGCGGTAACATTGTTTTCTGGCAGGAGGACAATGGTGGCAGCATTCTTCTATCATATAAACGAGCAAATGCATCACTGCAAACATTCAAAGACAAAGTTAGCCGAGAAAATAAAGTGAAAAAATTTGAAGAAAGGAAGATCAGCTACATACTTCCCACCAACAAGGAGCAAATGAGGTCTAGTAGAACTGATATCACATGATTTTAAGGCCAGAGTATGTCTAGGAGGATCAGCTAATGACCTCTTTGCCCCACAACGTAAGTCAAGCTGCCAAAAAAAGGAAGAAATATTTTAATGATTTACAATTTGACAGTATACGAACAAATACAGAGCAACTCAGAACATGAATGTTATATATTTGTCATTATGGCAAATACTATTATGCCAAACCTAGCTATCGACTGAAGGAGATTGGCGAATAAAACTGAAAATTTTCATGCTAAACCAATAACCGAATGAACTAGAGATAATAATCCATTGACCCAAGAATCAAAGGATGTCATTCTGCCACTGCTTAAAGTGCTTTCATGCTGTCTAAAATGATGTTGACTTTAAAATGATGATCTATGTAATCTAAATAGTAATTTCAGACATTCAAAAAGGCGAATTGTGTGATTCTAAGTTTTCAATTCCAACAAGAAAAAAATTGAATTTCTATCAACCAAGTATCTTGACTGGCAAGAATCAGGAGAGGAACAAATATACTGTTCTACATCAAAGAAAAGTCTTCAGTATTGCATAGAATCTACAGAGAAGGAAACAAAGTCATAACAACCACAACAACAATTATACCCTGGCGAAGACAACAAGTTGAAACTCACGAAACTTCAAAACAAGCATTTCATGGATACCATCATATTTGCAATCAACATGCCGCACTGAATAATTAGTAGTATAACAACATTCTCATAGATATATCTAGAACATAGAAATGAATCAAAGGAAAAGCCTTGTTAAGGAATGTGAGTCTCACTAGAACATTGCGACACTCTTGGTTAGAAGATCCAGCTGGAGGACAAGAACTGCCCTCTCGAAAGTCATGCTGTCTCAGCGTTCCGTCTTCACTTGCACTCCAGACCATATTGGGGTTTCCAACTTCAACCTGAAATGGGAAAAAAAAAATAGAAACTACAAAAGGTGAAGCAACCAGAAGAACATTCCTTTTCACCGTGTAAATCAACAACAAATGTTGAAAATTTTACCATTTCCCATGTTTATCAGCCAATTAAATTATTACTCTATTTATCAGTCATCTATGCAATAAACCTTACAGCTAGTTTTTTAACCCTTCTTGTGTGACACTGATAGAGCGCCGATGGAGTAATAGTACCATCATTGAGCCCTCTCCCATTTAAGCAAGACAAATTAAATAATCGAACCTGTAAAAACATTAGCCATCCAAGTTACTAATTTTACGTAATAGCAGTGGATAAGAATCCTCCATAGAGACCTTGTTTAACCATAGAACAAAGAATTACCTCTGCATCTCCAGCTCCAGAGACCACAAGCTCATCAGAAGTTTCAGGAATGAATTTTGTACAGAATATATTAGCAGAATGCCCTGTCTCTATAGAATGCAAAAGCTTTCGACCAGCATAGCTCCAAATATTAATCTGCAAAAAAGTAATTCATTAATAAATGTTGAAGAGTTGACTGAATATTAGCTAATTACTATTAGCTGAATTATAGGAGTTCCTAGCTGTGGAAGAGTTGACCGAATATCAGCTAATTACTATTAGCTGAATTATAGGAGTTCCTAGCTGTACACAATTTGTAATTGCTGTAAATGTAAGATGATAGCTGTAGATTTACTATGATTTATTCTGTAATT
>JBBYHO010000015.1:19781514-19792174 GCA_038382025.1 Adansonia gregorii | reverse complement strand
AAGGAAAAACTTTGATTTCTATTTCGCTATCTGATTAGTTTGATTTTTATAATTTTAAAAATATAAAAATTTATCTAAATAAAATAGTAAAGTTGTAGAACTTTTTTTTTATTATTATTTTAGTCATTTTATTTTCACTAAAATTATTCACTCCCAATTCCGTGATTATTAATGTATTAAATGTAATTCCATCCAATTCTCCGATACTTTCTTGCTTTGTTAAAATAAAAATAATTAATATTAATTTATGTTTTCACAAAATTAATTTCTCTATCTATTTTTGAGAAAATTAAATTATCGCATATTATTATTTATTTTAAATGGTTGAGATTAGTACATAATCTGATCTTTTATTAACACAAACAATCAATCTTTTTATAGCATTTATCAACGCAAATGGTTGAGATTAATAATCGGTTTGTGATTGATTATATCAATCTCTTCTTTCACCTTTTTCCCGGGTCTAATTATTTTATTTTATTTTGTTCTTCATGGTTTCGTTCAGGACTTTGGTTGTTATGATTCGTTTTATTTTTCTTATGGGCTTTGTAGGCTGTTTATAGGCTTGAGTCAGAAATTAAATGTATTGGATTTTAATGTCATATCTATGGGCTTAAGCTGGCCTGTTTATCATTGCCAACCAGGGAGCAAATTAAAGTTGATAATGGGTTGGAGCGGGTTGTAATTATTTCTTTTTCAAAAAATCCGATTCGATGCTTTCATTCATTTTATTTAAAATTTTTTTTTTGTTAATGTTTGTTATATTTTACATTGAATTTATATAATCCTTTATTAGATAAATAATAATTTAAGTTGAATAAAAATGATTCAAATAACCTAAATATCATATCCATCCTTCGATATCTGTCCTTAAGAGTAGGTGTATAGCAAAGCAAAACTATATAATATAGGTTTTATTTTATTGGGTTACAATTACAAGTAAAATTTCAATTAACAATCAAATAAGTATGACTATAAGACCAATAAATTAACAAAGGATATATAACACGTATTGCATCAATAGAAGAAAAAAATAAACAAACAAGTTGATTAGACTTTAAAGCCCCGATTAACACAATAAATTTTGTTCATTAATTTGACGATATTTATGGATTATGGTGTCCATTAAAAATAAAAAAACCTATTGAATTTACAAAATGATTAATTGAAATATTGGTTTTGCTAGATAATTTGTTACTAGTATTATTCTCTCATAAAGCTTAATTTCATTATTACAATATATATATATATATAGTTTTGAAAAAAAAATCAAATTTCTTTTTAAATAGTTTGACTACAATTAATTTTTTTCCTCAATTCCAAGCGAAAATAAATGGAAGAAAATCTTTTTTTTTTAATTTTGTTTTTTCATGGTTTCCTCTTTTAATGCCTTCTCAAAGTCCCATCTTCAAAATTTATAATATTAGAATAAAAATCATAGCTATATAAACCAAAACCATATTTGCAAATGTATCTTAAAAAGGAACTCTCCTACAACAACAGACTGTATCTCACAAAGCACAAAACGCTCTTCTTCCCTCATTTTCCCCCACCACTCTAGCTCGATTACTGGCTGTTAAGAGGTCAAATATTTAACAGCTCGTGGTTCTTTTCTTCTCCATGCAAAGACCGTGAAAATGCCTTTGAATTTGATTTAATATTCAATACTCAGTCCATGGCACAACTTATTAAGCAACTCTTCCATTAATGGCGGCCCTTCTGTTTTTTCCCTCTTCATTTCCCTCATATTTTCCATCCTTTTCACACCCAAATCTACTATGTAACAATAACAAAAACATATAAGAGTGTTGGCGTTCTTTTTTTATATATATGGATATCCATATTTTGATCTTCCGTTTAGTTTTACAGCTCCACTTCACAGGGTCTGTTTAGCTTTCTCCTTTTGGTACTGGGACTGGTATGTAGTATATGTGAAGAAGAAGTAGCACATGACCCAACTGTTGTTTCATCAGTTTTATAGCTCAGGCATGCAGCATCCAGCACCCCAATTGGGCTCTGGGGCACAGATTGGGAGACAGATGCATTGCTTACTTTAACAGGTTCACCAACCAATGACAGTTCATGTACCAATTCCACACACTTCATCATTTTCTCCTGCAAAACAATCAAAATCCATGCTTTTAATTCAATCCTATATTTAGCAACTAATCAAAAACCCTAGACAGCCAAATCAAATCATCTATGATCCTTTTTTTTTCTTTTTTTAGTTTAGATCGTGGACCACCAACGCTCTACCTTTTGTACATGTTGAGTAAGAATAGAAATTGCTTTCTCAGTGTCCACTGTTTTGGTTTCTAAAGCAACAGATAATGCCACTGCTGCTGCAATCTCAGAAGGCTTGAATTCCAAGAAGTCAATCCCTGCATTCAATTTTCCCACCCACCAAAATAAATCAGACAAATAAATTATTTTTGCAAAAATAGCACACTTGTCTTTGATTGGGTGAAAGTGTTGAGGAACAGAGAAACTGAATGAGGGACCTTTTATTGTGCTTGAAATGAGTTGAATTGATCTCAAGATTGAACTTCTAAGTGGGATTTTATCATCACTGAGCTTGTAAAGGAAATAATCTATGAATGAGAATGGGGTGATTGATTGCATTCTCCAACTCAAGGTGCTCAACACTAGAAGCTCCATTCTTTGTATAGTTCCAGCCTCGAACACAAATTTAGATTCTCCCACCTGTTAATAATCAAAAACTAATCAGATCATACCAAAAAATTATAAAACCTAAGAGAAAAAAAAAAGAAAAAAGCCATCGCCTATCTAGTTGATTTTTAACCTGTAAATCTAAACTTAATGGAACTTCAGTCTCCTCCACTTTGGCAGCAAGAGATACACATGCCACGGTTAGCAATTGCATCATCCAAGCTTTACCCTTCTGCAACATCCAAGATTAGATTTAGTCATTTATATATAATTTAGTCAATGGAGTTTAGTGCATAGGTAGGTTCAAAAATGAAGAACCTCATGCTTGATTGGTTTTTCTGAAACTTACAGGTAATACATAGGCAGAGAGGAACCTGTCTAGGTAGTTTATAGATAAATATGAACAAAGAGGTCCAAAACCGAAATGCGCATGAACCTGTTGATAAAACAAAGGAAATTAAAAATCAACCACGAAACAAAGATCAAATGAAAGGAATGATGAAGGCAAATAATTGAATTGAACAGGAAAAGGAACAATAGGAACTAATAAAGAGAAAAGGGAAAATACAAAAAAGCTGAAATAGTTTCTAGCTGATGAGAAAAGGTATGAAGAGATAAACTACAATTAACAAATCAGCATTGGCCCCAATAGCATAAAAGGGAAATCAACCCACCAAATATATTTCAGAATATGAAAGAAAAGATACCAAAACAAAGAGAAATCCAAAACCAGTTCATTTGCTTGACCTCAGGATTAATCAAAATAGGGTTTTTACTCAGCAAAGACAAGACTTTCAACCCTGAAACAATCCCTAATATTGAGACAACAAGTCCTATATACTGAAATAAAAACACCCACTTTGTAAAAACTCATGAAAGTGAAAACTTCTGATTAATCTAAGTGAAAAGGTAAAGAAAGATATTATTCATTTCTGAGTTAAAAACCCACCATTTCAATCCAATCAACAGCTTCTTTTCTAGCCTCCAAGTCCAAATCTCCACTTTGTAGCCTCTTCAAGTAATCAGCACTAGGCAAATGCTCATGTTCTTTCTCAACCATCAAGGCCACACACTCCTCACTCTGCAATGGCAACCCATCTTCATCAACGCCATTAAAGACTCGGTTTTGATCAAAGTTTCGATAATATCTATGATCCCATGTTGCCCCAAACTCTTCCACCTCAGCAGTACCCCAACCCAAGTAATTATCATTATCGTCAAAAACGCTGCTGCTGTCTTCTACACATAGAAGACTCGAAACTACACAATCAAAACTTGGTGCCATTACAAACAAAAGAAAAACCTCTTAAAAAAATCAAAACAAAAACTCCCTTTAACTTATAAGAACGTAGGGCTGTAATCAAAAGAATTGAAGAACAAAGAAATGGTTTTTTTTTTAAGGCTATAACAAATATAAGTAAGAACTAAAAATGTCCACTAACAAAAATTGAAGAAGAAGCAATCTCCACCTCTCTCTCTCTCTCTCTCTCTCTCTCTCTCTCTCTCTCACAGAGGCTTCAGGGGGCTTGAAAACACTGCTGCAGAAGAGGGTCTCTTAAGAAGCAAGCCAATGCCCTTTTTAGGGTAAAAAGCAAGAGAGAGAATGAGACTCAGACTGAGACTGAGAGAAAGAGAGTGAGAAGCAGAAGGAAAATTTGTAAGCGCAAAATATGGACATCAAGGAGGGGCAAATACAAGATTTTCCATAGGAAAGAGAAGAAGAGAAGAAGGGTTATATTGTCTGTACATTAAGATATGTCACCCCTACAGCGCTTTTTTTCAGAGCTTTCCAGCTTTACTTGTTTACAGCAAACTGAGGAATATGTAATTTTCTTTTGTCTGTTTTGCTTGTTATATATAAAATTAGCTGTCATTGTATTATTTCTTTTTCTTACATAATCATGAGGATTTTGTAATAAATTAGATCAAAGTTTTCCTGTCAAAATTCTTCCCAAATAAACTAATCTAACTTAAAAAAAAAAAAACATTGTCTTCACTTTCATGGCTATTGTCTCATATATTTATTTTACATATTAATTTATTATTTAAAAAGTTTTAAGTAAGAAGTATTAAATTTTTTATGCATCATTAATAAAATTTTATATTTTATATGAGTGTGCTAAGTGAATGTATCATATAAGTTGGGTATAATTATTTTGCTTATAATCAGTAATTTATTTTAATAAATAATGCATTTAAAGTAAAAATTTTTACTTCATATAAGTGATTTTGCTTCCACTTTTATAAGAAAAAAATCAATCTTTATATTTAGAAATTGATGTTTTTGCTTTATTTTAAATTTTGATAAATATCTTATTTTTTTTCCTAACTTAAAATTCACGAATAAATTATTTTTTTCTTCAAACAATTGGACCAGCTGACGTCACCATATATATTTTTTTAATTCACCTCGAGATGGGGACGAGGGAAGAAAACGATGGGTCTTGTTTTGTTATTTGGACCAAAGTGATAGGGCAAGATCGTAATTTCGAATATGAAACAAGGCAACAACAAAAAAGTAACCAATTAGGTCCTTTGACCCTGTCTTTTTCGTCCCATGCTGACGCGTGTCATCTGATTTTTCCAACTGATGACCAGAGATATCCGTTTTTCTACAGAATTTTTAATAATACTGTACTTTTTTGAGTTTTTGAACTTTTTATACGTATTTTGTACAAAAACAAAAGTATAAATACTTTTTTCTTCTTTCCATACGGTTTCAGTTATGCAATTTTTTACAATTTTTTTAATTTCATGGTATAATCATATTTATCAATTTATATATTTATTTTATATTTATGTAAATTTTAATATATTATTAATTCATGTTATATAAATATATTTAATATAAATATTATATTTATATTATATTTATATTATATTTTTAATATTTTTAATATTTTTTATTATATTATATTTAAAATTATTAAATCTGAACAATGACCAAATGCTTGGACCACTATTTTAAGAGCAGTTCATCCATAGCAAATTTCAATCATTTTTTTTTTTTTTTTGCTATTGGAATTTAGTGCGCTGAATTTGTATAGAAGAGAAGGAAATATTTTGCTATTTGGTCAAATTCTAAGGGGTTTCTTTTACTTTTTTTTTTTTTGAATAATTGGAATTAGTATATTTGGTAAGGTTATTATTTACCCTAATTTCTAAAAAAAGTGATATTTGTTTCCTAAAATTGTGGTTCTATAATTGCCAATATTTTTGGTATAGTCTCTATGAATATCATCATCATCATCATCATCAAGTGATGGATCTAATAAAGATAAATTGTAACCAAAATTTGTTTTCTTGAAATAAAATAATGAAAATCCTTTATTCATATTATATAAATTGCATTTGAGACTACTTCATAATCTTCCTTATTACCCTTGGCCCTTGCTCAACAAATTGGGTTTGAATTCCTTATATATATTTTCAATTAACAAGTGGAATTTTCTGCTTCTGGTAAAATTTTTTAGGGTTTTTTTAAGGTAAATGATTTTTAAAATTACATTCAGTCAAAAATTGTGATTTACAACTATTTATGGATAAGCTTCGATTGCCATAACATCATAATTCTACATCTATCGTTATCAAAAGCTCAAGATAAAGTTGGTGAAGAAACATCAAATAGACTTTGATTGAATTGTTTCTTATCCATATACTATATACCTTTCTTTTTTTTTTTTTTTTTGCAATTCAGTGTAAAATTATTTACTGCAAGAATTACTGTAATATATTTTCTCTTTTTCGTAATACGTCAAGAGTTTTCGTAGATTTTATCTAAATTTAATTATTTCATTGAATGATTTTAAGATGCACATATTGTGTAATGTATGATCCTATGGTTACTAATTTCTTAGATGCACAAATTAAATTTCATACTTGATTCATTCTTATAGAGAGGAAAATCTAAGTTCTTTGATGATTTAAAAGGTTTACAAGTAAAAGAATTTATAAGTTAAGTCCGGTTGTAATTCGAAATTTAAAAATTTTTTTTTTAGCTTTAGCCTAATTTACAAATTCTTATGAAAATATAAAAAATTATTTTTATATTAATATTTATATATTTTTATAATTAAATTTAAATATATTTTTTTAATTAATAATGATTCGGGTTTGATCGAACCAGATCGAGTCAAAAAATTTTTATATCTAACTCGATCAATTTAATTTATTCGACTCTTAAATAAGTTTATATATACCTAACATTTAGTAAAACAGCATGTAACACATGGAACCGGCAGGTGATGTTTCCGGCAACCGGAAAAGCAAGAATTATAATGATGATGTATATAGAAATCTTCTCAAAATCAGGCAACAATCCATCTTTGTTTGTAGGAGAAAGGTAAAAAAAGATTAAAAGGCTTGTCTTTTTATTGGCCAAAGAATCAACAAAAGAGAAGAACTTTTGCTTTTCTTTCACTTTTAGGAGCGTCTTGATCTTTAGGATTCTGCCCAAAACAAAAAATAAAATAAAATAAAATAAAGTACAATATGTTTTTCTTTCTATCTCATCTGTCACATTCAGCAAATGACTGCTTAGATTTGGATAATCACCCTTTAATTTCAATTAAACATTAATTAATTTTTTACCTAATTAGTTATAAAATTTTGTTAGGGATAGTTTTTTAAGTGATATAGTTCATATTATTTATAATAGGAGAATTGTATTAAATGCAAAAAAAAATTAATATATAATTTTTATTTTTAATGCACTTAATCAGTATAAGTTAGACTTTAAATAAAATCTTTTTAAACTTAAATAATTTAACTTAACTTAAATTAATATAATAAATAATATAATGACTTTTTTAAGCAACTCTAATAAAATAAAAAATATTAAAAAAATTTTATACTATAATTCGATTTATAATTATTTATAAGTAAGTCATTTGTTAATAGAAACCTTAATTGTGGAAGTTGGTGGACTTTGTGATTAATCAGTACTTCACTTGAGACATTATGAAGAAGGCTGTCTCTGTGATTTGGGTAAGTGTCATGATTTTACCTCCTAGGTAATGGTGTTAAAAACGAAAAAATCTTGTCTGGACGACTAATAATATTTTTCCAAGTCAAATAAAAACTGTTTAAGATGAAGAAAAACATCTCTGGAAAGTTGGTCCAAATTCTTGATTTCTTCCTTCTTAGATGTTCTACATATCCCACATATATAAAAACTAGATGCCCCTCGACTAAGCCTTTCCCCATGTGGTACTCAATAATTAATGTTTTTGCTTGCTTGTGTTTACTAATTTTCAGGCTTCCAAAACTTTCAACACGTTTTATTTTCCTTTTTTCCCTACACTTTGAAAGTCCTTTATTCTTTCTATTGTTAAGGTTTTATAAAAATGTCGAGCGCATGCCGAATTCTAGGTTTTGTTTTGACAAGAAGAATGGAAGACGGTAAGAACGGAAAAAAAATGTTAATTTAATATTTAAATTATAAAATGACCGTTAGAGACTATCATCTTTAAATTTAGATGGGATAGCATACGAGAAATAAATTTATTATTTTTTATTTGATATAATATAGATATTGGTTAATTCGAAATTTTATATGCACGATGAGTATGATTATTTTATTAATTCTCATATCCGTTTATTAAAATATCAATCTTACACAAATATATCAAAACGTATGAAATTAATTATTTTTATAGTAATATAAATTAATCCCTCCTTTTATTTATATATTTACGGAATAAGTTTGAATTTTTTAAAATAAAAAAAAAAGGTTGGATACCACAACTTGTCCCAATTTATTATTGTTCTTAAGGTTTATTTATTTATTTATTTTTTCAATATAAATCAACGAATGAAGTTGGAATAGCTTTGGAGGAAAAGGTCACAATATTCGAATGCCAATGGTTGGAGTGGTGAATAATGGGGGGTTATGATCCAACGCCAAATTGGTGATTTGAGGGTGAAAAAGCAAATTGAATGCAAATAAATATATGGTAAAAACATATAAAACCATACATTTGGCGACAAAATTCTTTGAAAATTCAATTCAAAATGCTAATCATTATCCAAAACTCTCAAACGGTGAGAAAAAAAAAAAAACTTGGACTGAGTTATACGTTTTAACCTTGGATGCCTGCATTCATGAAGAAGACGTGCTTAAAATATGAGTCGTTAAAGAGACTTTAAATGACACAAATTTCTAACCCTTTTTTCCTTCCCCAATATTCTTTCTACTTCTTCTTTTTCTTCTTTTCCTTCGACTCTGAAGTTTACCTTTTTCTTTCCCTTTTGCAGTTTTCACTGTAATCTCCTTATTCTTAAGTTAAAAAATAGAAAACCAAATCAAACTTCACCCATATGGCTTATGTCAGTTTTTTATGCTGATTTCATAAACCATATTCCCACTTTGTTTTTCCTTTATTTGTTTTTACTACTCGTAAATTAATATATTTATATTATATTAATATTTTTTTCAAATATTATAATTTTATTTAAAATTATTATATATTTACATAAATTTTAATATATTAATCATTTATATAATATAAATAAATTTTTAATTATTTTTATATTATTTTTATAACATAAGATAAGTTTTTTTTTTTTTTTAATTTTTGGTCTAAAGCAAGACTTGGAGGGTTGGGTTCCTGTTTGAGATCTGAGCCTTTAACAGGGTGTCATGCAATGCATGCCACACCCACTATACATTTTTCTTTAACCTGTCCATTTGGTTTTAGATTATTATAATGATATATTTATTAACTGCTTCTTAATTCTTTTTTTGTTAGACCGCTACTAAGCCCAATGTTAGGTCATATGATTAGATTTATTACTCCAATATTTTGCATTTTGACTGAATCTCTAACTCTTTCTTTTTGATCTTTCTCGTGGTGTCAAAGATCACAGCTACTACATGCATGTCTGGTCATGTAAATATTCGTATTAAATATTACGTAGCTAATTAGCATTTTGCAATCACAATACGAATACGAATACAATAATTCTTTTTTTATATATAATATAAAACACTGTTAAAAATTAAATGTTAAATTTCAAACTTAAAAATTTAATTTATATGAATAAAATACATGATTATGGATACATTTTGATATTTCTGTTTTCATTTCTATCTTATTCCACACTTGAATCCAGAATTTATTTATTTTTCTTGAAGTAGGACATATCAACAACCTATGGTCAATAATTAATTGTATACTTAAGCGCCACTAATATTTTATTTTTAAATATTAAATAGTTAGCTATCTATCTCTCCCTCTCTCTATATATATACATAGACATACAAGGACGGATCATTTTACACGTTCTTATAAATTGATATTTTAATGAATCGATCATTAAATTTAGTAATATAATCGCACTTGTTATGTTTGTAAAGTTTCGAATAAATTTAATATCTACATATGTATATATCACATTAGTCAAAAATACATTTTTTTTATATCTATATACATTTAATGATAAAATTTTTTTATACCAAATAAATAATCAAATATTTTTAATTTAAACAAAATTTGATGTGCCATATATATATATATATATGTGAACAGAGAATGAAGTATGATGATTAAGTAAATATAAATAGTATGTATAAAAATTAAATTAGTTTGCACCAATGTAAACCGAGATACTATCCAATATCTTAAGTTACCAATATTTCAGTATTATGCAACATAGAAGGAAAGCGCCAAGCTGCACTTCAAATTTCCAAAAGAGTAAAAACTATTGTTTCTTAAGAATGAGACAGTTTGAACTGCAAATGGAGGAATCGGTACTAGTGATCCAGATTCAAGAATGTAGCTTCAGTTCATTAACTAAAGTTAATTAAAGTGGCATTTGTTTTACTAGGGCTTTGACCCTTAGCGTTTTAATTAACCATTTTCTTTTATCTGTTTCATATTAAAACTCAAAACCATGTCCTTGAGATTCACCCCATCCATAAAATAAGATCATAACCAGTCATTTTAAAATCAAACCCAAATTAAAATAAAATAAAATAATAAAATAAATA
>JBBYHO010000015.1:19765296-19780063 GCA_038382025.1 Adansonia gregorii | reverse complement strand
AAAGAGTTTTGCATCAATCATATAAACCTTTTTCTTACCAACAGATAGTAATAAGAGTGCTTACCACCGTCCAATTGCTAACTCATATAATCCTTAATTAACGAGGAAAAAAGGAAGTCAAAGTGTAAACTTGATTCTAATGCCATTATTCATTAATAGATTGTCAATAAATGAAACAGGTTTTAATTAGGCCAATAGCTACACATTAAATATGTAAATCCAACCTGATTAAAATTAAAGTTTGGATAAAACTTTTAATATCTAATTGTGATTCGACTCATTAATTGCTCTAAACGTTAGCCTAGGAGATTTGATAAATGAAGTGTAGAAAGTTATTTTCCTTTCATATTTACCTGCGTTGGGTTGTATTAAATCAAGAAAATTGGGTTTTAAATTCCAATTACAAGTGGAAATGCATAAACTGGATTGGCCCTCCAAATCCTCATGGGTTAGTTGACAAGTAAGGACTGCAAAATTTTGGGTTTGAAGTTTGCAAAGGGGCCGAGGGATGTAAAGAAGAAAAGGTTAATCTATGGGCCAACAAAAAAGGAATAAATAAAGTTGGGCCTTCCCATTGTGGGCCAAAAACAGATTCGATGATTTTGTGATCATACACGTGGCAAAAAAAGAGGAGATCAAATAAAAATAAGGAAAAAAACAATTCTAAAATTGCCTGGGCAGTACTAATAATGGCAGACCCAAGCGAGAATGGCTTCCAGTCTCTGCTACTATAGAGCGTCGAGGCTTGTTTCATCGACCGTAAAACGACGCCATCTCCCACTAGTTGGTGCGATTTGCGTTCTCAGTTTGGGGTTTTCCAATCTCTGCCCAACTCTCTCTTCTACATCTTACCTCAGAACGGGTTTTGCTCGGTCTCTTCCCTTTGTTCATCTGTTGAGGTATTTGTTATTTAGTATCCCCAAATTAATTATTCAGAGATTTAATGCTAATTTTCTGTTAATTCAAGTACTAATCTCGTTTGGGATTCTTCTTTTTTTTTTAATCAAAATTTAGTACCCAATCAGCAGATAAGACCGTCCGCGCCGTGAAAATGGAGGCAAGTAGCAATACTGTTCCAAGCATCGTCGTCTATGTTACTGTTCCTAACAGAGAAGCAGGTTCTCTCTCTCTCTCTCTCTCTCTCTCTCTCTCTCTCTCTCTCTCGGTGCTGAAAAGGGTAATTGTGAATTCTGTCATCAAATGGAACATGGGTTTGGGTGAAGAGATCATATTTAGCAATTCCAGCATTTGGGAATTCAAACCTAATTGATAAACATTCAGTTTTTTTTTTTTTTTCTTTTCAAGCTTTCTCATCTGCTATAAATCCTATTGTCGGGCTTGCTTTGTAATTAATGAAAAAAGCATTAGACTTTAGAAAATGCCATTTTAACAATGAAGGGTGTTCTGTGAATAAGTGAAATTCTGCATTAAATTTGTGGATTCACTTTGAATGCGCACCTTGACAGGTAGACATTTCTTTGGTTTTTCTTTTGGTCCTTTATTGCTTCTTTATTTTAAAGTGGCTGATGACTTTGCTTGATGATCCATTATCATGCAGTGTATGTTTAACGTTGTTGAAACTTGAAAGTACCATTCTAATTAATGCACAATATATATGCAGGTAAAAAGTTGGCCGAAAGCATCATCAGAGAGCAGCTTGCAGCATGTGTAAATATAGTACCTGGTTAAGTCTATATATCTTTTAATTAGTGCCATCATATGGCAATCCATTCAGCCATGGGAGTTTCGGAAATGTACTATTTTGTGTATGCGTAATTGTACATGATCTGTTTTAGGTATGGGTTGCCAAATTAAGCTCGCTTGTTTAAAAGAAAATATTGAAATCAGTGAGCTGGTTAATATTCTTTTTCATGGTTAATTTGCCTCGAACCGTCTTGTAGAGTCGTTTGAAATAATTTGTTTCTCAACCCACCTTGTAGCTTGAATGCCTTGCTTTGAAATAATGACAGTGGCTTCTAAGCATGTCTTGATGTTTTCAAGAAATCTTTTGGCTGTTGTTCTTCTGTGTTGTGTGATGGATATTGATTCAGAAAACCCCTCTAATAGATCTAGTTGGTTCTCCCCCCCCCCCCCCCCGACATGCACATCTCAAAATCTTTTTTTTTTTTGTAATTTCACGAGGATGGATTCTTTTTTCTGCTTTATGTTCATTTGAGCAATGAACAATAGTTCCCGAGGTAGGTTTCTTATGAATCATGAATATATTTATTGTGAATGCAGGTCTGGAATCAGTGTATCTATGGGATGGAAAGGTATGAACTTTCTTTATGATACTTGCTTCTGTTGGACTAATGAAATTAAAACACTAACGCTTCCATTTTCCTGACAAATTGATAGATATTTTGAGAACCTAGAGGAGAAATCCTTTTTACTTTCAGAGATCTTGCTTAGGCATCCTGTCTAAACATTTCTGATGGTCATCTGTAGCTGAGTGTTCATGCATTTATACAAGCAAGAACTTAGTTATTAGCTTGCTGAACCAAATTATCTCTCTATTGGTTGCAGATAAATACGGATCCCGAGGAACTGCTCATAATCAAGACTAGGCAATCCCTCCTGGAAGCTCTGACAGAGCATGTCAAGGCAAATCATGAATACGAGTAAGCACAAGCCTCTTTCTTATATTTTCAACAAAAAAAAAATGTTAGAGACTTTAATCCCTTTAAAAGTAAGAAAATAATAGCTCTCTTTAAACAAAGAAATGAAGGAGTATAATAAAACAACACTGGCTAGACTGTTTACTTGACCTTATTCTTATGGTATTACCTTTTTTTCTCAGGGTACCGGAAGTAATCGCCTTGCCCATCACAGGAGGCAGCCCCCAGTATCTAGAATGGCTTAAAAACAGTACAAGGGACTGAATTTCTTAGATGTTGTATGATGGCCTTGAGTCTTTGAAAACATTCAAGTTTTTTACTTTAAGGGTGCCCAACCATATATATAGTTGTGTGAACGCTGGTTTCTTCCGACTCAAATAAACGTGGTGTGCTATCGTTTTGTTATCTGAGAAAGATTAAAATCTATGTACGATAGGAAGAAGTGTTTTTAGAGTTGGTAAGTAAGACCAGGAATTTGCTTTGATAAATACAGCCTATTATCTGTGCTTAGATTCAAAATTATTAAGCTTCTCTCATAACATTATGCCTGCCTGCTCCGTAGATTATTATAGTTGCAATTTATGGTGCTCAATTCGTGGGGGAGGTCTGAATATATTCCACATTCTGTATTATTTCCATTTTCTAATACTTGGGTTTAGGCGGGAGGGGAGTCAGCAATTTGGTACGACGGTGGATTGCTGGCCGTTCTTCTTTTCTTTCTTAGGGCAAATGATACTTGACATTGAACTCCATGCTTACACTTTTAAGAAGGCCATTTTAAATGTTGCTGTTTTATTTAGATTTGGGCGAACGTTGAATATAAATATAGTGTTTATATTAAGTTTTTTTTTTTTTGTATATTTGAAAAAAATTATATTTTTATATTTTATATTTAAATATTTATTGACATAAATATTAAACAAAAATATTTTAAAAAAATCTAAATAATATTAGCGATAGCCTAAGTTGGCTATTTTGATGTAGTAAGTTAGGCTCAGTTAGAGCTCATCGAAAACGTTTTCAGTGTATGCCTCAACGTAGAAACATTTGTATCATATGCTTATGATGCAAGTCTAGTTTTTCTTTCGCGAGTTGTTTCCGCCGTAACAAAGGCGATTTTGAAATTTGAGCGATGCATGCCTTGACTTTTATTATTTCCATTAAAAGAAAACAAGTGGCTATCATTATCCTATGACCCTGATATGGGAAATTTACGGAGGCTCGTTCATCTGAAAAATTATCATTTCAATATTGACATGTTTTTTCCTTTTCGGTGATAGGACACACTTATCACGTTGGCGTGGCAACAGAGTGCACTACCAAATACGACAGCCAATGACGACGTTTTATCTTGTCTTTATCTGCCATTTTTCCTGACGCAAATTGTATAGCACCACGACAAATTAGCGTCGAGTTGATCCAACTTTATGATGTGAAAGCTCGTTTAAGGAGATTCCACACGCTTTTGCTTCGTCATTAAGGCAAATTCTAATTCTATTATATCCTCTTTTTTTTTTTTTTTGATATCTAGAAAAACAAAAGTTAACCGAATGCTGCTAACTATCCAAATTCACTTCCAAATTCCAAAAACGAGTTTTTTAGTCGGCAGTATAGCAAACATCATGCCATGGGTTGCTTCCCATTTTTTTAATTAACTTAACACACTATAATCATCATATAAGCAAATGACATTGAAAGCCCACCTCCTCCAGAGCCAGAAGAAGTATAGGACAAACACGGGTTGCTATAGTAACACCTTCTATGGTTCATCTAACTGGTCCTGCATCACAACCAAAAAAATCACTTTTTAGGCAACGGTCAATTCAATGTGTCAAAATCCCTCACTAACAAGGTCTTCATGTGTGTGTGCACACGTGCATGAGAGAGAGAGAGAGAGAGAGAGAGAGAGAGAGAGAGCACTGACCTGCACATCCGAAGTCCAGAGAGTAAGGTTATCCCTTAGGAGTTGCATAATGAGAGTGCTGTCCTTGTATGATTCTTCGCCGAGCGTGTCAAGCTCAGCAATGGCTTCCTCAAATGCCTTTTTGAAAAACAATGGATATTTAATGAATCTCTCACATTAATTTATGATTTATGCTTTACTATAACCACAAACTACTCAAAAACATCCAATCATATAAATTAGATGGCAAAGACTGTTTCAGGAAACTAAGTAAAGATACCAAACAAACTTAGAATTTATATAAAGCATCCAAGTAAGGTATCAACCAAGTTACAGCAATTAAGTCGCAGTAAATTTCAGAGTTTGGCCTCATCCCATTTATTTTCTCCGCAAAAAAGAGAAAAAGGGAAATAATAGGGGGAAACCCAAAACAGTTTTATCTCCTAACATACACCTATTTGTATTTGTTGCTAGTTTTTCCCTCCTTAACCACCATCCTGACAAGTTTGTTCACTGACCCACCATTAGAAGCAATAATAATGAAGACATCCACTTCCACCATTTTTATCTTCCTCAGTAAATTTAGCTGAAGCTCTTGTATACTATTCGTTCCTTAAGGATTCAGCCAAGCATGTATGAATCAATACATATATGTACTAAACTCTGCAGCTACTAACAGCGTTGACAACAGTTCCTACAAAATCCTGATTTCACAAACTTCAAAATTAGAAGTAAGTTTAAAGTTAATAAGAATCAGGCACATGCGAAAACAGAGCTAGACATTTGTAATAATCGAAAAGAATATTCTTTGTCACTTCAATTTAACTCATGCAAATACAAAGTCATCTACACCAACAGGGAAAGTCAAAGCAACTTCATAACCACACTTTATGGCACAAAATTAAGGATACAAGCCATAAAATAAAGAGCACTTGAGTTGAAATGGCAAAAGAAGGATTTAATTGTCTCCTAAAAGAAAAGGGGAAAAAAAAAAGAAACATTTCGATTTTCGAACTTCACAAAAATTAGCTTTATAAAACTGATCAGATCAAATAAGCCATAATAGACTCTTGTATAAAGCAACAAACAAGACCACGTGTCAAAAATTACATTCCTTTTCATTATTCATCTGTTTATGCAGCAACAAACAAGGTAAAGTGCGATTTAGAGCATATGATAACTTAATAATTCAAAAAAAAAATTGAAGAACTAAGTTTTGCATTGGTTGAATTATTCAATTATCATATGCAGTTAGAAGGACACGTGGAAATCAGTTAATCATTTGTAAAGGTTTAAATAAAGTTTGGGGAGATAAAAAGGGAGAAAAAGCACCTGTTTAGCCATGCTACATGCCTTATCAGACTGATTGAGAATCTCATAGTAGAACACCGAGAAATTCAGTGCCAGCCCCAGCCTAATCGGGTGCGTTGGTGCTAGATCCACCAGCGCAATATCCTTCATTCAATCCAACATAAGAATCCTAAGTTTTCAACTTCAAGTTCAACAAATACAAACATATCAAGGTCAAAACCCTAACCACTTAAATTAAAGCCCGTGTCAAAATCCAAACTTCTACTGTAAAATTCAACTATTTAGTCAAAGTTTGTCCTCAGGTTCAGAATCTCAGATCTCTTATGAGAAAAAAAGGTTACCTGAGCAGCCTTATAAGACAACATGGTATCCTCGGCAGCAGATTTCCTCTCATCACCAACCTTAAACTCCGCTAAATACCGATGATAATCTCCTTTCATCTTCAAATAGAAAACCTTCGACTCACTCGCCGTCGCGGACGGAATAAGATTCGATTCCAACAAAGTCAAGATGCTAGCGCAAACCTCCGACAACTCAGCCTCGATCTTCGATCTGTACTCCTTAACAAGCACGACATGTTCCTCGTTCTTCCGGCCTTCTTCTTTCTGCTCGATGGAGGAAATGATACGCCACGCGGCGCGCAGAGAACCGATCACGTTCTTGTAGGCGACGGAGAGAAGGTTCCGTTCCTCGACGGTCAGTTCGGCGGCGGGAGTTGCGCCTAGGACGAGCTTTTGCATGAACTGGACCATCTCCTCATATCGTTCAGCTTGTTCGGCTAGCTTGGCCAAGTAAACATATTGTTCACGGCTTAGGTTGTCGGGAACTGTCGTCGCCATTTGCCGAGATTGGTGGGTTTCGAGGGAGAGAAAGAGTGGCTTTTTTTTTTCTAGGGGGGATGCGTCGAGGCTTGACGGAGATTTTCATTTTTATGTTGGTGGGGGGTGAAATGGTAATTTTGGGTGATTTGATTAGTTTAGTACAATTATTATCTTTCGTTGTTTCTTTTTTAATTAAAATAATGAAACGATGAAGACTGGTTTTTGCATTATCCTTTGGGAATCTATTTGGAAAAATAGTGGAAAATTATAGGACTTTAATTTAATGGGTTTTGGCCTTTTTGAGAAAAGATAATAACTGATTGATTATAAAAGAATGCCAGTTGTTGGAAAATTATTTGATTTAACAATATATATATATATATATACGTACAGAAAAAAGAGGCATAATAAATTATTAAATAATATTTCTGATTCTGTCACTGATCCAACCCCAGCTTCGAACCGGGTGCCTTTTAAGAAGCCGAAAGAACATGCCATTCATCCCTGGGGTACAGTGCTTGCAAGTTTCTCTAGGGAAAAAAAGTCGAATTGCTGTTTGACCATTGTTGATATTGGGACTCAATTGAATAATACATAAATTTAATTAAAATTTTTTATTTTTAATATTTTAATTAATATTTAATAATTTTAATTTTAAAATTTAATTAAAATTCAATTACAATAATTAAATTAACGTTAAAAAAACTTAAATTTATTTTTAATAAAAAAATTTAAACCATTCAAATATTATTTTAAATCAAATTAAAAAAAAAACTTTAATCAGGTGAAAACTAAGCTTCAAATAATGAGTTACAAATCAAATGAAAACGTCATTATTCCTTGAACTCGGTTACACTCCATTATACACAATCTGCCGGTGTCACATCAAAGCATTGTCTGTAAAAGATTTTTAGATTCCTAATCTCACCGCCAGCTGGGCTTTGGTTCTTTGAGTTTTATTCTGAAAGTCGGGGAAAAAAAGCTTTGGTATCTGCAAAATATATGTATATATATATATATATAAATTGAAAGCATCTATGGAATAAAAGCTTGGGTTATGATTTTTGCACAATTATCTAATTTACTCTTGAATTGCGTTAGCAAAATTTTTTTAAAAAAATTGATTTTTATCTCTTAAAATATATTTACAAAATTTTAATAAATAGATATTAAATAAAAAATATACTATAATTTTTTTATTTTGTTTCTATAAGTAATGTAGTAAATAAAAAATTGGTGGGGTTTATTGTAGTTCAGCATAAAATATGCCAGCATTTGTTAGCAAATCTTATATTAGAGTGCTACTAATAAGGTTCGTATTCAAAATCTTTTAACTTTTGGTTTTAAATTTTTTCAGTTAAACCATTGAATTTTATACTCTATTGACTATTCATATACATTATTCATGTTAAATTTTGAATTAATTAAAAATATATAACTTTTTTAATTAATAATAATAGAAATTTAATCATTAATATATATTAAAAATATATACTACTCTTAATTAAAATGATATTATATTGGATTGACTTAAAATTTTATATGTATACATTTACTTTATATGCATATATTTTTTTAAATAACATTTACTTTTTGAAGAGAAATATATAGCTTTTATTTTTAATATAAAAGTAATAAATATTTAAAAATTGTTAGATCAAATATAAGTTCTAAAAAAATTAAAATAAGTTGATATTATCTGACTCGTCACACTAATTTAAGTAAAATTTTTATTTTAAATATAGATTTACATTAGAGTTAATAACTTTCCATTCCTAAAATATTAATCTTATATAAAATCTTAGAAATATATAAAATAACTATATAAATTTATCTAAAATAATGGGATATACATAAACATTAAGTAAAGTAGTAAACCAACAATAACTCAAGTTTAAAAACTTAAAAGTTGTTGGCCATTTTCATAATAAGAACAAAAAATTAAAAAAATAAAACAATTAGATTAATATAATAAGAACAAAAAAATTGAGAAAATTAATTAATTTCTGTAAATAATCCACTTAAATTCAAAAAATGTGACGGATTCTCCTACGTACAAAAACAGGCTCTCTCCACTTTCAACGGTCCATCAAAATCTCCGATGCCAGAGACAGCGGTCAAAACAAGGGAAGGAATATTCCAAGGGCATCCCAGTGAATATGACCCCTCAATCAACGAGTGAACCGGGTACAACCTTTGCCCCCCTAAGCACCAGGGCTCAAATCGAGCCAAGCCGATTTCGAGTTATACGAAACTTGAATTTAAATTCTATTTGAAATTAAAATTTTGAAGTTTGTTTTAAGCGTGATTAAATTTTATTATTTAAGTTTGAATTATATTTTAAAAATTAAATTATTTAAATTTATTCAGTTAATTTTATATATTTAATAAAAATAATTTAATTTTAAATTTATTTATTTATATTTTAACTTAGAGTTAAATTTAAAATTTTTAATATTAATTAAAATAAAATATCTTATTAAACTTATAAATTATTTAAATTAAATATTTAAATTTAATTTACTTTATTTAATAACAACAAAATTAAATTTCAAACTTTTTATAAAAATTTAAATAATTTACAAACGCAACGAATCTCGTTAATTCTGTACCCGATCCACAAATAGACAAAAACAACCTGCCCAACTCAACTCCAGCATAGCACCAAAAACCCCAGCCATGCCTGTTCCATCAATCAATTCTTCAGAAAAAATATCAAACACCCCTTCCAATGGCCTAAACAAAAAGATCCTTTTCCACTCGATTTATTTTTTTACCATCGTTATCGTCGTCTAGCTTTTACTCATCTTTGCTTCTTCAATGGCCTCTCTATCTGGTTTCCGCTCTTCTTTTCTCTCTTTGAAGCCTAAGCATAACCGAGTCTATAAACTCACTCCTTCGCTTCGGAAAGACTCAACTCGCATTCTCGACTCCTTCTAACTCCAGCTCTAGACTCACCGTCGCTCGTGAAATATACGCCGATTGGTCCAAAACGAACGGCGTCGGGATTTTGAGGAAGGCCAAGCAAGTGGGACTAGAGAAAGATCCTAAAGCGCTGTGGAGGAGATACGTTGACTTGACTGGTTGCAATAGCACAAGGAGCTTGGGTTGTACCTTGATGTCAGTAGGATCCGGTTTTCGGATGAGTTTGTTTCTGAAATGCAGCCCCGATTCTAAGCCGCGTTTAAAGCTATGGAGGAATTGGAAAGAGGCGCTATCGCCAATCCCGATGAAGGACGGATAGTGGTCCACGATTGGTTGAGGAAAGCGAAACTCGCGCAGAATTCATTTCTGCGAGTGCTGACTGAGAACACTCGTGCTGCCATTTGCAAGTTCGCTGATGATGTCATCAGCGGTAAGGTTAGTTTTGGCGATTCCCTTCTAACTTGCTGTAACAAGCTAATTGATCGTCGATGCTTAATAGGGATTAATTTAGTAATCAGTTTGCTTAATTCCTTTATAAACTGCAGATTAAACCTCCTTCTTCTCCAGAGGGTCGTTTTACTCGAATACTCTCAGTTGGGATTGGAGGTTCAGCTCTGGGCCCGCCGTTCGTCGCGGAAGCATTGGCTCCTGATGATCCTCCTCTAAAAGGTATCCGATCAATCATAACCTCAAGCTCTTGGGATTTTAGGGAAGCACAAATGCCAAATTTGTTTCTCTTATTTGAACAATTTGATCCAAGTTTCTGCTAGTAGGTTATATTTTAAAGTAGTTTTAGTAAGTTGAATCGTGTATTTCATTTGTTTATTGACAATGAGCTTTGAGGGTTTAGTCTGTTGACAGCAATTGAGCTTCTTAATAGTATTTATTTGTTAAAGCAATGCTCTGACTTCAGTATTGAGTTTTTGAGTACCTTTGTAACTGAATGAATTTAGGTCTCAACCATATACATATATATATATATATATATATATATATATATAACTAGAATAGGCTGTTAATATTTTGTTCTCTTAGTTGGCAGATAAGATTCATTGATAATACCTATCCTGCTGGAATTGATAATCAGATTGCACAGCTCGGTCCAAGCTGGCTTCTACACTTGTAATTGTGGTTTCAAAGGTCTGTGTGCAGTCATACTTAATATCGCTATACCATTTTTTTTCTTGTTTTATTCTTCTTTAATTTTATGGATTATTTATGACATATTTTGTGTATTTATCTGATAAAAACATATCTACTCAGAGTTGAGGTACCCCTGAAACGAGAAATGGTCATTGGAAGTACAGTAAGCCTTCCGTGAAGCTGGTCTGGATTTTTCAAAACAGGTTTTGATTTCAGGTTCCTCTTTCTGCTTTTGTTTGTTTTCTTCTACTTCAGAGTACAATTTAAACATTTTAGTTTTTTATTTAATTTAAGGTAGGTTGTCATTGGAGGATATCTTAGAGGCTTTATATTTAGAGTTAGGTGTAGATACACATTCATGGCATTTGGAAGTATTCCGTTATAAATTGCTGAAAACCACATAGGTACACACAATTATGGTTTTTAGCTTTTTCTATTATTTGCTGTTATCATAATTGAGATTATTGTACAACTACCTTCATGATTTTTTTTTCTTTCTTTCTATAATTTGTCTCAATGTCCTATATAAGAGAAGGTCTTATCATGTTTCGTAGGCTTATTGAATTTTCTGAGTTGTTAGATGGTAGCTTGATTTTTTAAACCATACTGCCTATTTGAAATTGTGCTTAGTTCAATCTAATGATGTCTTGCATAGAGAGTTCACTTGATACTTAATCTTCAGTTGCATTTAGGTGAAAATTTTGTATTCTGGCACGTTTTTCTTGTACTCTGGAAGCAGATTTCCCCAATGATGTGATTCTCCACTTTAGATATGTTGCCTATGTATATTTTAATGCAGGTTGCTGCTGTAACCCAAGAAAATTCTTGTTTGGAAGGATTGAGGGTTGGGTAGTGAGGTTCCCTATGTCTGATTGTGTTGGTGGCAGGACATCTGAAATGTCTGCAGTTGGTCTACTTCCTGCAGCAGTTCAGGCAAGTGGTCCATGGATTTAATATTTAACGTGGTTATCAGTTCACTTTTGACAGTTCTTTCTAGGTCAATACCTCAGGGAATGCACATAAGAGAAATGCTTGTTGGTGCATCCATGATGGATGAGGCCACTAGGAGCACGGTGGTAAGTTTCAAACTGATTCCTTTTAACATTTTTTAAGCTGCTTTAAAATGATTGAATCAGGGAGAGTTGAACCATGGTAATAGCTGTTTTTTACTTGGTGACCTTGGGTTCATTGTCTTCATTCCCTTGATGTTGCCTATTGTGGAAACTAAGAGTTTAGCTGGCAGTTTGTGAACATGGAAAAACTTGCTCCTAATCTTCTACTACCATTTTTAGTTTGTCTTTGACTACTTCTCTCTTGTCTGTATTCCACCTCTTATGGCAGATTAGATGTCCTGATTGACATACATATTTTCCCCCCTTTCCTTCAACTTAGAAATAATCCTTCAGAATTGCTTGCTTTATCTTGGTACTGGGCATCTGATGGTTTTGGATCTAAGGTATTAAATTCTTAACTAAACGGTAGATCTTTTGTTGTCCAAAATTTGGTGTCTCATGTTAATGGCTTCCTTCTTGTACTTCTTCAGGGTATGGTTGTTTTTCCTTACAAGGACAGCCTTTTACTATTTAGCAGGTATTTACAACAGTTGGTTATGGAATCACTTGGCAAGGAGTATGATCTGGACGGTAACCGGGTATGTGCAACTGTTTAAGATGACTTTTACCACTTCATTTTAGAATATATTTTTGGGACTACTTTTGGTTCCCTAGGGGCCACTTTGTACAAATGCTAAACTGTAGGACCCTTTCCAGTCAGTCATTCTCACACTCCCCATGGTCAGTGTATTACTGAATATATCATATGAGCTGGTATGATGTCTTTTTGCCGGGACGAACAATGGTTTTGTGTGTGATTGAGTCTCAGGTTAGGGTTATTCCTTTGGTGTTTTATATTGTCTTTTTTACCCGAGCCATTTTAATAGATTAATTGTTGTCACATCTTGCCACTGAAGCTTTTGGCATAATCTAAGATTTTTTAACATGGTTGTTATATTGTGGCTAAATATTAGCAATTAAGTGATTGGGCCACTTGTTATAGGGGATAATTTTTTTTTTTTCCTGTTATGTTTTTTGAAGTAGCGTGAATGCTAAGTAGTAGTTTCAAGTATAAGGAACCTGATTGGAGGCATTCACCTTAACTGAACAAATTCTGTACTTCAGCCTCTTTGATGCTAGTGTAAAATTTATTAAAATATCAAAGCATCAGTAAATGAGCCAGCTTTGTTGAAAATTGTCAACGTTTGCTACTTGGGATCTAAACATTCACTGAGGTGGAGCTTGATGCAATTGTATTGCATTTTAATATTTTCCTTTTATTTAGAATATTAACTCATGATAAGCATATGTTAGTTACTTTCTTACGTGTTTAGATTTAGTAAAAATGCTGCCTCTTAATTTATCAGGTAAATCAAGGAATTTCTGTTTATGGAAATAAAGGAAGCACGGATCAGCATGCGTAAGTTTTCCTTGGACCTTTGAAATTGATTTGATCTCTATTGATGTAAGCAATGCCCAGGCCTAAGCAACTGTCCACTTACTATCAATTTATAGCTATATTGAGCAACTGAGGAAGGGTGTGCGTAATTTCTTTGTGACCTTTATTGAAGTGCTACGTGATAGACCCCCCAGTCATGATTGGGAGCTTGAACCATGTGTTACATGTGGTGACTACCTGTTTGGAATGCTACAGGTTTGATTAGTGCCAGTTTTCTAGAACAGGAGGTTTTTCGGATTGCACACATGATGAAGGCTGGTAACGTAATGTTTGCATTTTTGTTTAACTTTTCATGTGCAGGGAACAAGATATGCTCTGCATGCAAATGACCGAGAGTCCATCACTGTCACTGTCCAAGAGGTGACACCTAGATCTGTTGGGGTTCTCACAGCACTTTATGAGCGAGCAGTTGGACTTCATGCCGCGCTTGTCAACATTAATGCTTACCCTCAACCTGGTAAGTATATGTATCATCTCCTATTTAAGAAATTTAATTCTTGAAGTGAACTAAAAAGGATAGTCTTTCTCTATTTTCACATTTAATTTTCATCTTAGGCGTGGAAGCTTGGAAAAAAGCTGCAGGTGAAGTACTAGCTCTACAAAAGTGGGTTTTAGCAGTACCCAATGAGGCCAGATAAGATTTCAGATCCTTTGATCAGGTATTTATGCTGCAATATATTTGGAAGGACGTAATGTCATTGTATATGTCAGATATTTACAGCTTCAGGGAAGCAACATAGTTGAAAAACATTTTGCCAAGGTTTATTTTCATTTGTAGACATCTATTATGGATGAATTAGAATGTTCTTAGAAGTTATAAAGTTCGACCAAGAAATCTTTGTAGATTTTTTGCCTGTGTAACCATCTTTCTCTCCTTCCTCTGTGGTTCAAAGGCTCGATGACTTTCAATGCAACTGCCATTTTATTATGGTTTCATGTATGTTTTGTTTTTATTTTTGTCTTTTGTTTGTTGTTTTGGGCTGACTACTGTTTTCTGTTTCACTTTGTTGAGCTGTAAAGACCTGTTTAACCGTTGATAATTGAAGAAGTGGCTGACGGTTGCCATGCTCCCGAGTATGTATGCACAAAATACTGTTCAAGATAATTCTTACTTGCATGATAAAAAAAATTCTGTGCTAATACCTTCTTTGTTCTATGGCTGCAGGCTGAAATGTTTTACAAAATCATCGAGCACAGTGCTGCCAATAACAGAGCACTAATTGCGGAAGGCAGTTGTGGTTCACCGCATAGCTTAAGGTTTTCCTAGGGGAATGTAACGTCGATTAATTATATACTCAAGTTTAATGAAAGTCATGTCGTATTTACGCTTTTACTTTCCGTAGACAGGGTAGGAAAAAAAAATTCTAACAAAATTAGTTTATCATGCAATGCATCTTATTTTTCCTGGGAATCAGGTACTAACTATTGTCTCAATCAATGTTGAGTTAGAAATAAACTTCCAAAGTTTCCTTGTCGCATGAAGTTTATCTGTTAGGCAAGGCAAAAGACTAGACCTATCTATGATCATGTACTCA
>JBBYHO010000015.1:19734626-19745084 GCA_038382025.1 Adansonia gregorii | reverse complement strand
TTAGCTATTCTCAATCAAATCACTCTCTTATCAAGTTCAATATCATGCTTTGTTTCTTAACAGTAATACTAATTAACGACTAAATGCTAACATATGTTAGTTTGGTCTAATAAGGAGATTTTGTCTTAAAAACATATTATTAAGTGCATAATGCTCTTCACATTAGTAGAAAAAATTTATAAAGTCTCATAATCAACAAGGAAAGATTTTTGCATCAAATCAAATAAATCTTTAGATTTTAGGGCTTACTGTCTAATTGCTCGGTAATATATATTAGCAACGCTTGTTAACCAGAAGGATAAACTTGTGTTTAATACCATTTGGAAATGATTAATAGATTGCTAATAAATCAAGGTGTTAACTAAGTTGATTTGATTAAGCATAAACATAATTTACCTCTTGTCTTCAGAGTTTTTTTTTTCTTTTTAACGCTAGGGATTAGTTGAGTTATTATGTTTGATTATAATCACAAAATCTCAAGTCAAAATAAATATATATTTAGTCGTAATAAATATATATATATTTAGTGTTAAGTATTTTAATAGAAAATTTTATGATTTAAATCACATTAAGATTTTACGATAATTCTTAAGAAATCAAATCCGCAATATCAAAACCATTTTAGTTAAAAAAAAATAATTACAAAATCCTGTACCTAATTGGATTGGTCCTCATGGACCAACGGATAATAAAAGAAAAAAAATTAGATTTGAATTTTGTTTATAAGTCGAACTGTCAACTTAGTATAATTAGTTTAATTCGACTCAAATCGAATTTTAAGCAAAACTTTTGAAACTTGGGTTTTATCCTATTGGATACTTTATTTTAATAAAAAATTATTTTTATTCAATTTTAATTTTAAAATATATTTAAAATTTTAATATTTTAAAATTTTTGAATCTATTGAATTTTAACTTCAAATGGGCCAACTAGCAAAGCAATATAGTATTACGAAACTAGAAAAAAATAACACAGGCCTTTCAATAATGGGCCAAGAAAACACAATCCATTCGTGGATCATACACGTGGCAAAATCGGACATGCACAAGTAAGTGAGTAACATAAGAAAATATATATATATATATTTTAAAAAGAGGGAAGAAAAGTATGATTCTAAAATTGCCTCGGCAGTCGAATCGAAAGTAAAGACTCTGAAATCCAAGTAACGAATACGAACCTTCAGACACCAAATATAAAAGACAGACCCAAACCAAAAATGGCTTCAGCTCTCTGCCCAAAAGCGTCATCGCTTGTTTCACCCGCCAAAATACGAACCCGTTTTCCACTCGCCGGTGCGTCTTGCGTCTTCAGTTCGGGATTTCACTCTCTCTGCCTAACTCTCTCTTCTTCTTCTTCCTCCCCGTACCTCAAAATGGGTTGCTTTCAGTCTCTCCCCTTTGTTCTTTTCTTAAGGTAGTACTACAGGTTGTTAGTGTCCCCCACTTAATACTTCAACTATTTAATGCTGATTTTCTGTTAATTTAGCCTCTAATCTCCTTTGGGATTCTTGTTTTAGATCGAAGTTTAGTACTCAAACACCAGATAAGACCGTCCGCGCTGTAAAAATGGAAGCGAATAACAACACTGTTCCAAGCATCGTCGTTTATGTTACTGTTCCTAACAGAGAAGCAGGTTTCCTTCTTGTTTTTCTTTTTTTTGGTTGATCAAAAGAGTAATGAAATCTGGATTTGCTGAAAGAAATCATATTTCGCAGTTTCAGCATTTGGGAATTTAAAGCTAATTCATGAAAATTCATTTTTTTTCAAGCTTCCTAATGTTTTCCCCCCTCTATTGCGGAGCTTGCTTTTCGGTATTGGATAGTATTAGACTTTAAAAAATGCCGTTTTTAAGGGTAAAGCATTATTAAATTTGTTGATTCATTAGCATCATGGAAGATTTTTTCTAGCTTTTTTTTTTCCTTGTCCTTTTTGATTCTTTATATGAAGGTGTTTGATCACTTTGCTGGATGATCCATTATCATGTAATGAATGTTAAAGTAGTTGAAACTTGAATATACCCTTTTCTAATTGATGAACAATATTTACATATGCAGGTAAGAAGTTGGCTGAAAGCATTGTCAAGGAGAAACTTGCAGCATGTGTAAACATAGTGGCAGGTTTAAGTCTATAGTTCCGTTAGTTTGGGCCATTATTATACGGCAATTTGTTTCAGCCATTCATATCCCATAGCTTCAAACTTGTTTTTCTAATTTCATGATTCTTTATTTCTGATTTATATTTCATTTGAACAATAGTTCCTGAAATAGATTTCCGACAAATGAATCATATATATTTTTGTGAATGCAGGTCTGGAATCTGTTTATGAATGGGATGGAAAGGTATGAACTTTCTTTTGGATACTTGCTTTTGCTGGATAATGCAAGTGAAAGGCTTCAGTTTCCTGATAAATTGAGAAAGATGTTGAGAATCTAGTAGAGAAAATCCTTTTAACTTCTAGAGCTTTTGCTTAGGCAGCCAATCTAAATGTTTCCGATGGATTCAGCTAAGTTTATATTCATTTATACTGTGTTTGCTTCTTTAACCAAATTTTGTCTCTCTACTGGCTGCAGATCAACACAGACTCTGAGGAACTGCTCATAATCAAGACAAGGCAATCCCTGCTGTCAGCACTGACAGAACATGTCAAGGCAAATCATGAATACGAGTAAGCACAAAACCTCTTAAAATTTTTCAACTAAAATGTTTAGGACTTTGAATTTAAAGTTTGACGTTGCAATTTGCGACTACAACATGGATAATGGCTGTTATTAAAAGACCTTCACTTTGGGACATTATTTTCTGATTGCATGGAAACTTTTGTTGAAACCATTTAAAGCTAAAGAAAAGAGCACCACTTTTTCAAATAAAGAAATTAAGTATACAATAAAACAACATCTGGCTAGATTGTTTTGACCTGACACTTACACTTTTTTTCTCTCAGGGTACTAGAAGTAATTGCCTTGCCCATCACTGGAGGCAGTCCCCAGTATCTAGAATGGCTCAAAAACAGTACAAGGGAGTGAATTTCTCGGATGTAGCATGATGATGTGAGCGTGTAAAACCATTTAACCATTTACATTTTATGGGTGCTGATTATATTATGGTTTGTGTTAATAAATGGCTTCTTGATTTCTTCCACCTCGAATAAAGGTGGTGCATCTTTTTTCATTTTTTTTATTTTTTGGATAAGTAAATAAAGGTGATGTGGTATGTTTGCTATAAGAAAATCTAAAATCTATTTGTAACAAGAAGTTTTACAATAGCTGGTGACTTTGAAATAGGCCTATTAATAAAATCATCCCAAAAAATTTTGAATTCTTTGTATTAGTTCAATGGGTAAACTCAAATTTCAAAATATATTAAAATATTAAAAATAAATTTTTATATTATTATTTATATATGTTATAATTAAATTTAAATAATTTGTAATGATTCAAGTCGGCTTAATTCGAATAAAAAACATAAACCTCAGCTCAACCCACTTCAAGCTAAAGTGGCAAGTCTATCAGGTGCGGCAAATTATCCTACTTTTCAACAATTCTGTTTTGAAAGTAAGACCAGGAACGCATTGATAAAATCTATTCTTTCATTTGTTTTCCCCCTAGTTTCCTTTGGGTTCTATTCTAATCCGATTCTACTCTTCTTTCTAATTTAAATCCCGTTCTTCTACTTATTAATGCAAATTCTACCACTGTTTGTTAGTGTCTAATTTCCTATGCCGTCTTGAAAACAAAATTATGCAGTAAATAGCTAAGAATGGCTGCTGTGTAGTAAATATAACTGAGTTGGAAAATGCTACCGATCAGAATCACTTCCAAATTCTGAAAACTAGTCAGGAATGGAGTATAGCAAACATTATGCCATAGGTTGCCTCCCACTTTTAAATTACACACCTTAGTCAGCATTAACAAATGACATTCAAAGCCCACCTCCTCCAGAAGAAGAATAGGGACCAACATGGGTTTACAACTCCTCCTAGGGCTCATCTAACTGGTCCTGCATCACAACCAACATCACATAGAGTTAGGAATTGGTCAATTAGATGTTCAAAATCCCCATTAACAGTCTTCATATGTAGTTGAGAGAGGGAGGGCAATGAATGACCTGCACATCTGAAGTCCAGAGTGTAAGGTTATCCCTTAGGAGTTGCATAATAAGAGTGCTGTCCTTGTAAGACTCTTCTCCCAGTGTGTCAAGTTCAGCAATGGCTTCCTCAAATGCCTTTTTAAAAACCAAGAGATATTTCATAAATATCCAACATTAATTCATATTCTATTCTTACCATAACCTCCGAAGATTTGGTTTAGCGGATCTGTATCAATACATATATTGACTATAGCTATTATGTAATAACAGGAATGACACTAGTATCTAGACAATCCTTATTTCACAAACTTCAAAATTAGAATTGAATTTAAGGCAACAGAATGACTAAAACTTCAAGCACATCTGCAAACAAAGCTATATATTTGCAATAATAGAAAAGAAAATTAATTGCCATTTCAATTACACTAAAGTTGTTTCAAACTAAAACTGATTGAAACTCTAATATAATAGGCTCCTAAAAATGTCATCTACAACAACACATTAAGTCAAAGCAAGCTCCTTGCAGACCCTACTAAATTTTAAGGCACAAAAATAAGGATATAAGTCGTAAAATAAAGAGCATTTGACATGGTATAAAACTGAATTCAATAGCCAAGTAAAAGGGGGAAAAAAATAGAAAAGAAAACTTTCCAACTTCACTACTAAACTGATCAGATAAAATAAGCTAATAATAATATAATCTTCTATAAAAAATATATATATATCATGAGATGAAAATGAAGAGCACCTGTTTAGCCATGCCACAAGCTTTATCGGACTGATTGAGAATTTCATAGTAGAACACCGAGAAATTCAGCGCCAGCCCCAGCCTGATCGGGTGCGTTGGTGCTAGATCCGCCAGCGCAATATCCTTCGTTCATTTCAACACAAAATCCCAAAAGTTTCAATTTCAAAAAATACAAATGCTTTCAAAATCAAAACCCTAAGCCTGAAATCATAATCCTAAGTTAAACATCCAAAATTCCACTCTAAAATTCAACTATTTAGCCAAAAGCTTGACTCCAAGTTAAAAAATTTCAGATCTCTTAAAAGAAAAAGGTTACCTGAGCAGCCTTGTAAGACAACATAGTATCCTCAGCAGCAGCTTTCCTCTCATCACCAACCTTAAACTCAGCTAAATACCGATGATAATCTCCTTTCATCTTCAAATAGAAAACCTTCGACTCACTCGCCGCCGCAGACGGAATCAGATTGGATTCCAACAAAGTCAAGATACTAGCACAAACATCCGACAACTCAGCTTCGACCTTAGATCTATATTCCTTAACGAGCACGACATGTTCCTCGTTCTTGCGACCTTCTTCTTTCTGCTCGATGGAAGAAACGATTCTCCACGCTGCCCGTAGAGAGCCAATCACGTTTTTGTATGCAACCGAGAGAAGGTTTCGTTCCTCGACGGTGAGTTCGGCAGCAGGAGTTGAGCCGAGGACGAGCTTTTGCATGAACTGGACCATCTCCTCGTAACGTTCGGCTTGTTCGGCTAGCTTGGCTAAGTAAACGCATTGGTCACGGCTCAGGCTGGCAGGCACCGTCGTCGCCATTTGCAGAAATTGGTGGACTTCCGAAGTTGAGAGAGAGGATTTGTTTTCTTGCGGGGGCGCTAAACTTGAAGAGATATTTTTGTCATGAAGGGCTGAGGAGGGTAAAATGGTAATCACGTGGGTGGGATTAGTGCAATTATTGTTCGTTTGTTTAAGGCTTTTAGCAATTAAAAAGGGATTTAAGACCGATTTTGTGTCGAAGAAAGTGGGCTTGGGGAATCTGAAATTCTGATTTGACAAATGGTGGAGAATTTTAGGACTGAAGATAAGATTAACACGTAGACTTGGGGGACCCAGCCAGCTGGAAACGGTGCGTTTTTAGATGCCTAAAGGTAACATGGGTGTGAACAAAAATTGAAACTCGTTACCTTTGCCTTCTAAGTTTCAGCTACTTTTACGGTGTCTTTTCAAATTTTATTTCTTTTGGCGGCTTTCAGGAAAAGTTGAAAAATTATTAACATTTATAATCGTGATAATATTTAATACAGCGCAATGAAAAATAATACATGATCACAATTTAAATCGATCTAAATCCCTATATGAGACGGCCAAAAGCTTTAATTCCAACCAGATTAATATAAAGAATGGGCTGTTGAGGAATTATGGGTTCTTCTTCTTCTTTTTTTTCTTTGAGGTTGCGGGGGTGTTATTATATTTAATCATAAAATTGGCGTTGTAGTTCATAGACCATTTAGCAATCAACAGAAATTTTACTGCAAATGCCAGCATTGTTAGAGCCCATGGAAAAGAGGAAAGTAATCCAAAGTGCTCGCTTCTGAGGGAGAGATCGATAGAAACCCTCAATCTTAATATCTTTTCTGAATTAGGTTAGTTTAAATTAACAAGTTAGTTTGGACTGGGTAAATCTAAGCTACTCCTTACCTAATAGGCTAGTATTAATACTTGAACTAACAAGTTACCAAGAAGAGTGGCAAAGGAAAGGAGCATTTTATATCCCGTTAACTAGCTAGTAATAGTAGATTGGTAATATATTGCTCCAATCTAACAAGTAACTGGCAAAGAAAAAGAGCATTTTAAATTCCATTAACTAGCTACTAATAGTAGATTGGTAATATATTGCTCCAATCTAACAAGTAACCAGTGACTATAACCCTACTCAATGGACAAGCAAGCATTGGACAATTGGTCATACCATCATCAGATGGACAAGCATAAGACGTTAATTTTCTCCGGTTCTTGACACACAACCGTTATATAACATAAACCTGTAAAACATCCAAGCTTGTCCTCATTCCCAACTGTGCTTTTGGCAGTATCGACTAATCTGGGACTCTCAGTTAGAGCATTGTGACAAATATACAGAAGGGACCTTTGTCCTCTTGCTTGAGCTTTACCAAATTGATTGCCTCATCCCAAGACCGTTACATGTTAATATAAGGCCTTTGCATCGGTTAAGGTACTCCTGCAGGCAAGGAATTAAAACTTAAAATCTAATCCACCTAAAAATATAATACTTCAAAGTATTATAGGGAAAAAAATATCTTACCACTATGTCATAGTCATACACATGCAACATCCCATTCTTATCATACTCTCTCCTTTTGACTGGATCACTGAGAACTGTTAAATGAAGCCAAAACACCCAATGGTTAGTTTCAAATTCATAACACATGTCAATACTTATCTTTGTTGTTTTAGCAACCAGATGTTAACAATTAAGCTCTAGCTTCAAGTATTCAACTATCATCGATCACAGAAAAACAGTTCACCGATTCATGCTATAGAACAAAAAGTGATCAGAGAAATTTGCTAGTTATTATCTCAACCACGTACAACTTTAACGCCTACCTATAGGCCTTTAAGACGTTTACGTAAGCACTACTAACTAAGTAGCCAAAGCAATGGTAATTGCATGGCATCAACAGTGTGGCAACTTTAAACAACCCACCATCATATCAAATAAGAACATAATCCCATAAATATCTGTCTTAAATTGCAATTTGCAGCAATGCAGATCACATATGGCATGGTAGTAATTATAGTGAACATATAGTACACAAAATTTTTACAAGAATAAGAAGTTGTACATCCTCATCAGAGTGCACAAAACAAAGAAAAATGATACCAGAAGCCAAAGATAACTCATAAAAAAACCATAACAATGAAATCACACAAAAAAAATTGCAGCCAACTTGAAACACAACAGCCTAATTTAATATCGAAGTTCACATTCGTCATGCAAACAATTGCAGCCAACTCAAAACACAACAGCCTCATTTAAAATCCAAGTAAACAGATATGGAATGTGCATCATAGACTTATCAGCAAACACCATAATTATCCTCAAAATAAATCCATATGAAGGGTAGGTCATAAAGTCATAAACAGTAAAGTGAATATCAAGAAAAAGCTTATTAAAATTAGCTATATACAAAACCACATGACTTGCAATTGTACTTATCCTGTAATAATCCAAACACGCCACTGCTCTCAAGCAAAAGTTGCCTAACATCCTAATCTTCATTTTTTCTTTATCCTAAATGCACCTCAATTATAGCATGCAGATGTACGGAAACTGCATTGGACGAATTAAATGGTTCCCTTCATACAAAGAATTCAACGAAAAACATTGCGACAGCGAAATCGCCAAACCAAAACGTAAAACCCAGAAAGAATAATGAAACGGAGAGAAAACCCAGATACTAAACTTTACGAAAAGGAAAGCAAACACATAAGCGCCAAAAGAGGGGGAGAGAGAAAAAGAAAGTTACCCTGGTAAGCTTCGTTTATCTCTTGAAATCTGGAAGTGGCGCTATTTCCATCATCCTTTTGCTTATCAGGGTGCCATTTCTACGGAAACCAGCTCGTATTCTTCAGTAAAAAATGTAAAAATTATAAAAAAAAAAAAAACTCAATTTAGGTTCTAGAATAAGGCGGGGGGGAACGAACCAGCGCAAGACGGATATAATTGGAGCGAATAGCATCCTCGGTAGCATCGTAATCCACTTCCAATATCTTATAATAATCCTGAATTCACACAAAAAGTTCGATAAATATACAGTTTTTTAAAAATAGTAATCAAACATCTTATCTCTAGAAATTGAATTGAGTTTACCTTGGGCTTGGACAGAAGAGAAAGGAAGTCGAAATTGAGGTGGGAATCTTGGTCCGGTTGTTGGGGTTCTTGAGGAGGATTGTCCCACTCGACCCACATCGTCGCCGTAAAGGCCACGATACGTAAAAGCGGCGGTTGTCGGCGGCGTTGAGAGATTGCTTTTAGGATTTTTTTTCTTTTGATCCTTTTTTAGTAGATACACTATAATTTGTTTGTGAAGCAGGTGATAAGACTTGTCCGTGGATTCTCGGCGTGCCGCGTAAAATGACAATACAACCATCCTTTTTTTTTTTCTCTCTCTCTTTCTACAGTAAGAAAGAACAAAATGAAATCCGGGGGGAAGTTTCTAGATATATTATTCCATAAGAAAACCATTACTCAGTAATCGTACTTAGTAGTATTGACTAAGGTTTTGTGCATGAGAAAATCAGGAAGAAAAAAGTGTAATTAATTTTTTTGAATTTAGTCCAAATAATTTATTAAATTCAAAAATTATTTATAAAATAATAAATAAATAATTTTTAATTATTACTTATAATTAAATATATTTATAAAATAAGTTATTCGTCTAAATTTAAATATTCGTTTAATATTTAAAAAGCTTTAAGCAAAGGCATTAGGTTCGAAAAGTATGCTTAAGCTTAAAAATGAGACTCATTTAAGAATGAGTTTAGGCTTGAGCAAAAGCACTAGGTTTATGTTCAATCGTATAATGTGTATTAGTTTTATATTTATATACAATATGTAATTTTTATATAAAAATAAATTTATCATATAAAGAATAAAAATATATAATAATATAGTATTAAAAAATATATTTTAAATTAAATATATTTTAAAACTTAATAAAAATATTAAAATACTAAAGATTAAATTTAAAAAATTAAAAATAAATAAAAATATAATATTAATGAGCTTAAATGAGGTTTGAATTATTTATTTATAAATATAAGTGAATTTAAATAAAATTTAAAACTTATATTTCTAATCAGATCAACCTTGAATAACATAAATACTGTTAATACTATATTTAGGCCTAGCCTAAGCTATGGACATATCTACAAAAATTATTCAGTTATGCAAACTCATTTTTTAATATTTCTTACTCATAAAGACATAGGAGGATAGATTTTTTAAAACTATATAAAAAATTCATAGGTGTGTATTTAAGCTACTGATCATATATAAATTTATATTTTATTAAAAAATTAGATTACACCACTTAATTAAAAAAATTTTATAAATAAATACAAATGGTTTTTATTTTTATGAGATAACATGATTTGATTCACATATATAGATGTATATACTATCAATGCATTAAATATAAATCCATAGTATAAATAATTATTAAATCTTAATAGACGATTAATTTATGTTATATTTATTATTTTAATTAAATTAATTAATTACTTTTTATAATTATATATTTAAATCATTTTAAAATTTTGCAACCAAAGTGTAGATAGTTTTGGCTTAGATTACTCTAAGCTATTTATGCCATTTTATGTATTTATCATATTATAATTATATTTAAAATATTTTATATTTATATAAATTTAATTCATTAATAACTTATATCATATAAATTTTAAAATATTTATTTATTTATTTATTTATTTATATTATATTTTAAAAATTTTTTTTATCGTGTTTGTTTTTTTGTGTAACGTTGTTGAGCCTAGCTTGGACATAATAGGGGCTTTGAAAGGAGGGAATGGGTGGAGACCGAAGA
>JBBYHO010000015.1:19714243-19725393 GCA_038382025.1 Adansonia gregorii | reverse complement strand
TTCTTACATCCCATGAGATAGAAGGTAAGATAAGAAAAAAGGTCTTTTTATGTATATCTCATTAAATTAAATTTAAAAATTTTTATATTCATATTATATTAATATTTTTATATTATAATTATATTTAAATTATTATATATTTATTATATAATTTTATATTAATTATATTATATAAATTTTAATATAAATAATTTAATATTTATCAAATTTTAATTTTTTTATTTTTATAATCGTATCAATATCTATATAACCCACTAATATGCTCAAAAAATTACAAATTAAAGCATATTCGGTCCGCTTTCTGCCTGCATCATGGAATAAGGAACTTGCAACTGCTAGTACTACATTACAGCTAAGATCATCACTTTCAAATATGGGAGGTCCGTATCATAGCCTAGGCAAATTAAAAATCGCCAACGTCAAAACAACAAATCACAGCCGTTGATCATAAATACATAAGCCCGAACTGATATTTAATCAATCATTTGACTTTTGTCTCGGTCTCTTTTTATTAATGTCCAACCAAATATTTCAAATTCGAAACAGACCTAAACCTCAAGGCATTTGAAAATTTTAAACAGAATAAAATATAATGTAAATATATATAAAAAATATATAAAATAATTATTAATTTTTTAAAATTATATAAATATATAGTATTTTAAATTTAAATATTAGGCCAAAAAAACAAAACAAAAGCGATGGGTAAATGTGTGCGTCTGTTGCGTTGGGACCCACCAAACCATGTGAACAATACATTAGCGGGAAAATTAGAATGACCCAAGAAAAAAAAAAAAAACAAACCAAAAAGTGTCTAATTACAACGTTCGACTATCAACAGTAACATTAATTAAAAACAACGGAGTAACTCTTTGCCACGTCGACTCACCCGTTACTTTTTTGCCTTTTTCCTCACCCCCACCACGGTACGTGCGTTTTTATTCGCACTTTTCTTTTATCAAATTTTTAGCTCGCGAGAAAATTGAAAACGCAGTCGTTTTTAATGTATTGAACCGACGTAAGAAAAAGAAAATCTTGAATTAAAAAAAGAAATAAGAGCAGAAAAAGAGAAAACCCCATAAATTATTTTGCGCAGAGAAAGAAGGCTTTGGATTTCGGAGTTCTCTCTCTCTCTGTATTTCTGATTCAGATCCGAAGAAAGCTTTTCGCCGAAGCAAAGCTTTTTTTTTTGTTTTATTTCAAGCTTCAGAAAATTGGTTAAGTGTTAAATACTATATTCTAGGCTGATATATTTACTGGACTTTCTTTTTCAAAGCTCGAGCTTTTTGCTGCTCTGAAAACTGTGACTGAACGCCGTTTCTTATGTAAGTCACTGTCGTCTCACTTCGCTCATTGTTTTGTGTTGTTCATCTTTTTTTTTTTTTCGTTACTGATTTGCTCTTACAAGGAGGATTTTGACAATGTTGGTTTTAGGTAAGACTTAAGAGACAGGACAAAGAACATGTTCACTGAAGGACTTGACGACAATGCCCTCAAACGGGTTCGAGAAGTATGAATTTTTTTTTTTTAATTTCTGTTTTCATTTGCTTAGAAATTCTCATTTCTTGTTTATGTTTTAAGCAGAAGGAGCTTCCATATTCAAATTCTAGCTTAAGGCCTCGAATGGATCCAATCACCAACATCCGTGCCGGTGGCCGGAATTTCGGCTTGCCACCCATAGCGAAATTCAGAAGCGGTCATTTGCCGGTGACGTCTACTACTTTAACCGGTGATGAAGAAAGTGCGTCGGCTTCTGAAAATGACGTGACCACTGACTCAGAGGAAGATACTGTTTATGGAGGGAGGTATTCTCTTGATTCTTCTCCACAAGATGAAGGAATTCCTAATGGAACTGCTCAGAGATATGGAAACCTGGCCCAAAGGCGGCCACGATACACCACTGCCAGTGATTATACATATTCAGATGTTAGTTCGTCGATGGAGACGATAATGGGAGGGAGAGGAGGCAGCTTGGAGGGTAGGTTAGGGAGGGGGAATGGGAGATATCCTGTTGGGAGGGATGGTTTCACAGAGGAGGATGAGTCTTCTGATTCGGCTGGTAGCTCTGAGTTTTCGACTACACAAGTGGGGAGTATTAATGGTAGAATTCCTCAGAGCAGGGCCTATGTTTCAGAAGGGTATGCTTCGAGCGTGCCTTCTGGGATTAATGTGGGTAGTGCAGTTGAAAAGGTTTGTTTCAATAAAATTTTGATTTAAAATTTTTTGATTATTTTTCCAGATTGAGACACAATTCTTCAGTTCGACAGCAGATAGACATAGCATATTCATTGTAGCTGGACATAATTGAAGTCGAAGTTTTACATTAATCAAGGTTTACATGAGTAACTTGAATGGAAATATGCAGACATAGTAAGAAAATAAATAGAGACGAAGTACATTGACTTTACTCTGGTTCTGCGATTTGCTAATGTTTAGTGCAACTAAGGAGAACTTGAGCTAATTCTTTGGTGGATTAAGTAGGCCTACTGTTATTAGTTATGTTGACTTCAAGCATTTAATACTTCTTCATTAGCTAGCTAGTCTTGTTACACTTATTGTCTGGTGGAGCATATACACATAGAACCTTTGGTTTAATGCCTTTAGGGAAATCCTGCAAGATTACGGTTGATTTTAATAGATAAAGGAGGATTCTGAACGTCTTGGTTTCAAGATGTTTCTACATTTGGACAATGATCAGAACATCTAGCGCTCATTTTTAAATTCATCTTGAACATTGTAAATGTCATATATATACATATATGTATGGAGAGAGAGAGAGAGAGAGAGAGAGAGAGAGAGAGAGAGGGAGAGTTATTATGAGTTATATATAATGCTCTTGGTGAGTGTTTTTTTTTTTTTTTTTCCTTTTTGCAGGATTTGAATTCTAGAAAGCTACAGAATGAAAAGTTCTCTGATGATATTCCAAGTGCACCACCATTTTCTAGCTCAGTGCAGGAAGATAAACAAAATACTGAGCACATTCCAGTGACTGAAATAAAAAGTGCCAAGTTTGCAGCTGATTCATTTGATCCAAAGAAATTTAAATCCATGTCAGGAGTCGAGCCTGAGCATAATACCAGTAACAGGAAATCTAATGAGTTTGGAAGGTTTGTGCAATGGTTTTGTGTAATTCTTCTTCAATAATTAATTTGAAAGCACATAAATGTACCCAACTACTGCCTAAACAGTCTAATGCACATTACTATTATTTATTCTCTTTGTTCCCAGAAGTGCCGCTGGTACAGAAGCTGCCACTGCATCTTCAGGTGTTCATCCAGCTCGCATCCCAACATTTCATGCAAGGTATCTCTGACGAACAAAGACTCTTAGATGATCCCAACGATGACATAGACCTTTTTTCCTGCATTTTATTCACTAACTGCTCTAACTTGTTTTTCGTATCAAAATCAGTGCTCTTGGACCTTGGCATGCTGTAATTGCCTACGATGCATGTGTTAGACTTTGCCTTCATGCTTGGGCCAGGGGTTGCATGGAAGCTCCAATGTTTCTGGAAAATGAATGTGCACTTTTACGAGAAACGTTCGGGTGAGTTTAATCTCTTTGTTCTTCTAGAAAGCTAACCTTGACCGACATGTCCTTCCACAGTAATTTGTATTATAACGGTTGTCTTGTTACGAAAGTTGCCTCTTCATTTTCTCATCTTAGTTGTTTATTTCTTTTGAAGTTCATCTTGTGTTTGTGTGTGGTGAACATTGACAGAAATCTTTATATCAATAAGAATAATTGCTTTTGGTATCGAACTATCTTGATTTAATTAGTCCAATAGAAGTTTTCATATGTCGAGAAGTCCAAAAAAAGTCAAAGATTTACATGACTATATTTGCCAGCATGCTCTTGTATTGACGAAGATGTCATCCATATTCTCTGAAGGAAATGATTTAAAGAATCTTAATTTGGTTTCTTAACTGATCATGGAGATTTTGGACTTTTTTACTATTTGTAAATGAGTATGCTTATTTTGTTCTGCTCCCACTAATCTTTGTTTGTACTTTCCTTAAAATTTTCTTGTGGTACATAGATTACAACAAGTCCTGTTGCAATCAGAAGAGGAACTAATGGTAAAACGCTCTTCAGAGCTTATCAGTGAGGCAGCTGCGCCAAAACCTAAGAAAATTATTGGCAAGATGAAGGTGCAAGGTAATTTTTCTACCCGACTTCATATTTTCATTTTTGAGTCACTTTGTCTTGGCTATCGCTAATATTTTCTTTGCTGGCAGTGCGCAAAGTCAAAACAACTCTGGATCCACCAAGTGGCTGCAGTATGTCATCTCTTAGTCTTAGGGCACCGGTAATTAAGCTGGAGAATATACGGTATTACTTGACCAGTTTTCAGTCAACAGTCTCTTCAAGATGGCAAGCTCTTAGAAAGATTCGTGTTGCACCTCGTTTACCTGCAAATGGTTCTTTCTCTTGCCAAAGTTTAGCATATGTGCATGCTGGAACTCGGTATATAAAACAAGTATCTGGACTACTGAAAATTGGTGTGACAAGTTTACGCAATAGTTCGTCATCATATGAAGTTATGCAAGGTATGTCTTTCCAAACCCCTTGCTTTCTTGTTAAAGGGTGCATAAAGTAGGATCCTGTTTAACTGGATTTATTTTCATCTTTGCTGATTTGGACTTTGATGTACTCTTCCTCGCTGTGCTAAAAGCAATAGATTCCCACATTATATACCCAAATCGTGGAACATCCTAGTTCCTTATTGTTCAGCTATGCATATTACTTTGTGAAAGATATGGTTTTGCCTGTGAATTGTAGATTGCTTTAAGGGCATCCCTGTTTATTTAATTGTTTGTACCTAAAACATCTGGATTGTGCCTCCCTATAGTAGTGGTTGGTAATTTGTTCCTTCTGTTTCTTTCATTCATTGTCTTATTTTTTAATGGACCATCAATTTATTCTTTTCTCTTTGTTCACATATGTCATTAGAAAGGTACTGTTGCATGCTAAGACTGAAAAGTTCAAGTGAAGAAGACAGCAAAAGGATGCTGCCTGGATCTGGTGAAACACATGTCTTGTATGTGATTCTTTCCTAATTCTCCTGCTTTCATCTCAAAATTTATTTAAGATAGTTACTGACAGGATGGGAACTCGTAACTCTTGCAGCTTCCCAGACAGTTTGGGAGATGATCTAATTGTTGAAGTTCATGACTCCAAGGGAAAGCATTTTGGCCGTGTCCTTGTACAAGTGGCTACTATTACTGAAGACTTGGTATTGTTTCAAAATATTGACGTTAGTTCTACATAATTTGTAATTTTAGTTGATTCATTAATGATCATATGAAAGTTGAATGCAGACTGACAAGCTGCGGTGGTGGTCCATTTATCGGGAGCCAGAACATGAACCTGTGGGGAAGCTGCAGCTCTATATAAGTTACTCAACAAGTTCAGATGATAATAGTCATCTCAAGGTGAACTAATCTTGATTAGCCTAAATTTGAAATCTATAGTTTTTTTTTTTTTCTTAGTTAATTACAATAATAAGTCTGCAGTTCCATATTCTAAAGAAAGAAAGTTTGGTCCATTTATTTTGCGTTCTAACTTGGAATTAGTGCATGATTTTTGTTGTTTAAGATGAAATTTGGATTATTGTGAAACAATTTATGATATTAATTGCATTCTTCTTTCTCGTTCTAGTGTGGTTCTGTTGCAGAAACAGTTGCTTATGACCTTGTCTTAGAAGTTGCAATGAAGGTTCAACGTTTCCAACAAAGAAACTTACAATTATATGGTTCATGGAAATGGCTATTAACAGAGTTTGCCTCGTATTATGGAGTTTCTGATGTCTACACCAAGCTAAGGTACTTGAAATTTTTAAGTATTGCTATTCATATTCTTGAAGGCTACTGTTTTAGTCAATATGTTTAGGTTTTACATCTTTAATGGACATTTTTAACAGGTATCTCTCTTATATAATGGATGTGGCTACACCTACTGCTGACTGCCTCACCTTGGTGCATGAATTGCTAATGCCTGTTGTCATGAAAGGCCACAGTAAAATGACACTGAGTCATCAGGAGGTACTGAGCCTTTCACTTTTTGTTTATAATTTATAATATGTTGCGCCTTCCTTTTATTACACAGCTGATTGTTTGCTGCTTCACCAGAACCGAATTTTGGGAGAAACCAAAGATCAGATTGAGCAGGTTCTTTCTCTGGCTTTTGAGAACTACAAATCCCTTGATGAATCATCATTCTCGGGCATTATGGATGTGTTCAAGCCTGCAACAGGGCTAGCAGCACCTGCACTAGAACCTGCTGTCAAACTTTATACTCTTTTACATGACATATTGTCTCCAGAAGCACAGAAAAATCTTTGTCATTATTTCCAGGTTCAGGAATTTAATTTCCTTAATTCTGTACCTTTCTTTCTAAACACCTTGCCCCCTCGTTCTAATATTAGTGTTTACACAGGCTGCTGCAAGAAACAGATCAAGAAGGCACCTGGCTGAGACTGACGAATATGTTACTACCAACAATGAACCCAATTTTCTGGACCCCGTTGCTATGTCCACTGCTTACCAGAAGATGACATGTCTTTGCATGAACATTAAGAATGAGATATTCACTGATATTGAGATTCACAATCAACATATACTTCCCAGGTATGTTTTTCCTTTGGTTGCTCTTTAATTTGTTTTACACATGCTTGGAAAGTAAATTTTTATTCATGTGATGGAGCATGGCCAAAAATTCAGCAGCAGTTGAGATTCTTATTTGATTTTAAGCTAAGCATGATGCTGGCATTGATAACTTACTGTTGTTGGGATAATCCTCAATTTTTGAACTATGCTGCTGCTGCAGACTATGGTCACAAGTTTGTTATCGTTTAGCATGCTTAAGTAATGTTTGTGTTTACCATTTTGAATGTAAATTGTTGATACAATATGCCCATTCACTTTGGGAACATCATACCAGGTCATATCGTCATGCTTGTCTCAACATCCATACAGGTACTTCCTGTGTGGTATGGCTTATTCAACATTAAATTGTTTTCCTTAATTTGCAGTTTTATAGACCTACCAAATTTGTCAGCATCTATATACAGCACAGAGCTTTGCAGCAGATTACGTGCATTCCTTCTTGCCTGCCCACCATCGGGCCCTTCGCCACCTGTGGCAGAACTTGTTATTGCAACAGCTGATTTCCAGCGAGATCTTGCCTGCTGGAACATAAGGTAATTCTTTTGGTAACAACCATTTTTGTATTATTTTTTCTTTGCACTACTGCAAACTCATTTATTTTGCTTCCAGTCATGTTAAAGGTGGAGTTGATGCAAAGGAGTTGTTCCACTTATACATCATGATATGGATTCAAGATAAGCGGCAAGCTCTACTTGAGTCATGTAAATTAGATAAGGTACATTCTTTAAGCAACAATCTAATCGCAGATAGTTAATATGAAATGGTAGATTCTTACGCTTGCAATCAATTTCCTTCTTGTAACTTCAAAAATGTACTGTGGCCTAAGTGATTTGAATCAATAAGGGCATATCTTTACCACCATGTCTAAGCATGTGATGACTTCACTTTATTTTCTTTTGAAATGACTTAAATGAAATCTACAAATGAAGACAATGCTAAAATTTGTTATTCTAGAAGCATCTTGCAGATTTTATCAAACTGGTTTTTCATGTCTGAAACTTATGTACATGCAGGTAAAGTGGTCAGGAGTTAGAACACAACATTCTACAACTCCTTTTGTTGATGAAATGTATGATCGACTGAGGGAAACTTTAAGTGACTATGAAGTCATCATCTGCCGCTGGCCTGAATATATTTTTGTGCTGGAAAATGTATGTTATCTACTTTGATTTTTGTTTCTTGCTTTGTCGTTATATTCCACTCATGCACTAACATGCAATAAATATGGCCCTGCTGATTTTCCAAAAACTAGCTTGTTTTAGAGAAGAAGAAAAAAGGCAAAAAAAAAAAAAGACACTGGGAGATTTCTAGCTGCTATTAATTTATGTTTTGCACCAGTTATCTTCCAATCAATCTACATCATGAATAGTTTAGCCAGTTTTTTTAGTAATAAGAAATAAACTTTGGGCTATCTTTCTATGACAGGCTATTTCGGATATTGAGAAAGCAATAGTGGAAGCTCTGGATAAGCAGTATGCAGATGTAGTATCTCCTTTGAAGGAAAACTTGGCACCAAAGAAATTCGGCCTCAAGTACATGCAGAAGCTCGCTAAACGATCTGTATGCGCCTATACTGCTCCTGATGAGGTAAGAATAGATTTTAAGTTAACAAGAATCTCCCTTGGATTTGCATACTCTTTTAGTTTTTTTTTTTTTTTCACTTAAGAATTTGATTGCTGCTCTCAGCTGGGCATCCTGTTGAATTCTATGAAGAGGATGCTTGATGTCCTACGTCCCAAGATAGAGCTCCAATTCAAGTCTTGGGGTTCTTGCATACCTGATGGTGGAAACACAGCTCCCGGGGAGCGCCTTAGTGAGGTTACAGTGATGTTGAGAACCAAATTTAGAGGGTACCTGCAGGCTGTTGTTGAAAAACTCGCTGAGAATGTGAGTCTCATTTAATAAGGGCACAGTGATTTTTTTTTTTAATTGTCTTGTTTGGTCTTTATAAAAGAAGATAAAATATAGGGTTTAATTTGATTGGTATTTCTGACCTGGATATATTGCAGATAAAATATAGGGTTTAGGATAAAATATTCTTGTTTGCAGATTGTATTAGTCAATTATATATGCTTGAAATTTCCCATTCAATGAATTTGAATTTGTTTGATGATGCTTTTGGTTATGCTGTGGAATTGATTTTTTTTATTTCTTTTTTCCAGACCAAATTACAGAATTCGACAAAATTGAAAAAGATTCTCCAAGAGTCTAAAGAAACAGTGGGAGAATCCGATATACAAGCAAGAATGCAGCCACTGAGAGAACAGCTGACAAGTACAATAATTCACCTTCATACCATTTTGGAGACTCACGTTTTCATTGCAATCTGCCGATGGTACTGGGATCGGATGGGACAGGTAAAGTTATAGATGAACGATGATGTAAAAAGGTTTGAATTTTGCAATCCAAGTTAATTTTTGCTCATTCTACATGATTTTTTTCATTTTTTGTTCCTCTCATTGCAGGATGTTCTTAGCTTCTTGGAAAACAGGAAAGAAAATAGATCATGGTATAAAGGTTCCAGAATTGCTGTATCTGTAAGTAAAAACATGACAATCTTTTTTCCTCCTTGCTAAAAATGAGGTCCCAAATTAGTTAATTACAATGTTAAACCAATGAGAATACAGGTAGTTCTTTGTCTGATATACATAATCTTAACTATAAAGCACAAAATCTCTTTAAGAACATTGTTACTGCTGTTGTTTTATTTGTCTGAGGGAAGGGTGAGGAATCTGTGTAGGCCATTATTGATGGTAGCTCAACAGGAAATTACAAAAAATTGAATTAGGTGATGCTAATAACATTTTTACTGCCAAACAAGTAGGCTACTGTAAAAGCAATCAAATTGCTTAGAGAACATAGATGGGTTGAAATCTTTCAATACCTGAATGAATATCCAAAAGTCTAAGCTAAGAAAGAATTATTCTTTTCAAAAGGCCAATATGCAAAGTTTTTCCTAAACATGTCATATGTTTCTCGGACTCTGGTATGAGTTTTAGATACCGGTATATGTCTAACATTGGTATGTTTAATTTTTTAAAGTTTTTCCATATATTTTGAGGATCCTCAAAAGGTCATATCTCCGTATCCACATAAAAAATGTGTCAGATACAGATATTTAAAGAAAAATAAAGAATCTAAGCAACATAGAGCGCATAATCATAGGAACATTTAAGATATTCGAATCTGAATTCTGAATTAGTTGATTCAGATTCTTCGGGATATGAAAATTTTGATGGATAAGGGCAATTTTGATTGGTAGTGACATCCTCAAGAACATTTAAGATGCATATGGATTTTCTCCAGTGACATCCTCAATGTTTCTTCTTCAATATTTGTTGTACTTACAAGGAGTAACATTTTTTAGTGTCTTTTTGACATGGTACCCTGTTTGTTTAATTTGCAGATTCTGGACGATACTTTTGCGTCACACATGCAGCAGCTCGTCGGCAATGCACTTCCGGAAAAAGATCTCGAGCCACCAAGGTCTATAATGGAGGTTCGATCGATGCTGTGTAAGGATGCTAATAATCAGAAGGGCAGCTCATTCTACTACTAGGCACAGTTATTTTGGTAGAGAATATGAATGAGCTGGTGACACACATTACATCAAAAGCCTTCGAGGAGGTAGAGAGAGAGAGAGAAAAAAAAAACCGTGGAGATAAAAGTTGCCAAGCGAAATTAGATGACTGAATTTGGTCATCTGTGAATTGTGATTCTGTATATGTATGATACAGTTTTTGGGCTTCTAGCAAGCTCTTCAAGTTTTGAAAAGGAGCAAGTGACTCAACTGCTCTAAATTCATAGATCTGCTCTTATAAATAAATAAATAAATATATATATATAATCAATCATATAAACAGAGACACTGAAATTGAAATTCTTGGCCCTCATTGTCTATATATATGTGTGTGTGTGTGTGTATTCTTTTTTCATTCTCCAGTTATTAGCTTTACTTGAATCCGCTATTTATACATATGAAAACTAGAATGAGCTAACTGAAAAATAACCCCTGTAAACTATATTTCGTCCCTTTGATCAACCTTCAAAAACATGGTTCTAAGAGGCTATGTTCTTCCCTCAAGAATCATTGGAATTTGGAAGTTAAAAAAAAATGATGAAAAGATGAAACATTTATTTTATGCGATGCAAAACAAGGGGAAAAAACCCTGCAAATTGAGAAAAGCAAAAGATCTTGGCTTCCACGTTTCTTAAACAAGTTGCTTTATAAAAAACTTCCGAATCCAACAGCTTGCCCACAAGGATAAAACTTCCCTCTAATTTGAAACCTTCCACCAAGTCGGCAACCATGTAAAGTCGAAAACACTATGTTATGTTTAAAAATATAATAAAAATAAGCAATTACTTACATTAGTTTGGAAAAAAAAACCGACCGAAAACATCTTTCAAAATAACGATAATGATAGAACGAGAGTATTCAAATGGTAATGTAAGATATCCAAGATAAAATAATGCCTAACG
>JBBYHO010000015.1:19683086-19709199 GCA_038382025.1 Adansonia gregorii | reverse complement strand
AAAGAAAAACAATAGTTGTCAAAGATAAAACAATATCATAATACATGATTTATTTAAAAACTTTGTTATCTTATAATTAAGTTTCCTTTTTCAATATTAGGTTTTTATCTAGTTGATTTGAATTTGCGACTTCATTAATTTCCTTTAAATATTTTTAAATTAACACTTAATTTTCAAGGTCCGGCTAACAATTGATTATAAACTTTGATTAAAGATAAATAAAATAGGGTTTAGCTAAAAGTGCCCTTGGCATGTATTTTTAAGAATAGTTAATATATCATTTTGTATTTATAATAATAATAATATAGTATTAAATGCAAAAATTGGTAATTTTTTTATTTACCATTTTTAAAATATTGAGTAAAGATATTACCACGTATATAATCTTAAATAGTGCTTTCAGAACACTTAGCGAAATTAATAAAATTGCATAAATAATTTTATATTTGTCGTATTATTTTCATAAATTTGAAAAGGGGCCAACATTAATTATAATTTCATACTTAATACGTATTTATTGCATTATTTTCATAAACTTTAAATGAGGACAACATTAATTATGATTTTTTACTTAATAGTACCATTAGGCATTTGTTAATATTGTTTTATAAAATTATACTCCCAAATTTTCTTTATATATATATATATATAATTACCTATCAGCTTTGAGTTGTATTTAATACACTAGCTATTATTTTTTTTTTAAATCAACAAATTTTTCTATTGTGAAATATAAAAACTTAAACAACAATGAATCAAATAATTTCTAATCATTTTTATAATGTAAATGCATATAAGTAGGAAGTAACATCTTATCTTGATATAACGAATGTTATACCTAATTATAAGGGGTCAAGGCCTAATCACCGAGATCTAAAAGGTACGATTGATCAGGTCCAGATAGCTAGGATGACTACAGCTAGTCGCCATAATCAAGCAAACCAAAAGAAAAAAAAAAAAGCCAGGGGCAACCGGAACGTCGCATGACTTGATCTTCTACATGGCGCACCCTAAACAATAATACCCATTTAAAGCTGTTTGACAAAGATTGCTGAACAGCCAACCTCAAATAATGACACCAAATTGAGATCACTGTACATTTCTTGACAAGTGCTACATCGGCTTACACAGCTACTACATCGGAAGGACAAGCACATTAACAATTACGCAACTTAGATAATAGATAAGAAAGTAGGTCATGCAAGCCTTTCACATGCGTCTAAGTATAAAAAGGGGTCAGTTAAATTCAAGTAACATCTTAATCATCTTACTTCTCATTGTTTCTCTATTTTTAAGTTGAACCCCTCGAACTCTTAATTGACTTACGTATCAAAATACACTGTAAACATCACTCTGATGCCTCGTCCCTCTTCTCTAAGCTACAAGCTTGGTTCCGTGACCATCATCCAACCATCTTTTAGGCATCAACAATCAAAGAGTCTCTAAGCGAGCTCTCAAGTGAAGCCTGAACCATCTATTAAGACTACATTTGGAATTAAGATTTTATGATGTCAAACGTAAATGTATCTTGAAAAAAGGTATAGGGTAAAATGAAAATTGTGGATGGAAAACAAAAAGAAAAAATATAATCAATAATTTGTGAAACTAAAATTTACGGCTCAGATATTAATGACAATGATCGTTCTTGCCCCATAATTGGGGGTCGTACTTTTTGTTTTGAACTCAATCAAATCAATGAATGGAATGCCGAGGTCCCGACATAACCCCATGGACCCCACAGGAGATCCGAGGGCTGAGCAACCATTCCGTAAATCATCAGGCCTGTGGGCCGCCCGATTCGTGAAGTCACGGGTGGCAGGGCAAAAGAGTCAAAGAAGGGAATAAATAAATTTACCGGCAGTGCCATTTCCCTCCAAAACACAATTATTTTTGGAAACAAACTGCCCTTCTGTTTCGGAGAGAGGGCTTTTAGGCTTTTTCCTTTGCTTTGACTAAACCGGGGTTTACGTTGAGCAAAGAATTTCCATCCCAAAGGAGAAAAAGTCCCATCTGTTTTCACATTTTACGCTTCTTCTTTTTCGCCCTTCTATTTTCTTCCACATTTTCCTTTTCCCCGTTTTTCCACTAAGTACGTTTCAAATTCAAGCTGAAGTTTTTTTTGGGGAAATTGTTAGTGTTATTTTGGCTTGACTTTTTAAGCTTTGAATTTGTTTTTGTGTGTTTAAATGTTGTGAATGAGCGGCGTCGCTGAAATTGACGAGTGATAGGTTGGTGCACAGGCTGCTGATTGTTTGATTTTGTGAACTGTTTGTGATGTGAATTTTTCTAAAATTCCAAGACATCAGGGATAATGGCGACGAAAAAGGATGAAACATCTCTGACACAACAGGTTTTCATCAATATCTCTCTCGCATTTTTATTTCGTGTGTTAAATTTCTAGCCCGTCAATATAAGGCATTGATGCTCAATCTTCAGAAGCAGAAGAGAAATGAACTACATTTTTTTGCTTTTAATGAGATTTTTGCTTTAATTGTTTTTATATTTTCTGATCAGAAAATGCTTAGCAAAAAGGAAGAGCTGTCTCTAGCACAACAGGTTTTGATCTATATATTTTCTTATTCTTCTGTTAATTTTCTATTCGTCTACTTTTTAGTTTTCAGAAGCAGAAAAAAGGGGGAAAAAAAACTACATTGTGATTTAATGGAGATTTTACTTTTATTCTTTTATATTTTCTTGATAAGAAATTGCCTAGCAAAAAGGAAGAGCCGTCACAAGCACAGCAGGTTTTGATCAACATCTTCTTTTGTTTTTTGCTTTTTTTAGAGGATAAACAGAAAGAAAATTGCGTTGTGATTTAATGGGAGAGTATACTTAATTCTTTTTTATTTTAATTTTCTTGATCAGAAATTGCCTAGCAAAAAGGAAGAGCCGTCTCAAGCACAACAGGTTTTGATCAATATCTTCTTCTTTTTTTTTTTTTTTTTTTCTAGAGGATTTTGGTGTTCAGAAACGGAAAGAAAATTGCGTTGTGATTTGATAGGAGAGTTTACTTTAATTCTTTTTTGTTTTAATTTTCTTGATAAGAAAATGCCTAACAAAAAGGAGGAGCCGTCTCCCGCACAGCAGGTTTTGATCAATATCTTTTTTTTTGCCTTTTTTCTTCTGTTAATTTTCTATTTTGCTTTTAGAATATTTTCCTGTTCAGAAACTTAAAAAATAACTAAATTGTAATTTAACGGAGATTTTACGTTAATTCTTTCGTATTGTCTTGATCAGAAAATGCCTAATAAAAAGGAAGAACTGTATCAAGTACAACAGGTTTTGATCAATATCTTTTTGATTTCTTTTCTTTTCTCTTCTGTTAAATTTCTATTCGTTTTTAGAAAATTTTGATGTCATGCAACAGAAAAAGTAAATTTGTATTGAACGGAGATTTTACGTTAACTTTTTTTCATTTTCTTGTTCAGAAAATGCCTAGCAAAAAGGAAGAATCGGCGCAAGCACAGCAGGTTTTGATCAATATCTTTTTGATTTCTTGTCTTTTTCTTGGTCAATTTTCTATTAGTTCTTAGAAGATTTTCTGTTCCATAAAAAAAAAAAACTGCATTGTGTTTTAATAGGGATTTACGTTAATTGTTTTTATTTTTCTTGATTAGAAAATGCCTAGCAAAATGGAAGAGCCGTCTCAAGCACAACAGGTTTTGATCAATATTTCTTTGGTTCTTTTCTTTTTCTTCGCTAATCGTTTTTAGAAGATTTTCTGTTCAAAAAATACAAGAAAAAAGAACTGCATTTTGGTTTAATAAAAATTTGACGTTTGTTCTTTTTCTTTTCCTTGATCAGAAAATGCTCAGCAAAAAGGAAGAGCCATCTCAAGCACAACAGGTTTGATCATTATACATATATATATATATATATGTTCCTATTCTTCTGTTAATTTTCTATTAGTTTTTGGAAGATTTTGGTGTTCAAAAACAGAGAAAAATACTACATTGTGATTTAACGGAGATTTATCGGTAATTCTTTTATATTTTTTATTTTATCAGAATATGGAAGACCCTTCTCAAGCTCAACAGGTTTTGATCAATTTTTTTTTCTTTTGCTAATTTTCTATACGTTTTTAGAAGATTTTGGTTTTCAGAAACAGAAAAAAAAAACCTACATTGTGATGTAACGGAGATTTTACGGCTATTCTTTTTTCTTGTCTTGATCAGAAAATGCCTAGCAAGAAGGAAGAACCGTCTCAAGCACAACAGGTAGGCATTTTTTTTCTTGTTCTAGTTTTATGGAAATTTTGGACTGAAAATTGTTTTCTGTTTTGTTTCTGATTGTTTGCGTGTAATTTTGTTAGCAGAGGATGGCTTCCAAAAATGAAGAGCGGGAGCCATCTCAAGGACATCAGGTGTAGATCAATCTTGCTTTCTTTTCTGATTCTTTTTTTTTTTTTTTTTGAGGACAAGATTTCAACCATAAGGAAAAAAAACAAAGCCTACAACTCTAATTTTAAAGGTGATTTTGCGCTGAAAATCGTTTTTGTTTTCCCTTAAGGGAGATGTAGCAGCAACAGCAGCAGCTGCTGCTCCTCCAAGTCCAGGTGGACCACCAGGCCCAGCAGATCATCTGAATTCTCGTGCTGGCAACTCGGTAAACTACTCTGTCTAGTCATTTTTATCATTATCGAGATCGTGTTTACAATCGTCTTTGTCTACCAGTTGTCTACATCTTATGTGCTTGGGCGTTGGGTATTTCAACTTAATCTTTTAAACCATTTCATGGAAGGATTGCCTATATAGCAGTTATTCTCCTTTGATGTTATCATGTTTATTGTTGCTGTTACTAACCACTTTAAGCTTAATCCTAGACTTTCTAATTGACCATTAGTAATTTGGATGCAAGAGTTACCTTCCTGAGTTCTTTGCTTGCATTGTCTGCATTCCATGTTTCTTAAGCATGCAGTTTTCAAATAGTAAAAGTTAGGGAATTTTAAGGTTTAAAACTTTCTCGCAGGTTTTAAAGAGTGGGCCACTTTTTTTATCATCAAAAGGTTTGTATACTTTGCTTTCGCAATTTAATCTAGTTACTCGTCTGTCTTTCACCTTACTTTTTGTGAAGCACTATTTTTACTTAAATTTTACACGAAAACTGTGCAATATGAGGTTTAATCACGGTCCAAGGATAATGGCTTAGATTCCTATCGGTTATTATAATTTTTTTCCTTATTTTCTTTGATTAAAGGAATTGGATGGACATCGTGGAAGAAAAGGTGGTTTATTTTGACACATACTTCGCTGGTTTTCTTCAGAAGCGATCCTGTAAGTACTTGCAATCTTGCAGATTCTCAATCTGTCTCTACATGGATGCTTGTTCTTTTTTAGCTACTGTTTACATGTTTTCTGGGCAAACAGCTGAACTATCATAAATAAACGGTAAAAGTAGGCAAACAGCTGAACTATCATAAATAAACGGTAAAAGGTCAAATGACGTGGTGCTTTTTTCTGACTCTACCAGGTTTTAGGATCCTTGGGCATGATACTTGTTTGCTATGGTTATCTTTCATGTGCTGTAATTCTCTCTCAATCGGATGCATGTGGCTTCTGAGCTTCATTTCCTCTTCTGTGAATGACTATTTGTAGCTAGAATATAACTCAATCAAAAAGATGAATAAAAATGAAACTCTGGTGTCTATTTCGCACAATTAGGTCTTGTCACTGCTTTTGCTGTTTTTAGGTTGTCTTTGAACAGACTAAATAAGAATACCTGGAAACTGTCCTGCTAGATTAAGCCTAAGGAAATTGGGAAACCTAAAAATTAAGTCATTTCATGAAATTTACTTATCAAGGAGAAATGAATGCTAATTTAGAGTGAACCGGTAGCTGTTTATACAGATGTACATTTTTAGCATAGTAGAAATGATTGTTATTAAACATTGTTTAATTTGACTATTATGGCACTTTAGTTCAATATATCAATTCACTCGCCAATTCTTCTCTGGTTCTTCAGTAGAGTGCCCATAAAAATGAAAGATGGAAATTCACTAGATGGGTCCTCCAAATATATAATTGCGTTAAAACTTAATTTAGATGTACTACAATACATATGGGGCCTCTTCTACGTTCAAGAGCTTGACCTCGAAGAATAGTATAGAAAAAGGATTTAACTATTGCTTGGGATGAGGAAAGGACTTGGGCTAGGATATTAGGGAAGAACTCGAGTACCCAGTCACTGAGGCAAAAGTAAAATATCTACATGGTTCATATTTATTGGTTAGACGTTATTATTATCCTTATAGTATTTTGTTCTCTTCTCTCCACATTCCATGCACTAGTCCATTTCTCTCTCTTTTGCTGCATTTGGTATACTTAAGGTTTTAGAAAATTAATTATACTCTTGTTTTATTTCTCAGAATGCCATTTCTCAGAAGGGAAATGAAGTGAATTTAACTCTTGGCGGTATTGATCTCAACAATTCAGGCAGGTTGGCTTGCATTTTAGAAAAGATTATCAATTCTTGATCTCTTCTTCAACTTTGTGAATACCATCAAGTTGGAAGCATTTACTAACTCATGGTACATTTCAAAATTTCTAGTGTGGTTGTCAAAGCTGATAAAAAACTCATAACTGTACAATTTCATGATGGCCGCGATGGACGAACCTTCACACTTAAGGTTCTTCCTTCCATTCTTCATCTATAGTTTCTCCTTTGATTACATTTCTTTTTCACTGTTTTGGATCATACTTTCCTCTATAACTGTTCAGGCTTTCAGATTCATGGCCCCTTAGTTTTACATTTTCCTTAGCTTGATAAATAGTTCTGAGCTTTCTATTTGAACAGCATATATCAAGATTCTGCAAAAACAGTGAAAGATCTTCCTCATACCTTAAGATGACCAAACGAATCTAACAAAGGCTGAGCTTTATTGAACAGCTGAAGACATGTTCTGAGCGACCAACACCTGCATGTAACCAGAATGCCCTGAACATGAAAATTTGATCTTTGGTATAGAAGTTTTATTCAAGTTGTTAACTCAATGCCGGGTTTGAAGCATTCTTTTATCCTCTGAAACCAATTATTAAGAATTTATTTGGCCACACTACTGATTTTGAAGGCAGAAATGCACTTAATTGTTTGATATTATGGGAAAATTCAATGCTTGATCAAATGAAAAAAGGTGAGATGTTGGAAAAATCATATGAAATAATGGTTCCTTTTGTTGATGTTGCAGGCTGAAACTTTGGAGGATTTGTATGAGTGGAAGGCTGCACTTGAGAAAGCTTTGTCACAAGCACCAAGTTCTGCTCATGTGGCAGGACAAAATGGCATTTTTGGGAATGATCAAGCAGATGCATTTGATGGTTCCAAGGAACAAGGTAAGTTTCCTGCAGCATTTTTTTGAGTGTAACTTTGCACTGTTATGTATACTGGGCTTCATTATGTCTGGACCCCTAATTTAAACACCAGAAATAATGCTCAATATAATCCGAACAATTCAAGCATCTTACTAATCTATGTTGCTCCAACTTTTATTTTTCTTGAAGTATCCATGTCCGACATTTTTCTTGGAGTATTCATGTCCGACACATTTTCAGGCATGGGTATAGGGATATGATCCTCCAGGGACCCTCCAAATACGTGGAAAAACTTGGAAAAATTGAACATTCCCGTGTCGGACACATACCCATATCTAACACTCTCACCCAAGGCCGAGTAACATAGTTACTAATTGGGAGCCTTAGTTGTCAGTTCCTTCTATTTCTTATTCAAAATACCTTCCTTTTTTCTAGTTTTTCTTTATCTCTTCACTCTGTTATGTTTTTTTTTTTCTTTTTTTCACAAGCCTGTCAAGGTGCTTCTTGAATGTGCCAAGTTTATAATTTGGTTGGCTGCTTTGACTTGTATGAGATATTGATGCTCTTCTATTTCTCTTTGTTAGTGAATGATAAAAAGCCTGTGAGATCTACAGTCTTACACAGACCAATTTTACTTGCACTGGAAGATGTTGATGGAGCTCCAACATTTTTGGAGAAGGCCCTAAGATTTGTAGAGGAGTATGGTGAGTTGGTCTTTTGTTTTGATTGTTGCAATCTCATTTAAGTAGTATGCTAAAGTTCTAATTCCATATATTGGGTAACCGTCTCTAATGCATGTATAATCTAGTTAATATATGTACATGTCTGTTTGTATTCATATTCATTCTTGAGGTACGCATATTCTAGATCAGGTTCCTGCACGGCTGCTTCACTGCCGTGTCTATAGATTTCTTTATCTTTGTTTCAAGAATTTTCCACATTGCTCACAATTTTAGTGGCTTCAGAAGTTATGCATATGATCTTATTGTTCAGTGATTTAAGTCACATATTCATTTTCATTGAGCTACTTCTGATCGTGTTAAAATAATTTAATAGGAGTCAAAGTAGAAGGGATCTTACGACAAGCTGCAGATGTCGAAGATGTTGAGCGCCGAATTCAGGAATATGAACAGGGTTTGTTCAATACACTCTATCCTTGACTATATTCTATACTCTGTTTCTTTTCTTTTTTTTTTTTACATTGGTAACACCTACCGTAGGTTTCTTATTCTTTTCTTACACTTTGGATTTACACATTCAATATTTAATGTTTGGCTGTAAACAATGCTATCTAGGTAGCTTTGTAAAAAGTTAAATTTGAATTGATATTCATGTACTTACTGAATAGGACAGAGCAAGAAGCCAAAGGTACTTTGTATACTTGCAGTTCTACATAACAATGCTCTCTGTTCAGCCTACTGACTCTTTTAGGACACGCTTTTTTTTTTTTTTTTCCAGGAAAAACGGAGTTTTCTTCAGAGGAGGATCCACATGTCATTGCTGATTGTGTCAAGGTATGCCTTGTCAGTCTCCACAATCTTTCATTTAAGTTGCATCTATTACTTGTCCTGGTACTTTGTTGTTAATTTCCTTCATGCCAATTTCCAGTATGTCATTCGAGAGTTGCCATCGTCTCCCGTCCCTGCATCATGCTGCAATGCGCTACTAGAAGCATGCCGTAAGTTTTTCGTTGAAGTGGTTTTTGTTTTTTGTCTTAACCTGTAATAAATTGAGTTTATAACATGCATTGCCACAATTGGATTCTTGATGTTTCTAATTTTTAAAGGTAAGTATATGTTGGATAATCTTTATTGGAGTTAAATATCCATTGTTTTATTATTCATCAGTCTAAGTAAATAGGAATTTCATGTGCCGAGTTCTTGTTTTAAGGATCCGTTGGGTTTAGTTCTTGTATTTTGAATTGGTTGGCTCCTTAAGGGATGTGGTGGAAATTGTCTGGTTGAATATCTTTGAGCTCTATGACATTGCATTTTGGATGATTTACCTATCTATTATGATTTTTGAATATTCAGTTTTGTTTTTATTCTGTTATTGGACATCATACAATGATTAGGAACCGAGCACAGTGTTAGAGTCAATGCTATGCGTCTGGCAGTATTGGACACATTTCCTGAGCCAAACCGTCGCTTATTACAGAGGTAGTTGATTCGTAACTGTCGCTTTTTGCCCTTTTAAATATTATGCCTTTCGTATTACAAATTACTTCAACATGGAATTTGAGCATTTATTTCCCGAGCATTGTGAATATTATTGAAAAGAGAGCTCTTGTTGCGTATGGTGGTTAAAATAAGTATATGTTTATATTATGGATTTAAATGATATGCAAACAATGTAGATATGCTCTTGTCTGCAATTATGCAACTAACGTCTACAATACAATTATTGATTACTTTTATCAGAATATAAGCAAAAGAATCAAAAAAGGATCACGTACTGAGAGTGAGATACCTTGATGCATTTTGCACAAAAAATTGGATTCGATCTTATTTCCACAATTTTGATAACACCATCATTCTTTGCCATCTTGGCTTCTACTGGCCTTTATCCATGTTTATGTTTTTGTGTTCCTTCTTTCAGAATTCTAATGATGATGGAAACTGTGGCTTCTCACAAAACTGAAAATCTAATGAGCTCTTCAGCCGTGGCAGCATGCATGGCACCCTTACTTCTTCGCCCCCTTCTGGCCGGTGACTGTGAGATTGAAAACGATTTTGATGTGGGTGGTGATGGTTCAATGCAACTGCTGCAAGCAGCTGCTGCAGCCAATCATGCTCAAGCCATTGTTATAACATTATTGGAAGAGTATAATAAAATATTTGGGGTGAGCTGTAATTTTATCTTCTTTTTCACAACTGCTTCTGATATGGCTTTCTGTAGTCACTACGCTATACACGCAAAGAGGTGCCCCATAAATCTATGAGCTGTAAGGCTTTATATTTAGTTCTGAATTCGTGTTGTCCCGGGATCTATTATTGGTACTGAATCTAAATTGACTATAACTGTCTAATGGTGGAATTTGAAAAAAGTTAAGCTGAGTGATTAATCCTCTTATAGAACTGTCTGTGCTGTCTTCCTGTTCTCAGCAGTTACCCTACAATCTTTCCTTATAATTGAATATTTCTAATTCTTTTGTAATATTAATATTCTTATAAAAAATAGGAAATCTGGTTCCATATTCCAACTTTTTATTGCTTTGGTTTGGATTCGGTTTTTACATTGAAGTTATGGGATCAGCATTTTGTTGGCAGGAAGGTTCTGTTTCCCCTGATTTGTACTCTGACACAGAAGAGAGCAGAAGTGAAAGTGAGGAGGCAACTGATGATGACGAGTCCTATGATGATGATGAAGATTATGAAGACGAAGAATGCGATGATGAAACACAAGGGTCTGATGCATACAATGATGATGATGACTACGAAGAAAGTGGAACAGGCAGTCAGAGTGCTCACTCTGTTAATGATCTGGATGATGATAAGGTTTTTTCCTCTACTTTCTTACACTGGCATTTACATTTTATATTTTGTTCGTAAACTTTAAAAATGATGGCAGTGGAAAACTTAATATAATTTTTGGAACAGTTAAAACCTTTCTCTTCTCCAAGTCTCATTTACCTCTCTTTAGTGCAGGATTTGTGCTGAGCTCGTAGGTTACCAGATTTATTTGGCCATTTTACATTTTTAATGATTTTGTTGCTAGTATGTATATTCCTTTTATTACCAGGTTTCCATTGTCTCCATGTTTTGTTTGTTTTCCCATTAGAATTTATGTTCATGATATGAACTTTACTTACTGCTAGCCAAATGTATTCTAAATTAATTTTGCAGCATCATATGTGAGAATCAGATGTTACATTCGGTGGTTCCTCACTTGAGATTTTGAGTATAGTTTCTGTTTAACTTAAAAAGGTGAAAAGAGCAATAAATTAGTAATAATAAAGATAGTGCAATACACTTACATCAATTGAAAATGAAATTGCAGGATTCTGATGATTTGAGCTCAGGTTCTGAGTCTTCTGAGTCTGGTGATGATATAAAAGCCACCAATAATTTTTCGAGTTCACTTCAGCGATCACTGTCTCTAGATGATTTTGAAAAGAGTGAGGATGATCAGAGTAGTAAAAGTACAGCAACTGATGCCAATAAGTCTACTGAGCTGTCAAAAGGTGTTCAAGGGGCAACCAAGTTGGAGGATAAATTAACTCCCAATAATCTAATCTCATGCATTCCAAAATCCCCATCTACTGGAAATGGACCTGACCACAATGTTAGGCATAGCGGTGTTTGGGGATGTTCTGCTGTACGTGTTTATTTTCTGCATTTATGATGCATTCTGCTTTTGGCCTAGTTTGTTTGGTTTTTCCTGTTAGCTAATAATTAGTCTTGTTGTAACTAATTATTTAATTAATTGGGTTGCTTATCCAGGCAAGCAAGAAACTATCTATGGATTCCATTGATTTTCCATATGAAGAAGAGTAAGTGATGTTCCCAAGATCTGTATAAGAAAACCTTGTATAAATTTGCCTGCTACTGTGTATTTTCCTAGTTATTCTTGCATGTAGCATACAGACCCCCTGAAATCATCTTTCACGCTAATGATGAAGCAATCTGTCCTTTGCATAGCATAATTTTCGAAGCCAAATGGGAACAAGTGAAAATAATTTAGAGCTGACCTTTGTATATTGTTAATAATAGCTCTATTTTCCTTTTTGTATTTACCTGATTTTGAAACAATTTTAGGGCTGAAATTGAGTCGCTTGAGGCTGAAAAATCTGACTTGCAAAAGATACTCACAGAAGAGGTTTTGCTATATCCACCCTTTCTAATTATTGTTATCTCAACTTGTTTGGAGACTTTTCATATCAAGTCATCTTTCTAATATAGATTGAAGGTAATGCCATTCTCGAAGCCAGCTTGGAAAAACGAAAGAAGACATTGCATGAGCGTCGTCTAGATCTTGAGAAAGAGGTACGTTTGTCAGGAAATATTGTTTTCATTTCCTTTCTGTTTCATGCATTACGTTAGCTTACGTATCTCCAGCAACAAAGCTGCATATTTTGATCTTGAAAAAAGAAACAAATGTCTTAATACATTATCCATTAATATTTTTAATAGTTAGATATCTATTTTTGCATTTCCTTTCCTCTTCCATATCAATTCTTTCGCAAATGGCTTAGCTAAAACAGGTCCAAATTAGCTACTCGAAAAGTATATAGGTGCACCATTGTTTGTTTTGGTTCATTTTACTAATGAAAAAACTCCTATTCAGAAGACCAAATCCTTGTGCAAATTGATTGTTCTTATTAAGGTGTTTTTTTTTTAAATGGTATGCAACTTGTTTCCATTTTCCCATAGCAGAAAGAGTTGCAGGCTAAATATCAGCAGTGAGTAGATGCACGAAAATACATCTAGAGTGAATGATTAGGACATACATTTGTAATGTGAATAAACCTTTTTGTTTCGATTTGTAATGTATGGAATTTAATATTTGTATTTGCATTTATAAATTATCCATTAGTTAGTTGCACAAAGCTAATGGTTTTTACAATTTTATCGCCGGTACTGTGCTAGTATTATGTGAACCGCCCAGTGTTGATTGTTGCTCCTGATTGTACTTATAGGTGGCAAGATTAGAGGAAGAGCTTCAAAGGGAGAGAGAAAAGAGGGCAGCTCTGGAAGCAGCACTTAGCCGATCTCAAGGACCCATCCCAGATAAGATTGACGAAAAGGTAGCCAATGGCTTACCTCAGATTTAATTACTGTACCTAATCTTTATTTTACATCAAATTTTAACTTGCGAATATTATAAAGACAAAGGCAGATCTCAAGGACATAGCTAAAGCAGAGGCAGATATAGTCAATTCAAGCAAAAAGGTTGAAGATCTGGGGATACAGCTTAATCAACAGCTTGAGCAAAATTCTGCTCCCATGAATGAAGCATGCAACCAATGTGAACCAAATCATCAAGCGAAAATGTAAGCCTTCAGTTGGTTCTCTTACTATCTCACATATATATATATATATTTGGATATTTTTGCAAAACATTTCTTCACTTTGTCTCTTTGGAGTTGAATGCATGTCATCCTTGTAGTGATTTGACTTGTTAAGTAAAATACATTTGGAGTTGTTTGGCAACTGTTAACTCGCCAATAATTCATGCTGCAAAATAGAGGATCCTCTTTAGATATATATTTATATCTATATTTTTTTTCAATTCTATCTCATCTCTTTATAAATTTGATTTACCCATACATTTGCTTGTTTCACTTTTAATACAGGAAGGATAAGCCAAAGGGTAATGAAGCTGCTTTGGAAAGGACAGGAAGCAAGGTAAACTCACATTCATTTGAGGCAGAATGAATTGCCTTCTTAAGCTTCTAAGTAAAACTTTGCTTGGGCTACATTTAAGATTACGAATAATCCTAATCTGGTCTCTTAGAGTCACCTCTCCTGGCTATGTGGGGATTTGTTTTAAATGGAATTCTCTGAACCAAGAATCTGATTCAGCAGGAAACATATGTGGACGAAGCAGAATGTGAGAAAGGGAAGAAGCAGGAATCATCTTTGGCAAATAAACGTTCACCTCGAAACCAACAGTTACATCATTCAACGCATAACAGCAAGCCTACGAATGCTGCAGATAAAGGTTCACGGAAGTCCCTTGCTTCAAGCAATTCCAAGAAGTCAGCCACGAAGGGTGAGGTATGTTTATTCTATTTTAACATGACACTAATTATTTACCACCGAAAAAAGTTTCTGATTCCAGATAAATTATGCTTCTTTCAATGCATATTTGGTAATAATTGTTTATAGTTTTTATATAAAGCTAATACTGTTGTTCAGAGAGCCAATTCCACAACTTCAGCAATTACAAAACTGACAACTCGGCTCAACTTTATGAAGGAGCGGCGAAGCCAGATTGCAAATGAAATCCTAGGCGTTGAGAAAAGTCGTGGTTCAAGTCAAGCTGTCCCAAGTCCATCAGGTAAAGGCAAAGGACCAGAACCTATCCAATCTGTTCAAAATCCAGAAAAAGGTAGTAGAGGACCAGACATTAGTCAATAACTCTAGAATCCTGGCAAAGGGGTTCGATAAGGCCAAACAACTCAGCACTCTAAAAACTTAGGAAATCTGATAGCTGAACCCGGATGAAGATAAAAAAAAATAAAAAACCAGAGGGCCAATAAACCCATTTCCAACACGGGATGATCTGAAGGCCATGGTGTCTTGCAGTTCAGATTAAGCTCAAGAATTAGGTCAGTCTCTTGCTAGTCCAAGTACGTACTCCAGCTGATACCGGGTTGCATGTGATCTCCCAATCAGGCTGATGATGGTGGCTGAGTACGGGGAAAGTTTTTCCGGAGAGAGGGATGCTATTGTTAGTAGGAGACGCAGACGGATTTTGATAACCCTCTAATCCTAGATGTATATATCAACTAGTATTGTCCCAAATGTAATAAACGGAATAATAATTTAAAATCTTGGTAGAATGACTTTTATTGTCAGATAAACCAAGCAATGATTGCAATAGCAACCAAAGGCTCTTTGTACGCAAAAAAGCGAACTTTTAGTTTAAGCTTTTCTTGCTTTATATTTTGATATAATAAGCTTGGTGGAGGTGTAGAAATCAATGCAAAGAAGCGAAATTTTAAAATTGAATTTTCTCTCTCAAAATAATTAAATTTTCATTATAATCTTATTAATATGTATTCTTATAGCATAATGTATATTTTTGTTAATTCATTCAAAAGAATTGGTGCTTAGTTAATTGATAACACCAACTCCAGATTTTAAATGTAATAATATTTATAATATAGGTAACTTTATGCATTACTTGCACGAGTGTAATATATAAAATTTCGATGGTTCAGAAAATTATTAAGGGAATAAAAATATAAAAATAGACAAAGTACTGAATAATAGACCGGCTTGTGGGTCGACTAAGTTTAAACATGGTATTAATATTAAATATACTTGTTCAAGCTCAATCTGACTTGAAATATAGGTTTTGAATTTTGTCCAAACTCGTCCATATTTGTAAATAGAAAGGCTAAACCCGTTTAAGCCTGTTCATATTTTTTTATAATTTATTTTTTAAAAATATATATTTTAAAATTTAATCTTTATTAATTTAATAATTTTTATTAAATTTATATAAATAATTTAACTTAATTTTTAAAGTTTACATTATGATATTATATATATTCATTATCTATATGATAAAAATTATATAATACATAAAATATAAAATAAATATGTAAAATATAATAATAAAATGAATTGAGTTGGACGAGGTTTGAAAGTTGAAGTCAAAGTCTTGCTCATTTTTTAATCGATTTTTTTATTTAAATTTATTTTTCAAACATAATATTTTTATCCAAATTCTTTTAAATATTTAATATATTTTTAAATTTAAACAAATAATTTAATTTTTAAATTAATAAATATAACATCGGGAGCCAAATGGATCTAATTTGATTTAATCAACGGGTCCAAAAAAGTAAAAGAGCATGGCGGCATTGCCTGCCTTAGCTTTATGGAAACCGTGCCAACGACGACAAACCTATTCCTTTGAACCGAAACCTTATTCATCAAAAACTACTAGAAAAAAAAAATTAACCCAAGTTATCAGTAAATTAAACCATGGGGTTTTGGACAGAAAGAAAAATAATTGATATCAATATTCATTTTATGAATCAAGACTCAATACCAATTATATAGCATAAACTTAAATTAATAATTTTTTATTTTTTATAAAATATTTATATTTAAAATTTATATTTAATATAGGTAAAAAATTATAATTTTTTAAATATATTAAAATTTTAAAAAAAATTAAATAAAATACATTCATCTTCAAAACTCGATAAAATAGGATTTCATTATCCGTAGGATTACATTAATTACATTAATTATTTACAATCCATCTTTTTCTTTTATTATACTTGGCTGCAAAGGTTGTTTTTTTTTAATGACTGTATTTTGTTATATTTAATAATAATTGTAGTCCAAAATGCATCTGAAGTCGCTCTGGCCGCGTGGAAGGCGTGTGCCTGCTAAGTGCATGGTATTTCCTCGCTGATAGATATGAGAGCAATGGCTTAACTTATTTCTCGCGACACCATCCATTTTCGCCATTCTTCCATCTGCGAAAACCTCCCCTCCTTTTTTTCCCCTTAAGCATTTCTCCCATATATTCCCGTTTCCTACCCCACATTCATCAACTCCCATCATGAAAAAAGGGGGTTCCCTCCACTAACTATCAAAGGCAAATCCAAGGAGGAGGAGGAGCTAAGAGAAGAAGAACAAGAACAAGCAAAGAAAATATATCTATATCTCTTTCTTCCACCCTCTTTGCCTCCATGTTTGCTTGATAATGGCATTGTTAAATTAGTGTTGAAATTGGTTCGTTTACATTGAGTGAGTTTTGGTGCTGAATGCAATCAATTGGAAAGCTGGGAAAGGTCAAGAAATGGAGGTTCAGCGGATAAGACAGTTGCTATTACTTTGGTTAAGTTTGCAGAGCATCGGTGTGGCTCTCGTGGGAGGAAATCACACCGCTGCTCGATTTTGCACTCGCTAAACTTTGCCTCTCTCAAATGCCTTTTTTTCCCTCTCCCTCTCGCCTACTATAAATCTTTTCTCTTTTTGGTTCTCTTTTTATCTGCTACTTCTATCCATTTTTTTTTTAAAATTTATTTACCTTTTTGAATACCCACTTCCGAATTTTAGTGATTAAATTTTAAAGCCCTTTCTTTTAATTTGTTAAGAATTTCCTCAATGGCTGGTCAAATTATTGATGGAATACAAAACAAATGCCTTAACAAGCATAAGCTTTTGTATCACCATGGCATTAGTTTGCCTGCTGGTACACATTTGATCGCCAAGTTCCTTGATTCTAGGATTTTTAAGCTCCTTGCCCGATTCATGGTGATTTTGGCCTTCATCATTGTGTTGCTTCCTTGGTCGGAAATAAGATCTATTATTATCAACAAAGAATCTGCAGGCCCCACAGACAAGCCTAAAGTCGTCACTACTGATCCCATTAATCTGGAGCTCTTGCCATTGCTGTTTCATGATTTGAGCAAGGAAGGTATTTTGAAACTGGGAAACAAAGGATTAATGTTAAGCAATGATGATGAGGAGGCCATTCATAGTTCTTTGTTCTTGAGGAAAACTGATATGGAGTTCAGTTCTGTCACGGATTTGGAACGACAAAGCTCAATCCCCAACGAGTCCTTCGACTTCACCTTCACGCAAAACTTCCAGAAAGCCTCGGAATTCATCGATCGCACTCTCAAAGTTGGTGGCATTGTTGCGGTTCAGCTAAGTGGAATGTCCTCGTGCACATTCGAGAAGCCATCAAATTACAGGATTATATACTTTAGGAAATTCCATTCAAACGTTTTGGTAATGAAAAAGGTTGACTATGCTAAAACAATCTCTAGCACCCAAAGGCAGCTTTTTGGGTACACATCAGAAGCAAAGAAAGCGGCATTGAAAAACCTGGAAGATGTGCTTCTTGAACCACCAAGAGCAGCTTCAAGGAGATCAAAAACTTACCTAAAGAGAACAAAGTACCTACCAGACTTACTGGGAGACACGCTTGAAAGCTATCCTCGTCGGGTGTTCATCGACGTAGGCTTGCCTGAGAAAGAAGGTGACAGTGGCACCAATTGGTTTGCCAAGAATTACCCCACGAGAAATCTAAAATTCGAGATGTACAAGATCGAGACCCTGACCAACGAGTCCCCAACTAAGGAGGAGGTTCCAAACGTTGTGGCCGAGATTGGGATGTCTGATTGGCTGATGAAGAACGTGAAAGAGGCTGAGTATGTTGTGATGAAGGCCGAGGCTGAAGTGGTCGAAGATATGGTGAAGAGCAAGGCTATTAGGCTGGTGGATGAACTATTCTTAGAATGCAAACCTCAAGGAGATGGTAGTATTGGAAGAAAGAACATGAACAAAAGAGCTTATTGGGAATGCTTGGCCTTGTATGGGAAGCTAAGAGACGAAGGTGTTGCAGTACATCAATGGTGGGGTTGACAGATTAACATTTTTATATCATTTTAATAAGTAGAGAGATAAATGTGCTATAAGGTGAGAGAGAGAGAGAGAGAGGTAACCATGGAAACAAGAAAAGACAAAAGGCTTTTTCTTTGTATTTCACATTTGGTTGATGTAATTGTCTAAATTTGTGTCTGATTTTTAAATTTCAATATTTTATGATGAAGTTATTTGTAGATTATGAGATTGTTGGTGGGGGTGCTTTTCTAAATTTCAAATGTTGGATTCTTTCGTCTCTTGGATGTTGCCTTTGTGGCCACATTTGATAGAGGGAATGAGGGAATTCAAGAACATAATATTTGATCTTTGTCTTTAGAAAGTCTTCATTTTCCAAATTCCAACATTAATTATGTGCAGCCTTTGATTACATTCTAATACCGTAGACAGTTTCCTCACATTATATTTTCTTTTAACTGATTTACTTTAATGTAATTCTTTATTTCATCTAAATGCAGCCTAAAAAACTATGAAATTTAAGGGAAAAAAAGTGATTACATGTAGCCCAACCACTAAACAAAAGAGCATATAACATGGTTTAATCTCTGGATTCTATTTTAAATTGCCTCATTTCCAAGTTTATACAAAACGAATGAAATCAGTTTTGTACAAATTTGACAGAAAAAGCGATAATTTTTTTTTGATTTATAAAAAAGATTGAGTTTAGAAATAAAAAAATAAATAAAAATATTAAAATATTAAAATTTAAATTTATATAATATTACTTAAAATAATTATATCCATTAATCGAATTAAACCCAAATTACAATTTCATATATTTTTCAATAACGAATCAAAGGGCCTGTGATTGGTTTTCTGATTAGAATAGTAGATAGTCCAATGAAACCTGGCCATGACATTTAAGGCAAAATAGGCTCTAAAACTAGCGATATTCTCCTATAAAATGATAAAAACAAAAGAAAGACAGCCCATAATCAAAAAGCTTCCATTCCTTTTCACAATTAAAAACTGAAAGATAATACCCAATATAATCACCAAAACGACAGGATATTTTGTCCTGCTTATTAACCAAGCCATCTATTTTTCGTTAAATGGAGACAGGAATTTAGCCTAAACCAAAAGTAAGGCAAATAAAGAACAATAGTAAAAAAAGCTAGTTACAAGCTTCACGAGCAATTCCCAAGCGAGAATTGGCCACGTCAAACAGGATCCTGTGGTTCTGCTGCTGCAAATTGGCTATAACGTTCACGGCGGCGTTCACGTTGTTCGGAACCGGTGCTATTGCCAAGCAAGCACGTGACCCTGCGCTAGTATGTAAGAAGCTGTTTTCCATTGGCAGTTTCATGGACAAGCCTTCAAAATGTAATGTTATTAATGGTGCCTCCGCTTCTGCTGAAGCGTCAAAGCATGTCTCAAACACTCCTATTGATGAAAATGGGCCTTTCACTTGCTTCACAAACTCATCTCGGACTGCCTCGTAAAGGGGTTGGACAAATCGGGTTACAACCGTACCCGAGTCGATTATGGTCCCCGCCCCTGTATTCGGGTTAAATGCTAGGTTTTCCGGGGCAATGGGGACCTGAGCCTGGCCTACACTGACCCCGGTTAGGTTAACGTAGTAAAGCGAGGGGCGGTGCGGGTTTCTTAGGAGAGGGGTGGTTCGAATATTCTTGGGCTGACCCATGGGCCCGAGTTTGAGGGAACCCGAAAAGTAGTAGGACTTGAAACTGGGTAAACAATATGAAAAAACACTTGAGTAGAGCGCCCCGGATTGTGAAAGCAGTGACATGGGTCCCCGGCCCAAGCCCAATAGCCCTTGGGGTGGGACTGACCTTCCAGAGATAGTGTTAACACATCCAAAAGCAAAATTAGGAATAACATCAGCAGCTAATCTTAGGGAATCTTGTACCAAGTTGGCAGAGAAGGATGAATCTCCACCGTAGGATTGGTTAAAAGAGCAAGCAGCAGCCCCAGTTTCAGGACATGAGAGCCCACGCACCTGGGCACACTGGGGCAAGGAGCAGTCCAACGAACCATAACTTGTAGAAGTATTGGGTGAGAAAGTGGTGGCTGAGCAACCGGTGCATCCGGAGCATGGGACCCAAGCGACATCATTACTAGTGTCAAGAACCATGAACATGAGCTGACCTGGGGTGCCAAGCCTGACCTTGACCACGTAGTTGCCAATGCTTAGAACTTGTTGGCCTGAAGCAATTGGAACAGCAGTGGTCTTTTGGGCCACAAGGCTGGCCAAGTACTTGACCCTCGCTGGGTCTTTTGAGGCCATGTTAATGACTGTGTTGACCCATGAGTCGGGTTTTGGTGGGTTGAATGGTGAACATTCGCCGTAGATTGGGATCACCGAGAGGTCTGAGTTAGCTGGCCGAGCCGCACAAGGGTCCAAAGCCTTGGTGGACGAGATGAGAAGGGCAAAAAGCAGGAAAGTGGCAGTGAAGTCCATGATTCAGAGCTAGGACTTCAGCTTGACAGCAAGGGAGATATTTAGTAAGCAGTGCACTGCAAATGAGTGGCCAAGAAGATTTTATACATGCAATAAGTGCACTTCGAATTACTGAAATAGCCTTGTAATTATGATAGACCAAGACACACACCTGGCTTGGCCAAGCGAGGCATTGGGATCCGATAAAAACACCCCAAATCAATTTAGTTGGGATCAAAGTGGGCCAACAATTAAATGCTATGAATGTAAGACTTCTATCAAATAATTTGTGAAACTCTTATATATAAAAGAAGAAAAAAAAAAGTGGGCCAATTAGCGCGCAGAGAAATGGCCGCAAAAACTATGTCCCTATATGCGCAATGATGTTCGATCATTATTGATTAAAAGGCCCCAAATTACAGGGTAAAGTGAAGCAAAATGACCAGCTTTTCAACGCGGACAAGAAGGCAAAGACAAAGTAAACCTTGAATTTCGAAGAAAATGTAATGCATTAAGCATTTCCTTACCCACTAAGAGCCTCGTCCTCAACTCAAATATTGCCCTTCTTATCCACCAAAGCCTCTATCCTGCAAAATTGAGCCAATAACAAGCACTGCAAGAAGTGACTCCCGGGAATAGTCTCGACTTTTAAGACGATATTCTACGACTAGTGTCTTAGTTATATTTTTTTAATAAAATATTTAATTTAAAATTCAAATTAACTGAATAATAATTATATAAATTAATTAAATTAAATTTTATATTTATATCTTATTTATCATTATTTATCATTGATTAGAGAAGCGTTGAGATTGAAAATTTGTGGAAATTTGGAGGGTATTATTAAAATAAAGTGGATGAGTTGTTAAGCTCGTGAATCCCTGCTGGACGGGGGTACTGCTATTTTGTCCCTACGTAAGTTTGCATGAGGATGAGATGCGGTCAGTCACAAGTCACGGGCAGACAAAGACTTTTATTCCGAACGAGGACCCACCGGCCGTTAATTCGCTGTAAAGATTAAGATCAGACTGAACTTTCAATCCACAAGATTCCTATGGAGCTAGCTAGACCTAGATCTGCTGCCTCTCATCTCTAGACTCCATATATACTTTAGTTTATAGTTGCTAGAGATTTGAGTAGTTATTTTACTTATGTCTTAGATTTACGAGAGACCACAGGAATAAGGCTTTGTTTTTTTCACTGTAGGACTCACTTCAGTGATTATGTAAGGGCTCCACCACTAGCAAGCTCACGAGGTTGCTCTGTTTCAGAACATTACTAGCTGTTAAACTGACAGAGAAATGGCATCTTTAATTATTATATACATCCAAAAAGAACAGAAGGGGTAAAATTTTGCCATTGTCAGACATGAATTCTATTTGTATGCCCAAAGGTGAAATTTCAAAAGGGAACCAACCGAACCATGCCATGGAATTTGGATCCATATCTAAAATATCAACATATTCCCATTGCATCCTTTTCTTTTTCAATTTCACTTATAATGACTTTCCCCTGAGTTCTTCAAAATTTTCCAGCTCGATCCCATTCCATTCACTATAATAATGGCTGCATGAATTTCAACGACACTCGGTGCCATTTGACCCCTTTTCATTGATATTCATGTAGATAATCTGCTTGCCGCAAAGAAGCAAAGCTTTTTGTTATTCTTACTTTCTAACTTTTATTTCTATGAAGAGTAGGTTGACAGATATACGATGCAACAATCACGAATCTTACAAATATCTACGAAATTCAATATGAAAGTTGATGATTTTCATTTCCGAGGCTGCTTCACAGTCTTGGGTACTCGAGACAGAGACAAAATTTATAAGCTAAACGAGGTACAGGATTTGACAATTATACAATCTCTAATCATCTTGGCTATTCGTGTGGTTAAGAAACAAATAAGGAAAGCCAGCAACAGCTGAGAAAGAAAATTAAAATTTATAACGGATTTTGAAGGTATAATCAATAACAAAAACACGACCAAATGAATGAACAAAGTTTAGTATAAAAATATTACAAGTTGATATAAATAAATGAAAATTACAAGGATGGTGTATGAAACTTCTTGATGAATCCCTCTCATTGGCGAATCCGCAACAACACCATATAGAACAAGAAAGCAATACCAATCACACATCACAAATCCGCTCCAGAAGAACACCATCTTTCTGCTTAAAATTAGAACTGCAGGTGAACAATTTGAATATAAGTCGATGTTCAGAGCAAAATTATCAGTGGGATGAAATTTCAACTAAAAAACGGTTCAAGATTATGCCCATTCCATATTTAGATAAAGAAGACGATCTGGCGTGCATGGATTCAAGTTACCATATAATCTCTCCTCGAGCGCTCCCAACCCCCCGACCTTATTTCTCTCTTATTATACCAGACTTTCCCCAGCATCAGCCATCCCCCTAGAAACACAACAAATAAAGAGAAAAACGTTTTCCCTGAAGGTAGGTAAGTAGGTAGATTTGCTCAAGGACCAGACAGCCTATCCAACCTGTATTGAGCCCGGCCTCAGCATGAGATTTAGTGATTCGGGCCGGCTTTGCCCGAATCATTATTAATCCAATAAACAATAAAATTTTATTTAAACTTAATTATAAAATATATAAATATTGATATAATAATAATATTTGAATATTTTTAAATAACCAAACAGACCTATGAATGGGATCTAGATAAAGGATGTAAAAAAAATAAAAAATCAGGTCGCGACCCAGCCCATAAACAGGTTTATAGGTACGCAAGGAGACATGCTACTGCACATTTTGGGACATTGTAAGGCTACAGAGCTTCCGGGCAAAACTTCATTCCAAAATTTCCATAGGTTTTAGGTTGACCACATTCAGTTGCAATATAGCATAATATAAAGCATAAGCATCTATAAAGCTCACATGTATCTATCAAATCTAGACTCATAGAAGATGTTCATATATGTTATGGATGACCAACAAGGTGATGGGAAACTTAAACATATGGATATATACCATTTCTAAAAACAGTATATATTTAGAAAACACGATTTGCTTTAATTCATCAAATTGAAATGGAGAAACACGTCATATCTAAGATCATGATCAGCTAGTTGACATCAGGAAACCTCTCAGAAGCTTTAATTGGACAATTTGCTTGATTAGTCATCCAGGTATCATGGTGCAATTTTCCGTGGCATTGCTTATAAAAAAACCTTTTTTATTTTCTTTTCACTGTATGATAACACAACTTTCTAGAGCCCATGGTTAATTGATATGTATAGCAGTAGAGACATCCAGGTAAGTGATGTAACTATTTCAGTTTCATATTTCACGAAATCACACACAATATGACAGTTTGATACCTATGTAACTTCATGTATCCTTCAGGTACTTGGCAATAAGCCAAGATCTGTAAATTTTAAATGCTGAATAACAATTTTATTAACCTGAACCTTTTTGCCTCAGATTCCATTACTATTCCTAGGTGAGGTGGAGCTTAATGCCAAGGCTATAAAGAGTGATCAGCTATTACTTCAAATCCTGGAATAATCATAAATTTTCCACTCAATGAATTAGTGGTATGTCTATCTAGAGCTTTGACAGCAGATAGTAATTAAGCTAATATTATTTAATGGAACCAAAGAGCAAGAAACAACAACTGCCTGAAAAGAGCAAACAACACAACCATGTACCTCCATGCACCTCGCAAAAGGCGTAACAAAAGGGAAAAAACAAAGAGATTAGCTCCCTGTGGATACATCTATATACATGAATTACTTGCAATCAATGACAAGTCTATAGAAAACTAATAGAAAACAACGATTAAAAAAAAGATAGAGAAGAGTGACAGGAGGACAGAAAAGAGAGAAGATAAATGGAGCCAGACTTGTCAGATATGGTAGTCCAACGCATACAACTTAAGCTTCAGAGTAAGTGCCCTTGCTCTTTATGATCATAACAGGGCATTGAGCATGCTCGGTGCAGTAATTGCTTACAATTCCTAAAGACATTCCGTTGACATATAACCTAATGAGTTTCATCCTGTTTAGCCTTGTGATTAGTCATAAATTTGTAATGTGCTGTCAATCAGAAAAGAAATTTCAATTTTATTGCCTTTAAGAAGGTTTATGATCGTCCATTCCCATGTTACTATAAGAACAGACGAGAGAGGACACTGAATGTATGCAATTTCCTTAAGACGAACCCAATAAGATGACATTTGAATCCACCATACCCTCGTTGGAAGTATTTTACTGCTCGTTCAAGCATGTTAGAAGCATCTAACGGGAGAGACTCTCTTTTCCCTCAACCCAATATTTACTCTCGTATTAAAATCACAAGAAAACCATTTCTCCGGATAAATTTCTGAGCACACATTTAACAATGATTCAAAATATTATAATGCCCAACTCTATTGAACAAATTCCTCAATCCTGAATCCAGTTATATTATATTTTAATTCACCTCTCTTAAGAAGCTTTTACAACTGATAAACCTCTATAATAATAGCCTAAATCCTGAATCCTGAATCCTCAATCCTGATAAACCTCTATAATATTATAGTGCCGAACTCTATTGAACAAATACCTCAATCCTGAATCCAGTTATATTAAATTTTAATTCACCTCTCTTAAGAAGCTTTTACAACTGATAAACCTCTATAATAATAGCCTCTTCGGTTGCTCAATTACTAGGACTTCCTGTGATCCATTACCCTTATTCCAGATCAATGATCATATAATTCAGAGGGTAAAACAACTTAACAACATTTCAAATACTGAAATAATTCATAATTATATCTTACCACCAAATTTTAGGTTATAAAACTTGCGATGATGACAAATAACCGACGACCATAACATGCCCTCCAGCAGCATGCTAGCTAATTGAACAATAAGCTGTAATCGATATGGTCTAACTAATACAAAGCTTTCCCTTCAACCAATACATCAGACTTTTACAACAATTTGACCAAATTTAGTTTACAGATGAAATCAAGTTGCAAGGAGGAAAATATCCTTTAATAGTGCCAAATGCCCGAGTCCTCATCATTAGCAAATCAGCATTCAAATTTCAACTACTTCACAGATTTGTTTCCTTCGGATCCCCAACCCCAATCACAACTTGCGTTTTCACGTTTGCTTGGATTTGAAATATTCTACACTCTTTAATCATATCCTCGACATTTTGAAAGAAAAAAAAATAGCGAAAATTTATCAAATTAATTAGTAATTACATAAGGTCAAATCTCAGAAGGCGTTTTGGCAATATACGTTAATTACACAATCACGCAAATGAACGATAAATTAGTTGAAAGAAAAGAAATAAAGAAAAACG
>JBBYHO010000015.1:19593558-19668897 GCA_038382025.1 Adansonia gregorii | reverse complement strand
AACTGACAATCGCGAAAAACTATGTTATCGCCTCGCTGAGAGAGCACGAAGAACTGAGATATCATGATTTTCGCCTTTCGACTCGTCTCCCTGGTTTTCTTCTCTCTGTAAATTTACCAGTGATTTTAATTTAGTTTTGGCCTTTTATTTTCTTCTGTTTGTTTCTCCAGCACATTGTCCTTCGCTCACGGCTTTTATTATAAGTCTATTTTGACCCCTTGAGAATTCAACAACCTTATTTCAACCCTCATAATATAAAATTTTCCTTTTTTTCACCCAAAAAAATTAATTGGCAATTACGATGGGTACCGTACTTGGGAATGGATTATTTTTTTCTTTGTTTTGAAATCGATAAAATATTTTTTTTTTTAAATAATTATATAAATTAATTAAATTAAATTTTAAATTTATTAGCATGTTATTTTTAAAAAAAAAAACCAATTACTATTTACAATTGATTTGTGCTTGCGATAAAAGTTGGCGATCCAAACAAGCGAGTTAGGATGAAGATTGCATCCTAAGCCTATAATCCCTTAAATTACATGTTGGAGTATGCCTTGAATTGTTATTCTCATTAATTGAGCCCACCGTTGCTGGGCAATTGCAACAAGAAGTACAATCGAGTCAAGTCCATTCAATGCTGAGTTCATTTGAAAACTTGAAGTTTAAAACTTAAGTTGTTCTTGTTTTTGATACTCAAAATTGTTTTATAATCTACTCGAACAACTCAAATTTGGGTTTTTAAACTCGATTAGGCTTGGTAAAATAGTAAAGTATAAATTTAAATATTTTATTTTTGTCATTTGCAAAGTCTTGAATCAATATTAAATTAGTAAAGTGTTTCAATTATGGGAAAATCTGAATTGCTCCATCTTTTTAGTAGAAATATATATTTCTTGGCCTTTTAACAATCATCACTATTATTCCTTATGAACCACCAGCAATTTTATATACATTTACTGTCTTTAATTCCAAGAAGGAAATATTAAAAGAGAAGGCCGAGATCTCAGCACCAAAGTTGTTGATCTTTGACTGAGAACCTTCCCCTTTCTTCATCAATGCTTCCCTTGAAATCAAGTGTCCATTTCTCAAATGTACAATTGAGAAAATCATAGTATCCTCCATGAACAAAAAGCAACTCTTGCTTCACCCTGTCTCTTATCCATGGATATGTCAGCAAGTTCAACAGCGACCTGTTTATGGATTCCTGCAACAAAATTCAAATGGAATAATTATCATGCTGACAGATACATATAAATCCCTCCAATAGTATATTATACTTACGAAGTTTACGGTACCAAATTAAAATATTTGCTGACCTTCTCACATAGTCTGCATTGTTGATCAAAGCTAAGATGGTTTGCCTCAGCTTCTGTTCTTAACTTGGCAATTTTCCCATTGGTGACCCAACTTTTAATAAAACTGCTCAAAAAAAAAAAAAACAAATAAGCTATAATGAGAAAGCTGATTAGAAAATTTGTCATGGCCCATTAGATTCATAGAACAGCGAACGTGAGACATCACCTTGAGTCGCCATTATCTCGCATGCTCATAAGTGTTTGAATTCCTCCGCAGCAACTGTGACCGATGATTAATATGTTTTCAACCTACTGATGGCAAAAGCCATTTTGTAGTACATTAGTCGATAAGTGAAAATTTTCCTTCTGAGTTCTCATCAATATTTCTAATTTATTCAGGTCATTTGCAGCCAATTCAGAAGCTAAGTAAATCAATGCTTCATAGAGAAAATCATTAAATTTTCCATCTAATCTTGCATTTTTAATGAAAGAGCCTCACAATCTGTTTAGAAAATGAATGCTTCCTGATATTACTACTACAGTTGTTCAATGGAGTATTTCCTACATTTTACCATAAACAACCAGAGATTAAGCTTCATCACGGAAGGGAAAAAAGTTGGTATCTCCAGACAATTCAGCAGTTCCAAGAGATGCATTCTTCATAAAAACATTACTTAATTACGGCTTCAAAGATAGAAAATTTCATACTCCGAAAACAATAATAACTTACTTCAAGAGTTTTTACTGCAAACTCAAGGGCAGCATTAGTTTCTGATGGTCCATTCTGCGAAAAAAGGCAAAATAATGAAATCTGTTATAACGTTCTCCATGCTTTAATAGCATGATTTCTCGAGCATTTTTTGGAAAATCGTCAAACTTCAGTTTCAGTTGAATATGATGAAGGAATTAAGGACCGGACTACAGGAGAGTTTCAATAAACTTAAACCACAATGGCCAAATACCTCAAGTGGAGGAACAAGATTTGCAACATTTCGGATCATGAAGGCTTCCCCTGGTCGAAATCCAAGGATTGTTGAAGGACATACCCTCGAGTCTGCACAAGCAATTACCATAAACTGTTCTTGAACCTTTTAGTTAATCGTTCAGGTTTCATATACACAGTGAAACAGATGTTAGAAACAGGTTTATAACCTTGGGTGATTGTGCTTCTTTAAGGGTTTGAAAATGCTCCAACTCTTCCCTGTTTAAAAATGAAAAATTTACTAGGCATACAAAAAACAAACATTTTTTTTTTTTTCAGATCATGGAAAGCTTCATATGCAATCTAACTGCCAAGTAGGACCTACAGATATTTGTGCTTTTTAAAACTCAGAAACCTCTGTTTCAACTCATCAAACAAGTCCAGCTTTTCTCTAGAATCATTCACATATTGCGCTTTGGAGTCTGCAAATTCCTGTAGTACGCCAAGGGAATTGCTTGACGCCACCAACGCTGAAACCAAGGGGCTCCTGGTAGATAGAGAAGGCTATGATTCATTCACGTAGCTAATGCAAAAGTGCATGTAGCAGACAATTCAAGGCAAAAAAGTTGTAGATTGATGCTTAACATCGGGTTTAATGACATGAAGAAACTTGGAATATGTTATGAAAATGGACCCTGGCCATGGAATTTCATCGACTGCAAATCATCCTCCCGGTTTTCTAATTTAACGAAGGAAAATGGGTATCTCAAAAACTGAATTTTAATCTAATAACAGATGAAAAAAAAAAAAAAAAAAACCTCTGTTACACTAGCAGATATTTTTATCTCCATAAGCAGAATTCAAACACTATCAAAAACTAATAAACAGTACAATTAATAATGTTTTAACCCACTTGTTAAGTTAAAAACGTCTACTGCCATTCATAACTAATATCTTAAAATAATCAAGAACAACATAACTTAAAAGTCATGTACCTAGTAATCTTGGGTAAAGACGATGATCCTGATTGGATGTCGTCGACATCATTCAATCTTATCTGTACAAGTAAATTTATATCGAAAACAGAATTAGTTAAGTACAACTTTTGGTAAGAAAGATGGAATCTTTGTGGGGAAAAAAGAAAAAAGTTTAAACTAAACGCACTGCCTTTGAACGAAGCCATTTCCTCGGAAAACTGCAAACAGAGTGATCGGTAAGATCAGATAAATGTGACTGCAAGCAGTGAAAAGAGCCGACGGTTTCACGTAGTAGTGGCCTTGTTGCTGATACAGGCAATCGAGCTTTAAATCCTGAATTCAGTTTCAAATAATCAGAAAATTAAACAAACTTTCATCAGTATGTACTGCTTGAATATACGATTTATTAGTGATTATATTACTTACGGATTAACCAGGCCATTTCCCTTCCCGCTTTTACATTTGCTATGAACTTCCTTTTAGGACACTTTATTTCTTGCCTCTCTGCCTGTTTGTCCCTTTTTTTTTTTAATTTTTTGTTTCTTATATGAATATCAGTTGATCAGTTCCCCATATCATCACGTAAAATTTTCCGGTTTGTCTTTTTTTTTTATTTATTTCCTTTCCTTCCTGGATTGTTGGCATAATTGAAAGGGTGACGATGACATCGAAGGCATGCTTATCCAAGCAAATGAAAGACCAATAGTTATCCAATCTTTATGGGATCTGAACAAGCAAAAACCCTTTCTTTCTTCCCTTTCCGATCCTTTAAAAGTGGTCCCCCTCGAGTCACCTTGCAATACTATGCCCAACGCAGTTATTTAATGAAAAAAAAATTAAAACGAGATAAAAATAATATAAATATATGAATATTTAAAAATATATATGATATAAATAATTATTATATTAAAATTTATATAAATATAGAATAATTTAAATATAATTATTAATTTATTACCGTAAACTTGACAATAAAGACACAAATTATAGGATTCACGTCCAAGTTTATATGGTCAATTTTCAATAATCAGTAGCCATGCAAAGTAACAAACAAGTGGGTGGCTGTGGCTTTATCTACTTTTCTCACGCAATAAATTTTCTTTTCAAAATATAAGAACGTATTCATCATATAATAATATTCTAAGTGATTTATATATATTTTAATTTAAGTGTTAGGTTTACAAGCTCACGCGTTGCAATGGTGCAATTGACCAAAAATATAATCATTAAAGTACTAGTATTTCATCATTTTCCCGCACAAGGACTAAACAATCGAAACCATAGCGGCATAATATGTTAGCAGAAGGCTTCCTTTGGATAAGGATCTATTTACCAATTTTGGGGTCAATGACTTGGAAGGTGCACTTAACCCCGTCCAAATGTAGCTGAAGTCAATTTGTATAAATCTTATTAATGAATGTTCTTATTATATTTTTAAAAAAAAATTAATTAAACTATTATTTATAAAACATTCTCATAATACATGTAATAATTGATAATTAATTTAATAAATTTTAAAGTACGAAGAAAATATATTACTTAACGCATAACATTTCCTCAAAGATTGCAAACAGAATTCATTTATTATCACTCTTTTGTTCAAATTAATTATGTTACTAAAACTTAATCATTATGCTTGACATAAAACTTGATGTATATAGAGATATAATAGTTAACAAACAGGAAGCAAGAACCAAATAATTAGACAAGCATGCCTTTCTCATAAATATAAAGAGTAGAAAAATAAAATTAAATCAAATATAAGGAAAACAAGGTCAAAACCAATTAATAATATTGAAAGAAACCTCTCTCATACTTACTATAATATAAAACATCACAAAATTACTCAAATTTTAAATAATATTAGGCTCTTTTATCACCAGTTGAGAGTATATATTATGTGCATTTAACCTTGTAAAGTTCTTTACTAATTGAGTACTATAACTTAAAAAAATAAGAAGATATTCAAATAGTCCCTTTGCCTACCAAAAACCCATGACTACTTTCATTATCCGACCCAAAAACCCGAGCCCGCTTACTTCCCGTCCCTTGGGCCAACCTAGAAACACGATTCTCCACCACATCCTTCAAAGCCCGTTTTAATTGTCCAATCTGCTCGTCACCACCGCTCCATTGCATCACCACGACGCTCTTGGTCCGCCCACCAACCGTCGTCATCTCAGCCCGAACAACCTTAGCCTGGACCGACCTGATCACCCGACTCAAATCCCGGTTCAAACCTGGCCTGTCCTCGCAGCAAACCGTCGCCTTCAACAACTTCCCTTCCTCGTCACAAAAACCCAAAGCCGACTCCTCGCATTCCCCTGGAAACGGCCACGACGACGTCGTCTCGACCTCTGGTTGGCTGTTACTGCAATAACCGTCGCCGTCTCGCCGCCCTACGTCTTCCACTTGCCTCTTTAGCTCCCTCACGTGATGGACAACCTCCGCCAGCAGCGAAGCCTTATCCGTCTGTCCAAAAAAAAAAAACAAATTAAATAACATTAATTATAACTGTAATACAGTTTAAAAACTTTTTTTTTGTTTTGTTTTGTTGAGAACCTTGGTGGTGTTGGGGAGGAGAGAGCGGAGAGTGGAGAAGTGGGCATTGATACGCTGCCTGCGCCTCCTTTCAGCTTCCTTGTGACTCTTACAAGCGTCCATAGATTTTCCCTCTGACAAAACCTTGATGGAATCGTCACCCTCCGTTGTGTTGATCACCGGACTGTTGTTCTCAAACCCACAAAAACTTTCCATAGGAAATATTTTTTTTTCTTACGATATCGGTGAAGAAAAAGAAGAAGCAAATAGAATCAAGCAAGACGAGAACTGTAGTTTAGAAGGAGTGAAAGTAAAGGAAGCACTTAGACAGCAGGCATTTGATGTTTTTTTCTTTTTTACCGCTATTTCTGATATTGACTGTTAGTGAAAGGTGAAAAATCGTTATCCGAGGTGGGACTTGGTTACAGTAAAAAAAAATAATAATAATAATAAAGTAAATCAACAAGGGAATTTTAATAGTTGGAAGGAACAAGTAAAAACCAGAATGGTGGTCAAATCTCAAAAATTAACTAGTAAGTGCATTGATTGATTCGGTTGGAAAGAGGACCGGGACGTGGAGGGAGGCAAATCATGTATGTATTGTATTCGCTCCACTGCTTCGCTTTCGCACGCATTCCCCTTGTTCTTCATTTTTATATAATATTATCGTATCGCTGGCTGCTGTATATATATATATATATATATATTGGTTACTTCAACACGATATAGTCATTGTTATGTTATGATGATAAAGCCTGCTTTTGCTTCTGTTTTTCTCGAAATCTTTGATGCCATGTCGATCTGACGTCATGGTGTCAGTTAGATAGGGTTTGCAAATTGCAACTTGCTGTTTGCGTTACAATACCTTAATTTCTTGCTTTCAAATAATGAGTAAACAAGTAAAACTATAATTTGGCCTTTAAAAACCCTCAAGAACCCTTCGGAGTTCTTGCATTGGTGACAAAAGAAGGGGACAAATTTTGTTTATTTTTTTCCGTTTTTGGTTTAATTTATTATTTGACCAAAAGAAATTGAAACTGGAAATTTGAAAGGTGAGAAAAGAAAATGAAGAGCGAGGCAAAGGGTGACAATAATAATAATAATAATAATAATAATCTGTAGAAAAAAAATGCATGTGAGAGTGTAGGGTGGACCCCCACCAGATCTTGAACACTGTAGAAAGGTGAGATCGACATCTGATGGCAGACAGTGAAGTGAACCCTCTCCCCCGACAACGTTTGCAAAATGACCTCTTTCCTTCACAGTCTTAAATCCCTCTCTATCTCTGTCCATGAACGCGACATTTCCTTGGTTTTCAATCGGCATGTTTCCTGACCCCAACCTGTATCTCATGCCTCGTGCTTCACTTGCATCCATTAATCTTCATTATTTCCACCGACACTAGGTAACTTAGCCGTTCACTTCAATGACTAATTATTATGTTTATATTTTAACATATTTTTAAGTGCAAATTCAATGAATATTTATGAAAATTTAACAAATTTAAAATAATAATATATAATTCGATGATTAATAAATTATTAGATTTAAAAAAAAAATTAAAAAAATTGCTATAATGATTCGAACTTGTAATGATATTAAATTAATTTGGATCGATAATAAAACAAATAAAATTTTAGCAATTTGCTAATTAAGAACAAGTTTTCTTTTTTTATTAAAAGTTTTTATAAAGAAAATATTAACCAATGTCTAGTAATACTCCAAAAAAAGCATCATTAAAATGATAAATAAAAAATCTTTAATCACGATCAGTAGGCGCTTGGTAAGTTGACTTTTCTTAACAAGCTTATATTACTTTTATGATTTGTTTACAACTAAATTATTTCTTAATTCTTTCATATAGCAATTAACTTTTATGTTCGAAATGTTTATCACAGAAATCAAAATCTTCAACCTTCTTTTACTCATCAAGTGAAATAACTTCTGTAAAAAAAAATGTAAGATTTTATAATTGCATGAATTTGTCAAAGGTTTGAAAAACACATGAGAAGTTATATAAAGCTATAGTAGGAGTAATGAAATATGGAAGAGAGAAGGTGGAATTTGAGTTGTTAAATGCAGAGATAAGTTTACCCACAAGGAAAAACAAGAGAAGATCTGAGTAATGGCAGGCAGGCAAAGCTCTGGCGACGTCCTTCCCATATTCCACTGCCCAAAAACACCAAGCCTGTGGTTGTGGGGCTCTGGTGCTGCGTGGGACCAACGTCGGAAAATGACAGTTTGATAACGTACTCGGAAATACTTTCCTCTCCTTTCGTCTCCTCTCTTTTCTAAAGCTAAAAAAGCTGAAGTACAAAGTTAAGGAAAGAAAATGGGAAACAACGAAAAAGGGCGAAGGAAAGAAAGATGGTAGTAAAGGGATAGGACATTGGTTCCAATAGGGCGGGCAAAATGGAAGGGTCCTTCAAAGGCAAAAGAGGAACTTCAAAGTTCAAAGTTCAAAACAGGGTTTTCAAGCTTACGTATATATGTTTCAAAAAGCTGCCCACATCTTGTAATTTATGTGCAAGCAATGGCTCGCAACGCTTTTTCATCTTTGTTCACTTTATAACCATTTTTTTCACTCCATCCATTCTCCCCTCTTGCTTCGCCAGGAAAAGAGCAAAGCAAAGGCGTGAGTGAAAGCACAAAAAAAATTTAAAAAAAAAAGTGGTGATCGATAACATGGAGAGAAAAGTGAAAATGTGAAAAATAGTTGAACTGAGTAAAGATCCATTAACATTTTTACTATAAGCTGGAAAATATAAGTCTGAATCCAGATGCAAAGTAAGTTCGAATTTCAATACATGAATCTTGCGTAACTATGCCACCCCTATTTTATCCTAAAGTGGATTTTCTTATATTTCAATGAGATAAGGGAGCAAAATTGATGATATTTATGTCATTGCAAAGTATTACAAAAGATTTTAGGATTTTAGTTGGAGTAGCTGCTCCCATTGCAAATCTGTCTTTGCTCATGGATGAACAACAATTTGTATAGTTGATCGCTACGTAATTAAGCCATCACAAAATTACTGGAACACTACCATGCCATAGGGCAAGTTTTTGCAACTTGGCTATACGAGTCCATTCTTATGGAATGGTGAACCAGGAGGTGCAATCAAGCCAAGACCTTGCATCACTCTCATTCTTCGGGCACTTGACTCAGGCGATTCTCGTGGCGAAGTTCTTTCCTGAGGGATAGAATTTCGTTAAGAACTTAAATTATTGCTGGGACCAATTAAAAACTTGTAGGAAAATTTGGGAAAGCAACCGAAAACTCACACAGCTTTGGCTACTACTCTTCTCCTTTAACAGCTTTTTTTCTTTGGAAGCTGTTCTCTTTGTGCCGTTGGAGCCTGGGCCCTTTAGCTTCAAGTTTTTCTTCTCCTCGCCTTGCTTTGAAGTTTTGCCCCTTTTCTGTTCCTTCAACGATGGACTTTTAGTCATTTTCTTGGGCACCACATTTTGCTTAATAGCTTCCTTGGCACTTCTACCATTTGGCTTCATTTTCTCGACAACTTGGCTGTTTTTCCTTTGTTTCTTCAGGACCCCTGCTTGCCCATTGTCTTCATTCTTAGCTTGTTTATCGGTGCTTGGCCTCTTTCGCTTGAGTTTCTTCTGAGTCTCATCTTGCTTAGAAGTCCTGCTCCTGGCTTTATCCAAAACGTTCGATCCTTTTCGACTGGAATTCTTTCTTCTAGTATTCTCTTCAGCATGTGGGCTATTTGATTTTAGTTTCCTCTTGCCTTTAGATGCATCAGCTCTTGTGCTTGCTACTCCAGAATAAAAATTTTCATGATGTCAATGATCAAAGGTCTATTTGGAGCCAAAAAAAAAAAAACAAAACAAAAATTTCAAGCAAGTAATCGAAGATGTTACATCATTAAACATGAGATGAGAACATCGTTAGGACACAAATTCGCTCCAAATATGGCTATCCTAAGAATATAGTGAAAGGTCTCAGAAGCACAACCCAGAGTGCATATCTTAATAACCAGCTGATTTCCTCAGGAGTCTAAAGTCTAGAGGGTAATGATTATATGAAGATTATATTAAAAGAAAGGGCATACTAAGGTACTATGTTGCAGCGACTCTTAGTTTTTCTTTAAGTACCCATGACCAACATATATCTAGACATAGATATGGGTATATAGTCCTCCAACGATCGTCCAAATACAAATCTTAGAAAATATTTAACATACCCAAGTCCAAGTAATATAGCTAAGGTATCAACTTCTCTTTTATTTAATTTGGTAGGAAAGCAAAGAGATAGATATCAGTTTTCCGAAGTTAGAATTGCTTGTTACGTTGTTACTAACCATGAATTTATAAGTTACATGGAACTACAGCAATGGCACTTATTGAAGTGCACAAAAGGTTTCAATTTGATCAAGTCAATCTCATCGTTGGCTCCAAAAGAAAAATCATTAATAAACCAGTTAAAATTAGTTCATAAAACATCCTAGGCTACTTAGAGGAGCTTGGGTTGAGACACTATCATACCGAGGTAATTTGTAGAAGTTTATTATACCAAAACCAGAAAGCGAGAAAGATTTATCATATAAATTTCTTTTGTAAATAAAGATTTATCATATAAATTTCTTTTGTAAATAACGCAACTTTCAGTTCCCACGAAAATGTTAAATGCAATGTTTCTAAGGCTCTGTTCTTTGCTTCTATAGCATTCTTTCAGGATAATCAAGCCAAACTATCACTATGAATGCTAGTATCCATCAGATATTGACATCATCATATTCATTGCAATAAAGCTATTCTATCATATTGTAGAACTGCAGCACAATAAACAATCATCTGATTCGGAAAAGAGATAACCAAAGTAAGGAAGCCTAACCAGTAGCCTTAGATCCTTGCCCCTTTGGTTTAATAGATTGCCGGCGAGAGCGATCCTACAGCCATATCCAAAATAATGGGAGAACCATAAATTACAAACTTTAGAAATAATTTGCTAACCGTGACGGGCAAGTCTGCTGGCCCTACTAAGAACCTCCTTAAAAAACAGCCCAAAAAAGTACTACCTGCTCCAAAGCTTTGTCAAGAATGTCATAACAACTACCATTATTCTGTTCTAGAATCTGTCATTGTAGAAACAGCATGTGAAGATGATCGTTAGATCAGTTGAATACAGTAGCCAGACAATCTAATGCACATGAGTAGTTGAATCACAAAGATGGAAGTCCACGATCGGAACTTACCGTTTTAAACTCTGAATGGTATTTCGTAGGGTCTGCATATAAGCTGCAGGGGGACATATAACACGCTTCAATCCTTGCATGTTTTTGTTGACACAATTAAATCCTTACAACTTTTTAAAAACTTAACTCTCAAAAATCCATCAAAATTCAAAATGCTTTTTAATCTTTCCTTCCACTAAGAAACAGAGTAATCAATTAAGGGAAGAGAGTACTGACTACTCATGGCTCCCATATAGACGCACAAGCACCTCCCCCTCTGATCTATTTCTGGGTTTACTCCTTCCACTAACACTGTTCTCATCAACAACCTGACAAAATATCGATAAAATAAAATCCACATCACTACATAATGCTGTTCAAGATCCTAATTGATCTCTCTAAGGCTGGCAAAAACACTAGTTGCAAAACCAAAATACCAATGCATTAGGCATACCAGTGCTGGCCACCAAGAGTTTCCTCGGAGTTTGACCCATATTAACTCTCCTAGTGACACCTTCCCTTCCTCCTCACCATTATTGTTATCATGAATTTTGCTAGCGGCAGTACTTTTACCTTCTGTAGCTTCTCTTTTGCGTGATTCACACATAGTCTAGGTCCAAAAGCCAATATGTTTACAGACATATCATAACATGACGACTCCAGCATCACAAAGAACATCAACAAGATTTTCCAATAAAAATGAAAGTTCAGCCTTAACTAAAATAGATAACCCAATAATATATTCTTTTAGCGGATTTCACCCAATGGGTTTAGGAAAAAGAAAGTAGAAATTTCACTACATTTGACTGTCTTTCCAAATACTCAACAGTTTACATTTCACATTCAAGTCCAACAGGGTTCAGAGAAATGTTGATTTAGAAAGCAAACGTTACCTCAAAAAAAAGGTTAATGATGAATGTCATAAACCCTAAGAATTAAGTAATTGCATATGCAAATCTTCATAGTTTATATTCCCTTAGTTTGGTTACCAGAAAAAGAAAAAGAACGCGAAATGAAAAAAAATTAAAGAATATACTATCGTGTTCTGTCATCTACTAAGCAAAATCCAAAACTCCAGCTACTTTTTCTAGCATTTTCTCATTTACGAAAACCCAAAAAATAGCAAATGAAAAAAAGATCAAATGAAGATCGTACCGTCCGTCCTTTGACAGAAGGGAAAAATAAAGTGCAGGAAAGTGAGAAAGTGGCTTTGATGCAGACGAAATGGGTTTAAAAAGATGAGGAATTTTTTAGTGGGGGGAGGGAACTGGACAGACTAACGAGACTGTAATAATAAAGTTCTCGAAAAACCCAAATAATTTTTTGTTCTTTGGGTTATTGGGTAGCTGCGTCGTCAGAGTGACTTTGATGACCTACAGCTATGAATTCATCGCCTTTTATAATACTACCATTAAACCTCTAATCCTCCCCTTTTTTTTTTAGAGCTTTCAGACAAATTTTTTGTTCGAAAATAGTTTCAGACAACCTGATTTTGTGCGAATGATGCTTTGCTTATCCTTTTTTCACTTGTTGCTTGATGATGATGAGACTTTCCTTTTCAGTAATTCATTAAGAAACCAAGTCACTTCCAAACTGTAAGTTACTATTCCTTAAGACTCCAAGTCATTATTACCCCCCAACTACTCATTGAATTCCGCATTTCTATTTTGCCAACAGTACTCTAAAAATATCATTTTATTTATGTAATAATTAATAATTTATTATTATCTTAAAAAAATCTACTTAATTGGTGTGGAATCAGTTAATGATTATTTATTGATTAATTATTTCATAAAATTTTTTACATTTAATAAATTATTTTATAAAATTAATGATATATTAATTATATATCTCGTTATATATTTAAATATATATGTCATTAGAAACAAATTAATAATTTTTTATTCTAAATTCATATTTTTTTTATATAAAATAAAATTTTAAATGATAAAATTTTAAATTTTAAATTATTAAACATCATCTTTTAAAGATGTTTATTTGTATAAATGAACTAAACTAAATCTTATATTATATAATAATATTAAAAAAATCCATAAATACTAGTAAACAAAATTCATTTTATTTTCACTTGGTACACTATATACCAAAAATAGATTTATTTTTTTTTTAAGTAATAAACAAATAAAAACTTGGCCAAAACTAGCAAAATCCAAATACAGGTCCTATTTTACTTCGGTTGGGCTGACAGGGACAGAAACACTGGCAATTTAACTAAAGCCCATGAGCACTTTTCTTTTTTTTTTTTTTTTATAACTTGTTACATTTAAATGATTTTATTATTTAAAAACTTTTCATATATTTGAATCTCAAAATTAAGAATATCCAATTGCTTAAAAGATAAATACTGGCGGGCATATGCGACCGTTCAGTGAAAGTCAAAGATGGAGGCACATTTGAAAAATTCAGTCACGCACCGTCGATCTTGGATTCCATGCACCGCGGTCCAGGGTTCCTTAGAGTACACCGTCGTCATTCCACAACCACACTCACTTATTAAAACCTCCCCCCTTTCTCAATCAGAACCTAGAAGTCTCATTTGATATCTAAAACCAAGCATACATCGCCTTTCTTTTGGTAAATTAAATGTTTATGTTAGTTTTTTTTAAATATTTACATCTGATACCAATACCTAATATATATTTGGATATGAAAATAGAGGTATGGTGCATCAAATAAACGAAAGATTGAATGTTTATGTTGTTTGATTTTTTTTTTAAGTAATTGAATCTGATGCCTATATCTAATATATATTTGGATATAGATATAAAGGTATGATGTATCAAATATATAAAAAATTAAATATACTCGTATCGAATACTTATTCTCGAGTCTAAGTAACATAGATAGAACTTACAGAGTTGATATCTGCATAGGGGAGGTCAAGAGGAGAAACTGAAAATGGAGCTAAATTAACTATCCTTGGAAAAAAAAGGAGCTAAATGGATTTGACTAATACAAGTCCACAGAGCTGCAGGAAGCCTGCTTTTACTAGTTCTCCAGTCTTCACCTCTCTGATACGGAGATTTAACAGATGTTAAGATTTTAAGACAATTTGACTCTTGAAGCCAATTCTTCCTCAAATATCACCAGCAACAAGAAGAAGAGTTAGATATGGAGCTAAAAATCTCTCCAAGTTACCTATTATCCTATTTCTATTATGCTTAACTTGTCTGCACCGAAAAAAGATTTGATCTCATGCCATTAACAAATATCAAGAAAATAACATTCAATGCATTGCATTTGCAAGTAGCATTCTTCAAATATTTCAGTTTCTTCATTTTTGGCGACCAAAGAAAAGTACCCTCTTCTAGAATCTTTCATCATGCAAGCTGATCATCTCCAGAAGCCTCCTGCATGCATCATTCTAGGGAAGAGATCTGTTTTCCTGAAGATGCATCGAGTAGTCTATAATTATTTATCATCATCCGCTGCTTATCCTGTAACAAATTTGCAGGGAAATAACAATGTAATAATAAAATATTATAACGCTGCACCAAATGTAGTCGACTCTTATCTTTCCCAAAGTTTTGGTTTTTCACCTAGTTCTGTCTTATTAGCGAGATTTCTTGTTCAACAATCAGCATCCGCCGTAAGTTTTGACCTTAGAAGCAATATGGTTCTATAAAATACAGGGATTTAGGTCAATTTTGAAAGTGTCGGATCAACATGTGAGGCGCACGTACCTGATCGGACAGAGAAAAATACTAAGTGGCTTGGGATCAGTCTCTCATTGCTAAGTCAAGTGTGTTACCAAGTGCTCCGATGGTTAACAAGGCCCAAAACCAAAAAAACACTGCAACTTGATTGGATAAAAAGGATGAGCAGATTTAGTTGCAAAAAGATAAAGCGTGACTGAAACCAACATCCCACAGCCAGACGCCCAAAAATTAACTTCCTGGTTACCTGCCTGTTGAATTTACGATGCAACTTTCACCTGCTACTCTCTCTCTATCCATCAACTAAATAATACTCGGATCACAACAGAAGGAATGCTCCTTGGCTATACCATCACTGCTATCATCATTAACATTCATTAGCAGTTAAGTCATTTGAATCATGGAAGAAGCAACGGTCCAACGATATAATTCAATCCATGATATATGGAATGAGCTAATATTTCAATTTGCAATATGACAAAAGCACACAAACAACCAGTACTTTGCTGATGACAACAATCATGTTAATGCTGTCTAAAACATCTCAGATTCCTCAATTGCAAGAAAAGTGTTTATGCTAACATCCATGAACTTCAAGTCTTAAACCATATTCTCCTACAAGACAGAGAAAGATGAGATGATGACCTTTCCAACAAACTAAGGACGAGAAAATGCACCGAATCGTTAAAATGCCAGAAGTAAATCTGCTCAAAATCGATAGTGAAAGAACTTGCTGACTTGACATTGCTGCATATATGATAGTGTTGTACTACAAACAAAAATATTATTAACAACTACAGCAATAGCTAAAGATTCTCAGCCCAGCAAAGCAGAATTTCAGACCTTAGCCTTATTCTTCCTTCTGAATTCATCAAAATCCTCGACCGCCACATCGAAAATTCCAGCATTATGGTCAGGTTCCTTCTAACCCAAAGCTACAAAATCCATATATTTCATCACCAATGGAAACTCACAGCGGATTCTTCCTCGGCCTCCCTCTCCCTCTCTTCTTTGGGGTGGAACCGGATACATTCGTACCTGAAAGCCCCGCCAAATAACTCCTACTTTCTACCACCTTCATTGGGGTGGCCGTGGGAGCAGCTCCTGTGGGTGGCGCAGCTTGGTCACTGCCTCCATTTGTTTCACTCTCATGCGGCACTCCGGAAAACATAGGATTCATCCAATTCGGAAACACGGTCGGCGTTTTTTCTCCACCTTCCTGACTTCCAGACACAAACCCTAACGGAAAAAACGCCCAGCAACAATAATAAGCTTCTTTTCCCGGAACCAACCGCGGCAAAGTTGGGATATCAACCGCATGGAAAGCTCTCTCACAATTCTGGCACTTTAAACAACAACCTTCGTAAGCCCTAGCATACTCAAACAACCTATAACAGTAAGGACATGCTGTCCAAAATGTCGACATTCTTGACCTTTCATTCTCATTTTGGGTATTCGAATTCGGCGTTTGCCCTCTTCTCGTGACCGGTAATTTCCCGATATGACTCGGTCGATCGCCGGCGCTGCTTAAATCAATCCTCGTATATAAGCTCAATTCCTTGTCGAAAAGAGATTTTTTCGAGCCGTCAGATAAAATGGACCATGCATCGGCTACAAGCTTAAACGCGTGATCGGCGAAAGGGAACTTGTTTTTGTCCGGATGGAGAAGGAGAGCTAGGCGACGATACTGTTTCTTTATGAGATCGTTGTCTTCGGATCGGCGATCGATTTGCAAGATGGAGTACCAGTCGTGGTGGTCGTTTATTCTTTTCTCGGCGGCAAGAATGACGTCGGCGACGGCTAGGATCTGGTCTGACCCGTCCAACAGGGGTTCGATATCTTGAGCTAAGATTGCGAAGTCTCTTGTGCCATTGAAATCACGATTTTGGAGAAGCTTCTCGGCGATTCCTAGAAGGCGTATGGCTTCAGCTCTGCTTCCGTTGTCCTCCATTCCCAAAACGGGAGGGCTAGGGTTATTCCGGAGGGCGACAAAACTATGGGATCGTCGATTTTCTAGGGCTATTTTCCGAAAGTTTGTTTATGTGAATCTTTTCATTAAAATACAAATAATTTTAAGATCATGGGAGGCACACGGTGTTTTTGGTCTTCTCCTATCAATTAGATTATCAGACAACAATATGACATTAAGAATAAAAACTCAAAGACTTGTTCTGTCCCTTTATGCTTGAATTTCCCAATTGTTGTCATTTTCCGACAAAGATTCCGCTTTCAGTATACATTTTGAAAAGAAAAAAAAAATAATATTTTAAATCGTATCACTTTACCATTTTAGAAAAAAGAAACAATGGTTTTGAGGTTATTTGAATTTCCTTTATATGGTATGAAAGATTTATTCGAAATTTATTTACATTGAAATGCTGCTAATTGCTGAATTTAAGCTTTGCTCAATTTTAAAAAGTTTATCTCCAATTTTTTTTAATTCTTTTATGTCTGTCGCTGATCGAAAAAAGTCTGAATTCAAGCATTTTCTTTTAAAAATTTAGCTTTGATTAAGATAAATAAATAAATAAATAAATAAATAGATTTTTACTTAAATTCATCTCTTATTTTAAAATGATACTTATACTGTAAATAATTTTTCAGGATATATAAGTGAAGGAAATTTAGCTAGAGTTAAGATACATTGCATTAGGATTGTTTAAAGATTAGATATCATTTTAATTTTTTCAGTTTTATTTGATTTAAGTTGAACTTTAAATGTATTATTTTTATTTAAGATATAATCTTGAAAGTATATAAATATTAATATAAATTATTTTTAATATTTTATGTAAGGTAATCAGTATTACATCGTTTGATGTATTGTTTTTATTTCGGTACTGATACCATTATATTTCAATGTATCATTTTGGATTTATCAAATTTTAAATATTTTTAATTTATAAATATAAAAAATATTTTTAAATATGAAATAAATATGATTAAATAAAGTTTATATATCAAATGTTTATCAATTATATATAATATTTAAAAAAATCATCAAATATAAGAAGATCAATAACAATCTAAATAGTACGACTAAAATTTTTAATAATCATTAAATTTACAAGTAATTATATATAATAGTTAATAAATTTATAAGTAATTATATTTAATATTTATCAAATTTAATATCAATATTAGTTTAATTATTTTATAAACTTATTTATATACCAATCGATATAGTTATTTTCGACTAATACAATCAATATAAAATAAAATCAATTATTATCTATATATTATACTTCAAAATCGATACAGCCAGTACGAAACCGATTATTTTGATTTTTATGAATTGTAAAATAAATCTGTTAATGCTTGACGGGTCAGGTCGCCTTCAAACAGAGTTTTACCATGACCAACTTGCTTGATATATTCACCAACATAACTAATTCCATCGAAGAAATTAGAATTTCTTTTAAAACATCTAATTTAAAAAGGGATCTTCATTTGCCTTTGGCCGTGTTAAAAAAAAATGGTTAATAATGGAAATAACAAACAATATAATATTATTATTACTTTTGCCATTACAAAATAATTGTATCTTAAAAATTATCGCTAATGTGTAATTTTTTTTCATTTTCATCAATGAAGTACTAAATTAAAAAGCTACTACACATTCACTCTCTCTTATTTTACCGTATATATTGTTTTTTTTTTGGTTAATTGTTGGATATAAATGGTTTAAATAACACAGTTGAATGTAATAAACGATGATGTAATTTATGAATTAAAATTTTAAAAAATATTTTACTTTGTTAAAAAATATTAAAAATTATTAATGATAGTTCAGTCAACCAGTTAAGCTCATAAAAAGCTTATTTCATAAAGGATCAGACTTGAGGAGAAAAAAAGAAAGTTTTTTGAATTTAAAATTCAAAAGTTCGACTCCAATAATTATATGATATGTTGGTAAAATACTAAATTTTTAATTTCAGTAACTAAGAATCAAAACCTATAAACCTTAATTATTAAAAAAAAAAAAAGTAAGTTCGACTATTGAATTGAAAAGAAATAGCATTGTCTGCGAGGAGATTTGTAGAAAAAGCCCAGGCCCAGATATATAACCTTTGTGCCGTTTTTATTTTTCAAGTCCGAGCAGCTTTGGGCATTTGATAAAGTTGGGCCTCAAAAATAAACATCTTTAGTCATCCATCTTGGGTTGACCTGTTAGTGATTGGATTTAATTGGTTAGATTTAAAAATTTTATAAATAAATTTAAATAAAAATATTTTTGTACGTATTAAATATAATTCAAATGAATCAAATATTTTATTTAAATCGAATCAATAATTCAACACTTAAGCACATCTAGTGATTTTATAGTAACTTTTACGAAATGTAATTTCTCATCAACAAAGTTGATTGAAATGAAATATTTATAAAAAAATAGAAGATTGAAATTCATTGAATTCATGGGATATTCTATTAGTCGGTTGTTGCTGAGAAAAATAAATAAGCAAAAGCAAAGAGTCTTGATGTACTCATAAATGACCACAAAAGATAGTAAGTACACCACATACACTATAAAGGCAGGAAAAGTCATCCGCATCTCCACTCTTCCCTCTTACCTTACGAAGCAAATACTAACTTAAGCATCGGATGGCTTCTCAAAGACGTTCTCTAGTGCCTTTCTTTTCTTTTTCTACAGTCTCTTATACCATACCAAACCCTCTAACCATGTCAACTTCGTCATCTATTAACAAGTCTTACTCTCAAATTCATAAAAAGATAGTTTTTGTTTTACTTCGTCATCTATTAACAAGTCTTACTCTCAAACTTATAAAAAGATAGTTTTTGTTTTTACATCGTATCAGGAGTAAAATATTCAAATATCTTGTTAGATTTTTATGTAAGTATGTGTATCGTAAATAAGTAATATGAAGAAAAATTAAAGAATCATTTTTACAAAGAATTTAATCTTATTAAAACATTATCGTAAAATATTCAAATTCGTTACTTATTAAAATTAAAATAATTTAATCTTATCCAAACAACTAATTAAAAGATTATAAAGTAAATTTAAAATTAAACTAAAATTAACTAAATAACACAACAGAGAAATTAAATAAAGTTTACTTAATTAATGATGAAAGCCTAACATTACAGTTTCTCTGAACACTTCATTTGAAATTGTTTTACGTTTTTAACTTAACTAATTATAATGAGTTGTTAACCAAGAATTTTAATTTATTTATAAGTATCTTTTGATGATCTTATAAAAATATTTTTACTAACCAGTATATTCTATTTCAATGTAAATTGAATTAAAAAAAACTCATTAAACTTCAACTCTAATTTGGTTATATATGAGATGTTCGTATATTCCTATCAAACATATAAAATCAATTCATCATAATAAATGAATCTAAAACATATGTCATCCAATTCGGGTCCAAATACAAAATTTCCTTTCTCTAGTTCATTAACGTTCCAAAGCAATCAAATTAGTGTCCAAACAATTAAAAGCATTAAGAACAAAATTTAATGCACTACTCAAATATCATAAAATTAATAAAAGAGAATAAAATAATCCAAATCCATTGTAATATTAGAAAAATATATTTAGTTTATACTAATTAAATAAAATATGAAATACTAGAGTTTTATCATCATGAACAACATAATAAAGATTAAAAAATTGAGAGAAAGAGACAATTAAAAGTTATCGGATCTCGATCTGCAAGTTTCTTTAATCCCTCTCTTATTATAAAATCTTGATGGTTGCTCTCATCTTCGTAAAACTAGAAAAAAATAAAGTTATAAAGTAATTGGAATGCCCCTAATTCTAAATTTAAGAATCCTAAATATAGGTAAAACTTGAAGAGAAAAAATTTGTTTTGCAAGTAACTTAATTAATTTATTTTTGAAAACTACCAAATTGAATCCATTTTGATTTTTTATTAAGTTATTTTACTTTGAAAATTCTTTTTTGAATTTGACATATAAAAAATACGAAAATACTTAAATTATTATATAAAAATAAATAATATTAATTAAAAATTACTAAAAATAAATAAATTATAAACAAATATTTTTAATATTGAATCATTTTAATATATATAATAAAATTAAATCCCTCTATTTTATGTAGTTATCAATAGGGGTGAGCATTCGATCGGTTTGGTCGGTTTGATCAAAAAAATCTTCAAACCGAATTAACCGACTTAGCTAGAGGAACCGATCGATATTTTTAACCATAACCGAATTAACTGAACCGACTAAATTTTGATCAGTTTGGTTGGTTAGTTCGGTCAAATCGATTTATTAGGTCTTGGGCTAATAGTTATATATTTGGGTTAGGAATAAGTTTAATTAGGCTATTAATATATATAAATATATAATTATTAAATATTAAAAGTTTGTTTAATTCGGTTAATAATTTTACTAACCGATAACCGATCGGATTAACCAAATAAAGAAACATAAAAAATCGACATAACTATCAAACCGATTTAACATAACTAAATTAATTAAATTTCATCAATTAAATCAATTAAGTCGATTTGAACCAACTTATACTCACCCTTAATTATCAAAATGCCAAGCAGTGAAGCAAAATGGGTTTTTCTTGGAAAAGTAAGGAGATTTATGAGCAGCCTAACACCCCCCTTCCAAACAAAAGAAAAAACAATATATCGGTTACTACAAACAACATTAAAAGATAATTAATTGAATGATAACGAAAAATATTCCTAATTTTAAAAACTCCCTCCAAAAATATCTAAAATATTTTTATTTAGTTAAAATATGATCTGAAAATACATTTTATGTACATAATTAAAAAAAAGGCATATAATTGTCTTTTTATTTTATATATATTGTCTTGTGTAGGAGCTTTGTGGTAGGCCAATAAATGAGAAAGTTGCTTTTTAAAATCTATACTGCTTTAAACTGAAGGCCATGTTTGGATAGGGTGGAAATTAACTAACCCTCCCAAGAAAGGGTGCCCCACCAAAGGGGGGCAGCATAAATTAAAGAAAGAAAGAAAAACTACGGTAACGAGGATGCCAATATGTATGAATTGAAGGGTGATGTGATGTGCTGAATTGATATGACTGATGAGATGTCCACCAACTTTTTTTTTTTTTTTCTGATTCCTTTTTCGTGAGAAATGCTTTAAAGCTTGACTAAAGCCAACAAAAATCCCTTCCCTGCGAGACCTAAAAGTCCCTCCACAAATACATCATTAAAATTGAATTCTAACTTTAAGTTGCTGTTGCTGTACGATGTAGGATTATCCGTGGATGAGTTTGGATGGATGAACTCAGAAAATTTTACAGTGCATTTTGTCATTTGACATTTAGTTTATGGTTTAAACGTTTTTAACATCGATATTTTTAGAATGATTTACGGCACAAAAACACACTCAATTTCAATCGAAAGCTCAGTTCGATTTATAGAATCGAATTTTAAATTAATTTAACAATGAATAATATATATAAATTGCAAGACACTTTCAAATCTTAAAATTTCTTTCAATATTTATAAAATTTGATTATTTTATTTTAATTTTAATTTTTAATATTGAAATATTATTATTTTGTTGTCTATATTTCGAAGTATTTAAGATGGACTCTGAACAACATTAAATTATAGTGTTGATCAAAAATTAAATACCATTAATTAATTCATTAAAATTGATCCTCTTAATGATTCATAATTCTAATTTCAAAACTACCCAGTGGCCATGCTATTGCTCACCCAAACTCGCATTTTGAAACTTAATAATTTTGAATATAATTATATAAATATAATATATATATATAATAATAAAATTATGATAAAATATAATATAAATATTAATATATAAAATTTTATATAAATATAAAATATTTTAAATATTATAATTATTTTAAGGGACAAAATGCTGGCAGCTGGGACACCCGGGTGGACTGGCGCTTCCCTTTGATTTGATCCGTGGTCTGTAGTTAAGGTTTGCATGGGCCACACCTCTTCTCAGGGGTAACAAACAATGGAGCTTGGTAAGGTGATGTAGTCAGAGTCCAACCCCGACTCTTTGCTCTCATCCAATTTGATTTTCAAATAATTATAATTTAATATAATTATTAAATATTAAAAATATTAAAATAAAAACAAATTTAAATCATCTAATTGATGCGTACTTCTATAGCTCGATTTTACGGATCAGTTGACAAAAGCATACTGATTTACATTAAGCTTTTTTTCTTAGTTTACAAACCGATTGCAAATTTATTTTTAAGTTTTAATTTTAATGTAATTTTAAAAAATATGTCTTTTTTTTATTATTTTCACTTTATAAAATATTAAAAACCCATGAAAAATAATCAGATAAATCCCAAGATTCCATTTTCTCTCTCTCAAAAATTTGTTAAGAATGATAGAAGGGATCAAAAAGCTTTTTCATTTTGATGGTATCGATTTAATTAAAAAAATTAAAATTTTGAATAATTATAATGTTTATAGTGGTAACAAAAAAAATGCATTCGTGTGATTAAAATCATATCATGAGAATAATTACATTTTATAATTATTTTCGCAGAGCATATGAACTATTTTAGGGGCCATAAGATTATAAGTTATATTAATCATTTTGAATCTTTGGTTTATCATTTATGATCCAAATTATTATTTAAATCATATATTTAATTAAAATTAAATTTAATTATATAAATATATAAATATATAAATATTAATGTAAAAAATATTAAAATTAATGTTTGAGTCCGATCAAACATAAACAATAAAATTTTACTATTAAAATTAAATTTAACTCATAACCACCTGTAATTAAAGATCATTAATGATATGTCACGGACTATAGGCAAAAATGATCCCATGTTCCCAAGGTAGCTCAACGATTACCGTCATTAAAACCAAGCAATTGCCTCATCTCAATGGTTGTCACTTGCTTAAAGGCACAACGAGTCCTACAAGTGATTATATTTATTTTCGGTCCTTCTATCCTTAAGTGAATTAGCTTCTTTCTCTCATTTCAAAATGTTAAAGAATAAAGTAACAAAAAAAGAAAAAAAACTAGTCCTAGTGGTAATTTCAGCTTGGTAATATTGGTAAGAAGTAAGAATACTGCTTTTGTTTATTAAGATCAATTACGAAGTTAAAAAAATTACGAAATATTTAATTTTTTTACGTCAAAAGAAATAAAAAATATATTTTGACATAATTATGTATAATTTTATAAATGAATGATTGAGACTACTTTCAATTAATTCATTTAAGAATAAGAGGTATATGATACAGCCATAGAGAAGCATCTTTAACCTACAAATTGGGTTGAACCCGATTGGATTGTCCAAGAGAGAATTGTCGTGGAAATTAACTAAAAAAATTAAGTTAATTTTTTTTTTCTAATAATTTGTGGGTTACCATGCATGCATTGGCACAGTGACAAGTGGCCTCTTCGAGGGATTGACTCAAAATTCAAAAGGAAGCCGTCGATTCCTTGTCCATTTGGTTGCACTAATAGCTATGTGGTCTGCATTTTGTTTGCTTAACTCGAATGCACTTAAAATTTTAAAAAAATTTATAAAAGAAAAAAAAGTGATATAAGATATATATATATATATGTATATATAAAAGAGAAGTAGAGCGTAAAAGCTTTACCTAAGTAAGTTTTTTTTATTTTAAAATTTAATATATATTAATTAATTTAAAAATATATTAAATAATATAATAAAATATTTAAATATTATATAAATATATGAATTATTAAGATTAAGTTTTATTTTATACTCGTTACAAGCACCATTGTGCTCTGTGCTTTTATTAAGTTTATGGAATTGCTTTTTCTAAATGAAGATTAATGAAATTATTAACCTACGTTCATGGGCTACTATTTTCAAAGATCTTCATTGAATGCGTTTGAAATTAACACACAAAGTATAATGCGAACGCAATGTGATAATTTTTTTATTTAATTTCAGAATTTCAAACGTTGAATTTGTACTATATTTAATGACATTTATTATAAACCCATCTATCCAGAAGGGACCATCTCCATTATTAATTGTCCTATCATTTTGTCCTTAAATATTATTATTATTATTATTACACCTTAATCAATAAATAAGCACCTTTTGTTCTTGGAAAATTAATTATTGATTCATTTATTTTCATTGTATAAATCTGTGCTGTCCTTATTTATGTTTATATTTTAAAAGGTGGGCAAAAGCAAAGATATTTTTTTTTGGGCAGGGTTTCGGGTTTCCAAACATTTTCCTTTAATTTACTTAAAGCCCCTCGTTCAAACTTTAAAGTTAGTAATTATTATTCATTAAAAATATTAAATAAATCAGTTAAAATTTATTTTTAATTTTCATTTGTATAGAAAAATCAAATTTAACACACTTACAAAAAAATAAATTAATGTGCTTAATTTTTTAAATAATATATTAAAATTTTTAAAAAATTAATAACTTTTTAAATAAAAAAATGAATTTTTTTTTTAAATATAAGTAATTTTAATAAATAAAATTAATTTTTATTATATATAATTTGTTTTAAATAATACAATAATTTTAAAAAATAAATTAAAATATCAAACTATCATTATTTTTAATTTATTTTAATTTTTTTTACAAATTAATATCACTTAATTTTCGACATTAAATTTTAATAATATAAACAGAAAATAATAATGACTACCGAGGGATAAGATGTTTGGTCAGGATAAATCCACGTCAATATAAGCTATATGCCTAAAGATATTTTTTTTCGCACGTGAGCTTTTCAGTTTTAATTGGTCAACTTCAGTTTGGCCTTTTTTTTCCCTCTCGTGCTCCAATACCGCAATGCGACGTAAAAGAGCAAGCTGTTTTTTCCGAAGTTCAAACAAACACGCCTTTAGCGCTTACCAAAACATTCATCGGAAAAAAAAGAGCGAAAAGAAGAACAAAAATGAAGTTCAAATTATAAAGAAAATAATAATAATAATAATAATAATAATTTACCAAAGCTTCGAACTTGTCTCCATTTTGGGACCACAGAATTTTCTTTAAAAAAAAAAATTAATGCAAATATGATATAGGAATATATGGGAAAGCGAGTCCAAATCGAGAATCATTAAAAAAAAATCACAAATATCTTACTATATTAAAAAAATTTTAAAGTGTATTTGAAAATAACTTTCGGTGCAAGCTTTTTAAAATATATTTTTTAATATTATCATTAGTTATATATTTAAAATAAAATAAATTAAAATTTTAAAATTGACAAAAAAAATTAAATTATAGTATTATTTGGGGCATAGAAAACTTATAGTATTAATAATATAATCAAATTATATTTAATGTTGTTGAATTAAATGATATCAATTCAATTAGTGAAATAGTAAAAAATTTTAATTAAATCATAACAAATTTATAAAATAATTGGTAAATTTTATTTAATATAGGTTTGAATTTTTTTATTAATTATATTTTTATAATTAGTAACCAAAAAAATTAAACTAAGCCCTATTTTAACTTTAAGTAACTTTTTTTTTTTAATTTCACTTGCGCTATGAGTGTGTTTAAATCTAATAATTAATAATTAGAATACTTGTTATAATTATACAAATTCAATTATCTAATGTGTAGTAGTCTTACTTTTTTTTTCCTTACCTTTAATGATTAAAGCATAAAATAAGCAAAAACAATTAGTGATGTTATTCAATTCCAAAATGCCATTTAAATGTAATACACCCAACATTTCAAACGTAATACTATTCTGCTTCTTCCACGTAGGACAATAGTTTGGTTTTCATTGATCACGAACATTATTTTTTTTTTAAATCAATAATTTTTATTTTGTATAAAAAATATGTCAATTTATATATATACTTTAAAAATATATAAAAAATATTATTAATTAAAAAAACCTAACTATTTTCAATTCTGAAAAAAAGTAGCTAAGAATTAAGATAGAGAGATTTTATTTTCTCATTCTCATATTATTTAATTAACTACTTTTATGCCCCTTTTTTTATGCTTTGCTGCAAAAGTGCAAGGCACCTGACGACAAAGCAATATATATATATATGTTTCTTCAAAAATAAATGAAAAAAGGTAACTTGCAAATCAAATAATCAATGTCTGTGTATATATGCAAAATTACGAACTTTTAAAGGAAACCTGCAAATCAATGTTCATTCACGTGGGAATTGTTGGAGAGGGCCTTAGTTAAGTTAGCTTTTTTTCTCTCGGCAATGGATATTGGGTATAAATTATTCGTAGTTGTTGATGAAGGTACGTTTACAGTTTCACGTCAGGGCGTGGGTGGGGGGACCTCAGCACCACCGGCGTACCCAGCAACGGCTGAGAAAAGCAATTCCTGCTTCCCCTTCGCAGTGCATCCCACATGCCGCATATATCTCTCGCTGTCGTATATTTTTTTTTCTCCATTGGGCAAGTATCCCCTCCTTAATTACTTGTATGTTATTTTTAAATAATAACTTCAACGAATACTGATTTATTAAATAAATTTTATACAGATTAAAGGCAGCAATGATTGCATTAAAAATTATGAAAGGAAGTTCAAACTTAAACCATTTTATGCCTTTCCGTAAAAAGTTTAAATTTTTTAATGGTAATTTTAACTAAATCTATCTATGATTGAATTTTTTATAAAAATTTTTAAAATTTAGATTGGATTAAATTTGGTATGAGATATTATTTAATAGACAAACTATTTTATTTAGTTTTAAATTTAAAATATACTTAAAAATATTTAAATATTGATATTTTAATTATTTTATGTTTTTTTAGTTACAAGATATGTGTCATGATCAATGGTCATTGATGGCTCTCACTATAGTTTTGTTAGAATATAAAATAATACACTCACATTAATCTACATGAAACTCAATAAGCTCTTAAAATAGTTGAAGTTTGTTGATGCAACAATAGAGATGTTAAGAAAAAATCTTACAAAACAGTAAAGGTAAGATAGGTCCAGAATTTTGCTCTGGGAAACACTCTGATACTTAAGTTAGTAAAGATACTATGTACAAAGATTGAAGAGAGAATGAGGGATTTCTAATGATTCATATTTTAGAAATGCTTACGCAACTTTTTTTATATAGGTTTTGATAAAAGTTTTACCTGATTTCAAACTCTGAGCAAGTAGAGTTTGTATGACTGTCAAATTCATGAAGTTTAAAGTTATCTAACTATTTTTCAAGATTTATCCTTATCGAAATTAGATTTGGTGATACAGTTGATGAAGTGATATAACAAAGCTAATCTAAATTGAATGCAAACGTAAAAAAATTAGAGCAAATGAATACAATTTCTTAGAACTCATTATTTTAAAATCTCACAAAAGTAATTAAAAGGTTGATTAATATATATATATATATGTATTTCACTATTTATTTAATTATAAAATCTTTCTAATTTTATTGTTGAAAGTTAAGAATGAGAATGTGACTTATTTTCACTTTGTTGATAAAGTTACAAAAAAAAAAAAAAGGGGAAATTTCAGGAATTGGAAGTTAATAAGTGATATATTAAAAAAAGGAAAAAAAAAAAAAACAAAAAAGAGAATTCTAGAATTGATTGGGAAATGGAAACGGGTGCACTGGAGCTGGGCGCAGCAGATAAAAAAGTAGGTTTTCAATTTCTTCTAATTTCATTGCCATCATAATTACCATCCATTGTACGGAAAGCGATCGTCAACTTAAAAAAAAAAAAAAAAAGAACCAAAAAACAATAAAGAAAGCTTATTTTAATGAAAAAGAAATTAAAAAACAAAACCGTGAAATGAAGTCTCATCACCTTGTGTGGTTTGATCCAGTATATTATCCTTTCAGTTCATCAATATATGATGATTTTCGCAGGGTTGCCTGAATTTTTGGCTCATCTCCCAATCAATCTCCACACACAAAAATGTAATTTCTATTTTAACTTTTTTAGGCAAAATGTCCGAAGACTGAAGATACTATTAGAAAAGAAGTATCTTTTAACCATAAAAAGGAAGTCTAAGTGGGTAAACTTTCCTTTCTTGAACCGGCAAAGTGCAAATCCTAACAGCGAAAGCTTTTCTTCTCCGATTTCTGTAATTTTGGGAGGGCTTTTTGGTTACCGTGATTCGACCTAGCTTCGAGCACCTAAACAAAAAAACCGCAGTTGCTCAATAAGGTAAAAACTTATACCCACCAATTTTCCAACCCTTTGAGGTTCTTTTTTTGCTTTTAAAAATTTTTTTTGCGTGCTCATGAGCTAAGATTGGTGGTTTTTGATTACTTTTTAGTTTTATTCACCTGGATCTGGATACGGGGTTCTTCCGCTAGGGTTTCAGCTTAAATTTCTTCAATGAACTTAGAACAAAAAGCCAATAAAAACCCACTTATTTTCTTATCTTCAGCAAGTCATTTTATGTACCACTAATATTAGTATTTTGTTTTTTTTTTTCCTCTGAGTGGAGAAATGTGAAAATCTTTTTTTTTTTTGGTTTGGTTTTGATTTTATATTACGGAGGGTCGTAGTAGAAATGGCCAGGGAGAAGATCAAGATCAAGAAGATTGACAACGTGACGGCCAGGCAAGTGACTTTCTCCAAGAGAAGGCGAGGGCTTTTCAAGAAAGCTGAAGAGCTTTCAGTTCTATGTGATGCCGAGGTTGCTTTAATAATTTTCTCAGCTACCGGGAAGCTATTTGAGTTCGCTAGCTCCAGGTATTCTGCATTAAGCTGTCCCTTTTTTTCTTTTTCAGGAACAAAATTGCCTTTGAAATATAAAACCCAAATATCATTCATTTCTCTCTTTTAAGATTCCTGATCTAATTGTTTTACTTTATATGTACTTATATATATATGTATATGAGGGGAGCAAGAGGGAGCTGGTAATAGCTAGTTAGGTTCCATTGCTGTCAGCTTTATAGATCGTACGACTGATCTTTTCGAAACAAGAATCATCTCCTTTTGAATCAAAAAATGGAAGTTGATCTTTCCATAAATGTAAAGAATAGCAGAAACCAGGCAATATCCCAAGCTAGTGCCTGGGCTTTTATGATTATGGACTTTTATTTTCGGTGGTACTGAAAATTTTAGATTGTTTTTCATCCCAAGGAAAGATCCTTGACGAAATGAGAATTTAAAAAGATTTTTTTCCTTTTTTTGTTGTCTAACAATAAATAACTTTTAAAGACTTAATATTTTTCATATTAATCTTGTTTTATTCCATGAAAATAGTAGAGATAAACACATATTACTGTTTAATAGTTTCTCAATCCAAAAAAAATACTTGTTTTGCTAATGATTTGTAGACGTTTTTCTTTTTTAAATTATTCGTGTTTGATTTGATTTTTACTTAATGGTAATTGATTGCCATTAGATTCATGTTCAACTCGGATAATTTTGGTAACTTGCTTTTTATCATGCTTATGCCACTCGAATACGGATTTCTTGGGGCAAGAGATCTTTGGTATTCCATTGTATATGTTGGGAATCTTTAATGGGACATATAGCTAGAGAATATATATATATATATATATATATATATCCATTTTAAGATTTACTTGCCCATGTTTTTATTGTTCCATTTCTGATAGATGTGGGAGGTGGCTTGTTAGTATCAAAGTTGTCCCTTTTTTTAACCTTCTTAAATTGTGTCCAAATTTTAGTTCCATGCCTTTAGACCATATTACTGGCATTGTTCGATATTATTTTATATGAAAATGGTAATATATGAGACAACTTTTAGGTTGAAGACGAGCTTTATTATAGTTGAATAGAGATATATATATATATATGTGTGTGTGTGTGTGAATGTATATATATAAAAGGTTGGCTAAGCCACGACCATGGAATAATGCTTTTTTGAGGTCCCCAGCGCAAATGAAAGTGATTGTGAAGTCTTGCGTAACATATTTTGAATGAAATATTCATTCTTGGTATTTATTAATATCTTGTCCGTCAAACTATGAAATTTCAAGATTAACAAATACGTACAGTTGTAGCCTTTTTTTTTTTAGGTCTCTAACAGGTGCTATAAAAGCCTGAAAGGTGTCCCCAAACTTAAGGAGTCATCGAGTTAAACAAGAGGCTGTAACAATAAGAACATGACTATATTAAGCGGTATAAATTTCGAGCTAAATATTTAGTTTGCTTATGAATAAAAGTATCTTGGATGTGCCGATTAAGAAGAATATGTAATAGAATAAACATAACCAGGGAAGAGACTATTGTTGCTCTGGTGGGAAGGGATGATTCAGAAAGATAAAATAATCGAGCTGGATGCTTTCTGTTTAATGCATCATTGCAGCCTAAAAGAATAGTGCACTAAGACCAAGGCAGTTATCCATGTTTACATGGATTAAGATGTAAGTGTTCGGCGTGAATATATTCGATATGTGTATGTTCATTTTTTTTTTTTAAGTTTTTATATATTTAGAGGATTTTTAGAGAGTATATCTCGTACCAATGTCGAAGATATATCGAACGTGAATGTCGGACAGTTAATGAGGTTTGAATGAACTAGTGGAATGCATGGGACTATAGCTAATCTTACGAGGTTAGGTGACTATGACCTTCTAGGGCTGAACTAATTGATTCTTTAGATGTTTTTGAACATTATAACAGTTTAACAACAATCATATCTCTGATTTCGATGCATAGCAAATCATTTTCCAATCGGTTTCTAATGTAACGTAGATAAGGTTATGGCTGAGCATGCAAACAAGTTTTGCATATAAATTAATGGGGATCTAATTTTATGCAATACATAATATTCTATGACATGATAATATATTAAAATATATCAGTCGATGAGTTTTGCTGAGTAAATCTTTTTACAAGATGGCAGGTGCTGGTTGGTCGATGCTAGTCTTATAATAAACGCATCCAAATGCAGCTTGTCCTTGCTAAAATTTAAAGTTTGACATCTATGATGGGTTCTCCCTCAGTTTATCATAAGTACTTTGATTAGCCTTAATTTTTCTTTAAAAGCAATGCAGGAAAACTGGGAAGTTGAAATATTATATATGTTGAATGAGCCTACCTAAGTCAAGCTTCTGATTCTGCACTCAGCTTATTAAATCTAAAGAGTAATGTGTTTCTGAATAAGGTGATATATATATATATATATATTACGACATCTCCTCCAGATCTTGAACTCAATTAACTTCTTAGTTTCAATGGTGGAATGCCTGTAGTTGGCACAATTTTTTGTTCAAATTTAATTTGCCGCAAACGACAAAGACGGACTCAAATGGTTTATGATTTCTTTGTAGATCATTTCCTTTACCCTCTGTTTGGTAAGAAGGAAAGAGAAAAGAAAACAAAAGAAATACTTTTAATCTAATGGTTGAATAAAAAATAGCACATGTCATTATGAATCTCAATCACTTGGCAACCTAATTTGTGCTAATTTTTGACACAGTCATGATCATCATATCTTCATATAATATATTGTTAAGATTTAACTGAGATTATGTACTATAAAAATTAGTTCATAAAATGGGAAAACATATATAGCCAATAAATTTTAATGCATGCTTTAGGTTTAACTTCACCCGGTTTATGTGAATATATATATATATATATATATGAAGTTTTGGTGAAGAAGAAGCCTTTTCAGATTGTTCATTGTTTGATGCACTTTATAATTGAATTCAGTATTTAAAATGCCTGCTTGATATTTAATTTCATCTGAAGAATAAGTCATTTAAGCAGTTTTTATCCTTTTTTTTTTCCTCAATGAAGCATGAAGGATATATTGGGAAGGTATAGTCTGCACTCCAGCAATCTCAACAAATTAGATCAACCATCTCTTGAACTGCAGGTAATCATATATATATATATATATATATATATAAGTTGTTTCTAAGCTTTTTCTAATTCATTTTAATTATTGGCATGATTTGAGTTCTGTCATTAATCTTATACGTGTACAACACTTATTGTTTCTATTTATTTCTTTTTCTTTTTTCTTTCTGTTTCATGTATCATCTTATATGATGGAACGTGTTGATTTAAAAGGTCGCAGTGGTCAAAATATTTTGCTCCTTTCGTAAATCCTTGAGAACCTCGCAAACTATGTGATTCAACCTTTGTATCTGATATATATATATATATATATATTTGAATTTATGTTGGTTAAATTTTTTAAATATACGGAGAATTTTAAAAAATTAAATATATTCGTAAACATATCGTGTATCTGAGTGCAAATGCTTTTTTGCTTTTTATTCTATTTCATCGTCGTCCTCATCATCATCATTTTGTTCAATTCTTTTGGTATTTTGAAAGTCTTGGAAATTGGAGTTATAGCTTTTAATTGGAGTGTGCCAATGTTCAATAACAGCTTGAAAACAGTAATCAGATAAGATTGAGCAAGGAAATTGCTGACAAGACCCATAAACTAAGGTCAGTAGTAATCACTTTTATTTATTTCACCCCAATGTGCACCGTTATTGTGGAACATTTTTGACATCTACAATAACATTAACATATATAACCACTTTATAACAGGCAGATGAGAGGAGAAGATCTTCAAGGATTGAACATAGATGAATTGCTGCAACTCGAGAAAATGCTTGAATCAGGACTTAAGCGTGTTATTGAGACCAAGGTTTTATACACACGCATATATGTATGTATATATATATATATATATATATATATATGTTAATCCGCAAAGCAAAGGCTTGATTTTGTATATTGTAACAAGCTTATCTTATTCCATTTCTCTCAGGGTGAACGTATTATGAATGAGATATCTTCACTTGAAAAGAAGGTTAGTACAAAGCAATTTGAAATATCTAGAAGACAAGCCATCGATATGCATGTTTTAAAACAAGTGCCATTCATGGCTGAACTGAATGGTTCTGCCATTATGTGGATTCATTCATCTAAAGTTTTAGGCCATTAGTCGTCATTTTTCTAGGTATGACATATTTTCAGATATGATATGGGTATATGATCTTCAAAAGACACTCAAACCTCAATCTGAGTAACATAGGTTTGAGACTCTTCCAGTTTCTATTCAAAGTCATTACAATATTAAATTGTTTTTCACCTTAATTAGGTTCTCAAACTCGACAACTCAGAGTTTTATTTTTGAAAGCTATAACTACGGCACACTCTTCAATATCTGCTTTCATTGTAATTTCAATGATTATCAGGCTGTTTTAAGAAAGATGTACCATGCGTGATGAGATTGCCTTTTAAATTTCTATCCTCGGAGATGAATAAACTCCTGAAAGGGTAAATTCTCTGGGATTTCCGGCTATAACCATTCAAGTCCATTTGCAAGAAATTGCAGCATTAAAATTATTATTAGGAAAAATTCATTCTATATCATCGTGTTCTTTTGTTTGCTGAATTATCTCTTTGACGATAATTGTGCAGGGAGCGCAGTTGCTGGAAGAGAATAAGCAACTTAAACAGAAAGTAAGTAGTAGTTTTCCAAAATTCTTATTCTTTCAGTACATAATAATAGTGATAATAATGGAAAGTTGACATTAATTAACAATTTTGGGGGGTTTGCAGATGGCGTCACTGTGCAAGGGAAAAAGACCTGTGTTAGCAGATTCAGATGTTGCAGTGCAGGAAGAAGGCATGTCATCAGAGTCTGTCACTAATGGTTGTAGTTGCAGCAGCGGCCCTCCATTGGAGGATGATAGCTCAGATACTTCTCTTAAATTAGGGTAAGCTAATAAAAAAAAAAGGTGCTTTTCATTATGTTTGAAGGATAAAAGCTTAAGAGTTTCCGTCACGCAGTTGAAATAGGAGGAAAATCAAAACATAAAAAAAAATGGTAGAAAAGGTCGAGTCCTTCTTTAAGGTCTCTTGACTGGTAAAAATTGGTCATAGAGGAGTAGAGTCTCTAATTTAAATAGTAGTAACCCGATGTTATGCTTTTTATTTTACAATTACGATTTTTTGTCATTAATATTTATCGTAATTGAGTATTATAACTCGTTATGATAATAAAAAATGTATCTGCAATAATAATTTAAATGCTTCGATTGAGCCAGCTAATCTTTTCATAGGATAATTTAAGAGTGTGGACTACCGCTCGAAATGTTTAATCAATTTGTGTTTAATTGGTTGCTTTTTTTTTATAACTATTTTGCAGGCTTCCCTTCTCTTAACTGAAACAAATATTAGAGGAGATGAGGTAAGTTTCCTGCAAGGAATAAAGCTGAACCTTTGGAAGAATAATGAAAACTTATCGTATATATGTTGAATTACTCAAAACCTTGTTGTGGCTAATGTTAATTACGACTCTATTTGGATGTATTATTCTAACTAAAAATCTGAAGTAAACGTTTTAACTTGTGCTGATGGTCTGACACTAATTAAATTTCGCGATATTTATTTTTAAGGTACTATATCTTTATATACATATCTAAATTAATAGGTATTTCTATTGTGTCTGAATAACTTTTATGCGTCATAATCTTATTTAATGTGTTTATACAAATTGACATAATAATTCGTGCAATATAGATCGAAATGTACATAGATATATTTATGTTATAATTGTATACTTTCGTATGGTATGACATTTTATATTGTATTTTTATTTTTTATCGAATTTAAAATTACTAAATTAGCTTCTGTGGTATTTATTTATTCTTAATTGGTCCTAATCAGGTAGAAATATTTACTTTACAAGTTGATTAGCTATTTGATATCATTTTCTACGTGGATCATGTGACCTTAATCCATATTTGTTTTACCTTTTTCCCCCGCTTTTATGGGAATGCACTTACCCAAGCCCGGGTGCGTGTAATATATAGATATATATATATATATATATATATGGATTTGGCGAACTAATGAATGTTTAAGGCATTTTTAAAGCAATTATATTAAATAATATGGGTTTTGGGAAATTAAGATTTTTGTTTTATATTTAAAGCAGTACTTTTTTAATTTAAAAAATAATTAATTGTATTTTTTAATTTAATTTTAATCAGTGTTGCTAAGTATTAATTAATATTTTTAATAATATATTGAAATCAGGAGATTAAGAGCTAACGTTGCATTTAGTAGAAGAAGGGCATGACATTAAATAATAATTTAATTAATTTTAATGGTTTACGTGAATTGGATTCGGTAATTGGTGTATGCATATTTTATTTATTTTTCTTAATAAGGGAAACATCTGATCAAACGCTTATAATTTTTTTTTCCAAGAGAAAAGGAAAATTTCATTGGGGAAATTTAAAAAGATAATTTGTTAAAGTAAAAACTTGCCCGGGGGGTGGGCTGTTTTTTACTCTCAAATTAGTAAATGGGAGTCTAATTTAAATATAAATATATATTGGTATAAAAATATTTTAAATAGCAAAGTAAAATTTTCAAAATCAAGTGAAACTTAAAAAGATAAAACAGAATTCCTTTATTATTTATAGCAATCTAATCAATAAACACTTTCGAAGCGTAAAGAAGTCAATAGAGCAAGTAAGTTGGCACTTGCTCTCGAAAGCCTTGGGATGTGAATGTTAGTGGTGTGCACATTTATTGTCTCATTTATCTTTTTATTTCCCTCGTGGGATCAAATCGGAGCAAACCCTTTTTTGGATCATTATTGAATTAATCTATCAATTTTTATTTTTTTAATGAAATAATGTTTGTTATTTCACAGGTAATGGTTCTTTACATTTGACTCTATGATAATGCCTTAATAGTTAACCCATAGGATAAAAATTGGATTTTGGATGAAATAAAAAATATATTTGCATAATTATTATTAGTACATGAATTATTTTCAAAGGGATGTCTCAATGCCTAAAGCTTTAAATTTTAAAATTTTTTTATAACTTTAAAATGTATTAGCTGAGATTTATAGGAATGGCTCCTTCAGAATAATTAAAGGAACAGGTGGTAAAAAGTAACAAAATTATTATTGCTATAAAATTGGACCATATTTCAATTTCATAGTTAAAAGGAAAACGGTGCTGGGGAAATTTTCAAAATTATAGGAATTAGGAGGTGCCAACTCACGATAATCCCTTTTCTTTTGTTAGATCTTAAAGCATACCGCTACGCCATAAGGGGAGCGCTCATTTAAATTTTTTTTTCCTCTCACCTGATTGAATCGTGTTATCTAGTTTCTAGCAACGCGCGTCATTAATGAGACCCCGAAGTCTACACGGTTTCCAATATTTTTCCTTCCCTCGAGCTGGGTGTTGTTTCCCTTTAAGTGGCTGGCTTACTCGTAGAAATTTAGGGCAGTGTTTTAGGAAGATTGCGGGTAATTCTCCTTTACGTTTACTAATTGCGTTTCTATTTTCCGATTCAGTGAGTTGCTAACTCATCCTCCAGTCTAATCGTGAATCGTCTCACGCGCCGGTGAAGAACGTTCTCGAGGTGTTCTACTTCGAGGAGGAAGACGAGATTTCGGAATTGGCAGCTGATAAATTACTTGAGCAAATTGAAAAACCCGAATTTGGATGACCTCGCAACTCTGATTTACCAGATTCTCGAATAAGGTACGTTTCTAAAAGAAAAGAATAATTTTTTAACGTCTGTTTATTTATTTTCATTTTTGAAAATAAATTTGATTTGGCGCTGAAAAACCCGCTAGTAAACGATCATTTATTCTGTGTAATTTTAAATGTCCAGAACCCTTTCCTTTTTAGTAAGGTTAGGGCGATATAATGAAATTATTAAATCCTAGTGATTAATTGTATGAATTTGAACTGGAGCAATTAAAATTAAGGTCTCAGTTGCTTGACAGCGGTTTCGCAATGTAACCAATTTGCATTACTTTTTTCTTTGTTGAATTAGATGATTCAGTGAAGGGTAGAGCTCTAAATTCACATTCGAGAAAGTAGCTCGAATGTTTCCAAGTTGATGGCTATTAGGGGATTGATTGTTAGTTGTAATCCCTCGTCGCTTAATTGTGATCCAACTTGTGGAAATATGGTGAACTCCTAGATTTATGGATTCTTTGATCAAACATTCTTGATTAACTATATTTGTATCTAACATGTGGATGTTCTCTTCTTTCACTAGCAGGAAAACATATAATCTTGTTTTGATTGCTTCAGTTTGGGTTTACTGTTTTTTTGCACTTTTAGTTTAATATGCTACATGCAATTCACTATGGATTATGTTGTTGTTTTTCTTCTTCATTTTTGCATTTGTTGGGGTGGGAATGGGGTTAGATGGTACGACTCATATTCTCTGTCAGCCGATGGTTGTTGAATTTGGGATCGTTATAGTAATGTTATATGCAACATTTATCCACAAATTTGTTTTATAGGGTAATTGCAGGATGTATAGGGGCTCCGTATTTATTACTCTGCTGTTCTTCTAGCAACCTTTTTTCATTTGCTTTAAGTTGCACTTGCTGCTGCTGTTCAAAGAAAGGAAATGGACGACATTCCTTGTGTACCTGTTTCTGTTAGTGGTGATTGTGGTTGTGATGTTACTACTCCTTCTGCCCCGCTGGGTACCGGTGAAAATGATTTTCTCTTAAAGGGACATCCTGAGCTGAATATTTCCCTAGAGTCAAATTGCATGCATTCTGAACAACAGGCAGGCTTAGAAAAAGATAACCATGAGCCTGGAAGTACCTTTCTTGAATTGGAGTTGAGAGATTCATGTGCTGAAGCACCTTCATCTGGGAAAAGAGAATTAAACTGTGCCATTTTTAATTCTCCATTAACTGTACTACTCAAAATTTTCCTAAACTGCGTATTGAATTCAAATATTTGTATTCTGGCTTAGGCTTAGATTTTTATTTAAAAAATTGCAGAATGAATCTGTTGATCCATCTTCAGATGCTAATGAAAGCATGAGTGAAAGATCTCCATCAAATCCTTCTTCAGATGCAGCAGACGATGATGGTATTCTTTCATATTTGAAAATTTATGTTCATTTTCCCCTATAGTATTTAGTGGGGTTTTGTTTTCTAAATATAGCCATATGCGTAATTTCAGTTTCTTTGATTGGCAACGTGTCCTACCCTTGCTTTGGCAATATCCATACGGTAATTTCCTTTTCTTTTAAATATATTAATTAATGGTAATGAGCTTGGAGGTACTGTATCTTTGGTTGACTGGTGTTTCATTCTCTATTATACTTGTAAAGCAATGTTATTTGCATTCTCTGAAACAATCTTGCCTGTTTAGCATTGAACCTCAATTTTGTTTGCTCTAAGTCTGTATTTTCTGTTTACTTAGTCAGAGAATGTTTCAGCTCTATTTGAATTGGAATAGTTACCATGCACTGATTGAGCAATAGGTTCCTATGGTTAGAAGTTGGGATAGTCAACTTGGTGGTTTCGAGTTCAAATCTTGGGGTGGGTGGTGGTCGTATGAAATAGTAGTGAAATACTTTCTTTATGTAACCTAAAAGCCCAATGAGCTTCCACATCCATGTTCACTTGAGAAAAGAATAAAAAAGATCTTGTTTTAGGCCAGATGTCTTGGGGATTTTTGTCAATTAAACTGCAAAAACAGTTTTAGGGAAATATATAAGGCCATATTAATTTGGACCTGCTATATGTCTTATGAAGGCTTTTCAGATTTGTTTTGATTTTCCTTTTCGTTAAATTTGCAGGATAACATAGACAGGACAGTTGTTATATGTTCGGACTATATTATACATCAAGATGATTATTTTCCAGGGGCGTCGGTCATTTTTTCTCCTAGTGGCATCAAAATTGAGGTCTCAACTTTGAGTGAACGCCAATGGACCTTTAGTTTTGAAAAGGGAATCGATGATATTATTAATATCGATTGTTGGTGTTATCAAAGGGTTAGTTCTAAATGGCAATATTTGAAGTTAGTGCCTTTGTACAGTTTCGTGGTTTTAACAGCATACAGTTTTCTGTATCTGTATGAACTGCATCTTAGGTTGGATATGTGACAGTCAATCTGAAAGTCCTATCAAAGGCTGTGGCAGGGGCTGAGAATGCATGTGGCTCTTCAGGTCTGTGGCCTTATACAGTTTATTGCTTGTGCCTGTCTGAGCTAATGATGCATATCTTTTGTTATCGTCAAAATAGAGCAATGCAAGAACTTGGAAAATCCTCATGAAGTTTGATGTGGACGCGATGCAACTAGCACTAATTTCTCATAATCTGTTATGTTTGTAATTTTCTTATACTGGAAAAAAAGTTGTTTGTGATTAATAAGTTTGTTATTTTCACCTAGGAAACATGAACATAACTAATCATTTCCTGTTGAACATAATGAAGCCGCTTACCATGCCTTTTTAGTTTGTTCTTGTAAAATTTGTTTCTTAACCTCTATTTTCTATTCTATTGTCTATATGGGGTGAAGAAAATGTTGAGGATTTGATTTGAACCTAGTTCGATTGTTATTCCTTGTTTAAAATTATTTTCTCTGCCATATGGAAGTTAGGACTGTAATAACATTTGCTTCTTTTTTTTTTTAATTTAATTTTTTGTCTAACTTTTTCTGCTCATATCTAGTTGAGGAGTTAAAGTTTGCGGTTATTGACCCCAGATGGTCCGAGAAACTGGAGGCAATCACCTCATTAAATATTAAATATCTGGCCTTATGGAATATCGTGTTTGAGTAAGTTTCTGAATAGATGTTTCTTTTTAAAAGTCATCATTCAATCCTAATTGTCTGTCTATGTTGATTTACTTGTGGAATTTCGTGTTGATAGTTTTTTCTTTGCTTTTGAAAGGCACTTACATGCCTATGATGGTATTATGTTGTTAAATCTAGAGCAGAGCTAAAAGATTCCTTTTTCCTTTTTTATTTTCTATATGCTTGCAGTCGACTTATTGAAATGGATGATGATTCAGTTGTAAAAAAGCCTTATTTTCCCAAGTAAGTGAAGTTACGCCTACCCCAACTCCCCCCCCCCCGGCGAAAAAAGGACAAAAAGTCTGGTTTTCTTTTATGTTTCCTCTGTCTTCCCTTATTTTGTGATCCTGTTGGATATCATCTACCACTGCTTATGTTCTCAGTTATATTTATTGCATGGTAACAACATCTATTTTGCAGTTTTGATGAGCCTTTTGAGGACGTTATATATCCGAAAGGTGATTTTGATGCAGTTTCTATTAGCAAGAGAGATGTTGACCTGTTACAACCGGAGACATTCATCAATGATACAATCATTGACTTCTATATCAAGTAATATCTATATAACTCTTTTATTGTTACATGTCTTTAGTTTACGGAATGCTGCTGACTCAAGTTTGGAACATAAAATCAAGGGTTTAGCGTACCTATGTATGCTAGAAGAGAAGCCTTACACCAATTTATTTTGCTAGGTATCTGAAGAATCAGATTCAACCCGAGGACCGGCAGAGATTCCATTTTTTTAACAGTTTTTTCTTTCGTAAACTTGCTGACCTGGACAAAGATCCATCCAGTATCTCAGATGGCAGGGCTGCTTTCCTGCGTGTTCGTAAATGGACAAGGAAATTGGATATGTTTGGAATAGATTACATCTTTATTCCTGTAAATTTCAAGTAAGAACTTTGTCTAACAGAATTATTAATTTCTTTCAAGGGATTACGAATAAGAATTCCTCAGCTAATATGTGTATATGCATATACTGACAGTCTTCATTGGAGTTTGATAGTCATATGTCATCTTGGTGAAGTGGTTGGTTTTAAAGGTATATACATGTTACTGTACGATGTCTTTGGGAAATCTACCCTTCATTCATGCATATTTTACCTTATTTCAGATGAAGACTTGGACGGGTCATCCAAAGTACCATGCATATTGCATATGGATTCTATCAAAGGAAACCATGCAGGTCTTAAGAATCTTATCCAAAGGTAATGTAAAGCTTTTACGATTCGTATATTTGACTTCATAAATGTGTTCACATGCAAGTTTCCCTTCTTACTTTTTGCTGATTCATGGTTGCGTTTCTAAGCAAAAAGTACTGAAAAGTTTTCTGGATTACTTATAAGAACTTTTGCTTTTGATCTCTTAAACAGTCGTATTGCATCTTTACTTTGATTAAGATGCTTGTTTTGAACAACATTTGTTGTTAGTTAATCAGAATTTTTGCTAATTTAGTTTCTTGAATATCTCTAGAATTATATTGAAACTTTATTGTCATGCACTATGGTCCTTGTGAATTGCCACAGAACATACAACTTATAAAAGTGGGATTGTGATTTTGTGATTGAAATGGATTAGGTGCTTCTAATCAAATATGTAGTGGCAATGAAAGTAGCCAATTTCTTACTTAATGAATAAATCTCATATATCGTACTAGATTTTAGATGTCTAGGCCACTACTTTTTGTCTCTTTCCGTTGAGTCTGCTGTAATATATGCTCAGCTGTGACATTATCAGCTATTAACCATTCTTTTTGGTGGAATTATTAAACTTCCTTTTTAGTGTTAAACATGATTGGAGCTTGATAAAATTTCTGCATGTCTCTGTAGCAAGATTCTAGGTAACATATACTTAATAGGGAGAAGCATATTTGAACCCCTTTTTAGTTTTCTTATGCATGCATATAATTTTGCAGATACATATGTAATTTATGTATATCTATATGAAACGTTAAATTCCTCCTAAGAAAGCACTGCATATAGTGTTATTTTCTTCTATTTATTAACCAGCAAAATGGAGGAATACAAGACACTTGAGTTTCAACAACAGACTTGCATTTTAGAGTATTAAAAGATAATCAGTTTTCTATATTTGCTTTGTCTTGCTTCTTTAAAAGGGGGAAAAAAAACTTTAGCTTACAGTGCCTACAGCTATTGAGATCTAGGTGCTTGAATTTTCTTTTTCCTGGTTTCATTGGAAAGTAAAACAGTGTTTTGCACAATTTGTTAATTGTGTTATCAAAATCCTGATCAACTTTGCCTTCGTTAGAATCACCACTTCCGGCCAGAGTTTTTGGACTTGGCTTTAGCCCCGAGGTCCAGAGTTCTTTTCTGCTTTCCTGATAGTCGAGCATTATAGCTTCAAAACACTCTATTGAAGTTGTCTAAATTCCTAGTCACCTTTTGCTACTACCTAAAATAAAAGTATCAAGCTTTTAGAGTGCCCAAAATTTGGCTCACAAAAAGTACCCAAAAAATGAAAGAAAAGAAGACATCAGAAACAACTAATATGTTTTAAATTGTGGCAAAAGGTAGCCAGTGAACAGAAGGGGTCTAAACTTATTTGTATTACTAATTTTGTTTCCTTAAATTTCTCGTATGCAATTTGTTGGTTCTTAACATGACTGTTGTCCCCAAAAATGATAGTTACCTTTGGGAAGAGTGGAAAGAGAGGCACAAGGAGACATCTGAAGATCTTTCTTCAAAATTCTTGAATCTGCGGTTTGTCTCACTTGAGGTACTGCTAATCTCAATTTAATGTTTAGCTATTTTACGGTACAGTCTTGGAAATTCCGTGAGATGATACTTTAGTGTTCCTGCCTCCACTTTCTCGATGTCATGATGAATGTAGAGTATTTATTTGCAATATAATGGTTTTTACCTTAAATATGCCAGCTCACTAAGAACAAAGCTGTTTTTCACTAGGGAAGTAGTGAAATTGCAAATGTGTCTGTGCTTATGTATGAGGATGCAGTTTTGTTATGCTTTAGGAAAAGATCTTTTGCCTTTCTTTCGTGCGTGTAAATGTTTGCCGGTCATCTCTTTGGGCATTTATGCAGATTATCTATTTATTGTTTTGCTTTTTGTATGTTTACTTGCATGCAACTTAGAGAACTGGCTACTTTTTATCCATTGAGAACTGCAGAGTTGAAAAGGGGGGAAAAAATAACATAAAGAAACTGAATATGTCATGCATCGCATCTTCTTAATTCTGTTGTTAGCATACACTTTATGATTGCTTGGTAGTCTTCTCTCTCATGGGCCGTGAGATATGTATATAATCCATATATCTGACATTTTGCTCATTTATTGTCAGCTGCCACAGCAGGATAATTCATTTGATTGTGGTCTGTTCTTACTCCACTATCTGGAGCTCTTTTTAGCTGAAGCTCCTCCTAGTTTCAGTCCGTTCAAAATAACCAAGTTCTCTAACTTTGTAAGTGGTCTGCATGGTTATTTTGTTTCATAGGGCAATTGATGCTTAAGTGTCTAATTGTCTAGTACATTGTGAGGGGCTCATTCAAGCACCATCTTCTTCTTCTTCTTCTTCTTTATTTATTTATTTATTATAAATCTTTACATTTTTATTTTCTATCCCATATTTTTCCAGTCTCCAATATAACTGATAAAAGGGTTTTGAACTGAAGTGTAAATGCTTTAATACGAGAATGTTCTGGACTTTGATCTTAGGTCGAGGCAATGAGTTCAAAGTTTCTTAAGATAAGCTGAGAATAACCTCGTCACTATTTGTAATCAATCTTTTATTTATTGTATGTTCTGAGTAATCAGCCATAGTTCTATAATTTTGTTTCTCCGTTGTTTTCTTTCCCAGCTTAATTTCGGTTGGTTTCCACCTACTGAGGCATCTCTAAAGCGCACTCTTATCCAGAAGCTAATTTTTGAACAACTAGAGATTCGTTCTCGGGAAATCAGTTCATCTGATTGTAGTGATGAACCTCATTTGTCTGGATCCCCAGAAAAGATTGAAAATGAAAATGGCGTTAAGTTTATTTCAGAGAATGTCAGCCCAGAAGTAGCTTGTCATGGGAATCTAGATTCCCAAGCACGCCAAGGGATTGAAATGACTCTGTTAGCATCATCTTCTATGAGAAATATGGAGAGTGTTAATGATTCTGGCTTGGTTCTTAGGGAGTTCTTTGAGCCAGGAGTTACAACAGGATCTTTGCTTGGACAATTTCAATCTTTTGAACAGCAGCCATCATATTACAATATGAATGGGGCTATATCAGCCAGAGAGGTATTGAAAATCATCATTCTTGTGATAATTATTTGTTCTGCCTGATTAGATCGTAAAATTGCTCACTTATTTATTACTTTGTTACTACCTTCATGCACTATGTTAGACATGCAAGCGCACCGGATAAGCGGGGGAAATACTTCTATTATAGTGAGAAACTGGGAATAGAAGGGGCTTCTCCTGGCATATCATGTTTAAGTAGTTTTGGTAATTAACTATTATGTCAGTGAGTTTTATTTTCCAATTTCAAATAAGAATAAACTAATTTATTTTCAGCAAGAAGATGTGCAAACTGGTCAACAATTTGCATATTTAGCTTCTGGAGAAACTGATTTTCTGCGGTATACTGGAATCGCACCTCAAGCCTGTGAAGTTCCTTATTCGTCGAGTGGTGTTGTCATGGGCAATTCATGGAATCCTGGAATTTCCTTGGGAGGAGAGCAAGAAGTTGATAAATCGCTTGAAACATCTTGTGCCTCCGATGATGACGATGATGTTGGGATCATTGAAAATAACCCCATTGAGGATAATGGACATCTGATCGAAAAACAGGAAACAGATCAGGAACAATCTCCGTTGGTTGAAAATGTTGAGCCTCTAAAGGAAGGTTCCATGCCTGCCTCCATTGGGGTGCTGGAGGCTCCTCTCACTGAGGTTTCTGGAGCTTCTGAGGAGACGGACAAGATACACAATAACACTGAGGATGCAGACCTTCCCTTGAAAGATAATTTGCCCGCATTATTGCATCAAAATCCCGGCACAGCAGTGATCCAGTTGGATCTAGATCCCGATCTCGAAAAGGTCGAGAACAAGGAGGCTAGAGATGAAGATTTGCAAATGATTTATGACCTTACGTCCCAAGATAATTCAACTGTGTCATCACATCAAAATCCCAGTATTGTATTGAACCAGCTGGATTGGGATTCTGAACAGGTTGAAAAGAACTCTGAAATGGTTGAAAACAAGGAGGATGTCTGTGATGATGACGTGCAAATGGTTGTTGATGAACTTCCACCTGAAAATAATTCAATATTATTATCAGATCAAGATCCTAGCATGACGGTGAACCAATTGAATCACGATTCTGAACTGGTCGAAAACAAGGAGGCCATCAGTGATAATGTGCCGGTAGAAGTAACCGGGCAACCAGCTGCAAAAAGGATACGTCTGTGTTCATCCCTTGAGGATAAAGTGGACTCATAGGAAGCATGTCAAAGGGGACATTCACATTTTGTTTTTGTAAGTAGGACAGGATGAGCTAGGAATTCAAATCTCACTAGGTATTTATTTATATACCATGCTGTGAATAGTTTTTTTGTGGCTGCCTGCCTGTCTGGCTGCATTTTAAAACTTACGACTACCAAGATGGGGCGGTAGGAGAATTGTTTTCGATGCATTTCTTGCTTTTATAGCTTATATACAAGAACTCATGAAATTTCCTGTCTAGCGTTAAATATTATATTATGATAATTGTATATAAATGTATGAGTTGAATTTACTTTAATTTGTCTCTTCTATTTAAATTTGTTTGAGGGTTAGGTTGTCTGATAAGCTCAATACGAACATGCTGAGTTACAAATAAAATTTTTATAAATTTGAATTGATTTAAAATTTTATTTATTTTTAAAAATTTAATAATAAAAATAAATAAATATATTAATTTAAAATGTTTGTTAAATAATGAAACAGGCTATCTAAAGGTTGCATTCAAAACCTTCACCAATTTTTTTTTCTTTTTTGTTTTTAGATAATAATGTCATAAAGCACACCCTCTTTAGCATTTTTTTTTTCCCTTTCGATGTAAGTGCCAAAAAAGTCTGGAACTAGTGAATACGTGTTAATCTTCAGCCGTTGGATTGTACTACTTTCTTGATCTGAAATGCACCCTCAATCAACTCGATCGCATTAGAACATCGTTCTTCTTATACGTGCAAAAAAATTAAAAATTAACTTTTCCGATCAACCGAGTCTCTGCAACGTCGTCTTTCCTCTGAATTACCGCCATTTCTGATTTCACTGAAAAAAAAAAGCCCCCCGAAATATTCTGATTTAATGGAATTAGGGTTAGGGTTTTAGCATTGTACACATACAAAAAGAAAGAAAGAATGAGGCAGCCGTACAGCTACAATCACCAGATTCATCAATCCCAAAGAAGCGCATTTGCAGTGCTTTTCCTTCTTCTCTTGCCAATTTTTCTCCCAAATCTCTTCGCCCCTCTTGGACGCGCCTCTCCCTCTTTATTCTCAGTAATTTTCATTTTCCGCTTACTAATTTCCTTTTTCTTTTATATAATTTATTTCACGTTTGATTTTATTACTGAAATTTTATTTGTAGTTTGCATTTCGATACTAATTTTAAGTAATTGTTTATATATATATATAGGTATGCTTGCATTTATTTCACTATGATTTGTTTAAAAATTAGTTGATGGAGCTGTTGCCTTTCCAGGAATGGAATGCTCCGAAACCAAGGCATTTGTCTTTACTTGAGGTCGCTTTAAATCGGAAAACTGTTAGTATATCTTTTAGTTGATTTTGGTTTAATGAATTTGTTGATTTGTTGGTGAAAAGTCTTCTAATTTCAATGCTCTATTTCTTAATATTTTGCACTTTCAGCCTATTAAACAACAGTCCGATCTCTGGTCTCCCTTGCCAAATCAAGGATGGAAACCTTGCGTCGACTCCACTAGTACTCCGTGTAAGTGCTTGAATATTTATGTAAAGAAGATTTGTTTTTAATAATAATGTCATGAGATTCTTGGTTTTGGTCATTTAAGTGACCTCGAAAATGAATGAGAATAAGCCTGGTTTTTCACTTCTTGAAGCATTGCCAGAGAAATCTCAGGGGTATATTCAGGTATTCCTTGATGGAGGATTGAACCAGCAAAGAATGGGGGTGAGTTCGTGAATAGCTAGCGCATGCCTTTGGTACTTAGATTTTGATGCACTATTTTTTTTTCTTTTATTCATTTATTTATTTCTTTGTTACCAAGATATGTGATGCAGTTGCTGTTGCTAAAATATTGAATGCGACACTGGTGATACCGCACCTTGAAGTTAATCCAGTTTGGCTAGATTCAAGGTATTTCATGAGTAAAAATATGCAAACTGTCATTTTTTTTAAAAAAAAAATCTGAGATGTATTTGTGAATTTGGGTTTGCGTTTGCAGTTCATTCTCAGATATATTTGATGTGGATCACTTTGTTGGTGTCCTTTGTGATGAAGTTTCTATAGTTAAAGATCTGCCTAGAGAATATTATTGGAGCACACGGGAATATTACGCTACAGGAATAAGAGCTACTAGAATCAAAACAGCACCTGTTCATGCTTTGGCAGACTGGTATCTGGAAAATGTGTTGCCTGTCTTGCAAAGGTAAAGCTTTAAGCAACAAATGCCAGTTTCTTTGATAATTAGTACTGTTTTCAACTCTTATGCCAGATATCCACTTGGTGACAAATTGTCCTAGAAATCTGTGCGCTTGTGTGTGCGGTTCTCCTATTTTAACAAGCAAGATTGTTTATAATAGTTGTTAAATCTTTATGGATGCAGTTATGGGATTGCTGCTATATCACCATTCTCCCATCGTCTAGCGTTTGACAAGTTGCCTATGAAAATTCAACATTTACGTTGTAAAGTAAACTTCCAAGCTTTAGTTTTTGTTCCTCGGATCAGAATAATAGGAGAGACCCTTGTTCATCGGCTCCGTTATCCTTTTGGGAAGCTTCAAGCAGCAGGCAATGAGATCCTACGAGAGAGAATCGATGATTCTGAGAAAGAGGGAGCGGGAAAGTTTGTTGTACTACATCTTCGCTTTGACAAAGTATGAACCCCAACTCTTTTAAATCGTTGAGTAAACCATTCGATAATCTAATTTGTAGTGTTCCTGGAGCCTTCTAGGCTAAAAATAGAAGATGCTGCGGAGTCTTTTTATAATTGAAAAGAATGAACTCTCTTTAAATAATTTTCTGGAGGTATTGGTCCACTAACCATGCATTGAATTTGGTAGGATACATCTAATATCAAAAGGATATGTGCTTGTATATTTTGAGTGCCCTGTATGGTAGTTTCTGGGTAAAAGCGCCAGTGTGTCGGTTGTTTACTACACCATCTTTTTTGATGAGTATTGAGCCTATTGGTTATAATATGTTCTTGTCAGAATGTATATATATATATGTATGTATATTGTAACTACTGTAATTACCTTTCTAATCAGACCTTGTGCAGGATATGGCTGCCCATTCAGCTTGCGATTTTGGTGGAGGCAAAGCTGAGAAACTGGCCCTAGCTAAATACCGCCAAGTGTTATGGCAGGGAAGGGTCTTAAACTCTCAATTCACTGACAATGAGTTGAGAAGTCAGGGGCGGTGCCCATTGACTCCAGAGGAGATTGGATTGCTGCTAGCGGCTTTGGGCTTCAACAATAGTACTCGCCTCTATCTTGCTTCACACAAAGTCCGTTTTCTTCCTTCTTGCTTGATTGTGGAATTGATTTATGATCATCTTAGCTTGCTAAATAGGAATCCATTTGATCCTTGTTATATTCACTAGATTACTTTTGAAAGCTTTTGTTTTCAATGGGACTCTGATTTGAAAGGAGCATTTCTTTTTTCAGGTTTATGGAGGAGAGGCAAGGATCTCAACATTGCGTAAAATGTTTCCTCTTATGGAAGATAAGAAGAGCCTCGCTTCAGCAAAGGAGCTTGCTGATGTTGAAGGTAAGGCTTCTTTGATGGCAGCCGTTGATTATTACGTGAGTCTGCAAAGTGACATCTTCATCTCTGCTTCTCCTGGAAACATGCACAATGCTCTGGTAAGAATCTCGTTTGAAGTTCCCTTGCCAATTTTCAGTGTTTTATCGTCTTTTTTGGTACCGAAGTTTCATCGGGTAAAATTTCAATATAATCTATCTTATAGAAGAAATTTCATAAAACGAGAGTTCATATATGTTTTTCAGCTTGGACATCGAGCTTACTTGAACTTGAAGACCATAAGACCGAATATGTTACTGTTGGGACCGCTATTCCTGAACAAGAGCATGGATTGGTCTGAGTTTCAGCATGCAGTTATCAATGGGCATAAAAATAGACAAGGCCAAATGAGGTTAAGAAAGGAGAACCAATCTATATATACGTATCCTGCACCCGATTGCACGTGTCGATCTTAACTTTGTAAACATCATGGTATGAAGCTATTTTATGTGGCTTTTCTGTTTGCCAAGCTTGTGTTATTTTCAATGTAGCAATATATATATACACACCTATGCGTAGACACTTGAGGCATAGCCCAGATCAATTTTGATGGCACTGAAAATGAATCGACTTTGTGTTTTAGAAATGCTTGTTTTGCGCACTTGCTGAGAGTGGGTTGAGAAAAGTGATATTATTCCGAATTATTCGGGGATTCCATTGATGCAAAAAGAAACCAAACTGTCGATATCTACATGGTCTGTTTGCATAGTGTTGGTTAAAGATCAAACTTTAGTAACTTCAATTACCAAAAATTGGAAGGAAACCATACTTATTTCATTTATTTACTTTTCAACTTGTAGTTTTCTTTTACATTTAGTAAACATTATATCCATAAACAAATTCATTAATCATTTATTCTACTTGAATGTATTAATCACTAATACAAGTTCATTTACTTAATATATTATCCGACTTGAATATAAGTTCATTAATCGTCAATCTATATATTCAAAAATTAATCATTTAGAATTTAAATATATTCGTCGATTTTTTTATTAAATTAATTAAATCTTTTGAGATTATTGATAATCCAAACTTAACATTCTAATTTTCTCAGTATCTATTATCTAAGCTCTGCCCATAACTTTCATCACGTTTGTTTCGCTATGGTAGTCTAGCCGAAAAAGGGAAGTCGACTCGAAAAAAGAAGGCTGTTAACCGTTGCGTTCGGATTTGCCAATCTCGAAACCAAAAATCGAGCCACCACTTGATTTTAACGAAATGGGCTACCCAATGTATCAGGTCAATAGTAATTAGTACGTACACTTGCATTAATTATTGAATATTCATATAAATCCTCAAAAGGCATCCACAAAATGATGAAGTATAATGGGTCAGTTTGCTATTTATTTTTCGAAAGGCAAAGTTGTCTAATATTTTAACGATTGTGTTTTATTTAATATTAATTTATTAATATTTCATTTTTAATAAGTGAAAAATAGTATTAGAATGAGGAAAATAATAATAATTTTCAGTTTTCCTCAAATATGGCTTCTATTTATACGAAAAGAAAACACGTAATCCAACTTCACCAAAACAAACATTGAACTCAAAAACTAGATTCCCCCCCCCCCCTCAAAAATTAGTTAGGAATAATCGATCATTAGAGCAAAGGCCAAACCAGTCCCGAAAGGTCAACCACTCAATTGCCTTACCTTTTATTTTACAAACAATCACGTGAAAGTCACGTGCCCAAACTTTCTCATCAACATTTTTTGAATTTTCGGACCTGAGCGCCTTTTCTCAAATCCAGTTCAAATTTTTGAACGCTTAAAAAAGTTTGCCCTATTTGCTTCATTGTTCAAATTCCCAGTCGCTCTTTTTGTCTCTTGTCTCTTCCAAAATTCAAATTTCCAACGTCTAAGAAACCAAAACCAAAACCAAAACCAAAAAAAAAAAAAAAAAATCTTCATCTCCTTCAGGTATTTGATTCTCTTATCAAATTAATCTCTTCTGTTCATTTTTTTGGTCGTATTATAATCTCAGATCACGGGTTTCAGATCTGATGTGTTGATTTTGAGTGATTCAAAACGATGCTTTAATAACTTTTTTTTTTTTTATTTTTGAAATAGGGTTTTCGAGGCATTGTTTTCTAGATTTGGATCGATGGAGAATCCGGAATGCGTGAGAGTTGCCGTTAATATTCGTCCGCTCATTACTGCAGAGCTTCTCAATGGATGTACGGATTGCATCACTGTCGTTCCCGGCGAACCTCAGGTATTATCTATTCCATGAGATTTTCATCGTGAATATAGCGATTAGTGAATTTCAAATGAATATGGATGTTGAAATCTTGGCTTGATAGAGATTTATTTTGTTATAATTATAGGTTCAAATTGGGTCACATGCCTTTACCTATGATTATGTTTACGGGGGAGGGGGATCGCCTTCTTCAGCTATTTACGATGATTGCGTTGCTCCATTGATTGATGCACTTTTCCATGGTTATAATGCTACTGTACTTGCATATGGTCAGGTTAGTTTCATTTTGTTTTAGTTAGTGCTTTGTTATTACTGATTTTCTTTTTTCCATTACATTTTTATAATTGACCAATAATGGTATTGTATTTACGGCTTTTTAGACGGGTTCTGGTAAGACATATACTATGGGAACGAACTACTCAGGGGAAGGAAGTAATGGTGGCATTATACCTAAAGTAATGGAAGCTATGTTTAAAAGAGTCGAGGCAACCAAACACTCCACGGAAATTTTGATCAGAGTATCATTTATTGAGGTAGTTGGATAAAAATAATTCTTCTTACTTATTTTTCTTAGTGATCAGTTAACGTGCTTATTATATGATCTTTGAATTTGACAGATATTTAAAGAAGAAGTGTTCGACTTACTTGACTCAAATCCTGCTGCTTTGTCTAAAGTTGAAGGAGTCTGTCTTGCGAAGCCTACAGCTCCTGGACGAGTTCCGATACAAATTAGAGAAACAGTGAATGGAGGGATAACACTTGCTGGGGTAACTGAGGCGGAAGTTCGGACAAAAGAAGAGATGGCGTCATACTTGTCACGGGGTTCTTTATCTCGTGCGACAGGAAGTACCAATATGAATAGCCAATCAAGGTGAGCGTCTCTCATAAGGCTATATCTTTTGGTACTCTTTACCTTTTGTTTTTTCCTCTACCAGAATTAGTATTATTTGTGATTTAAAATATGCTCGTTTGTCATAATAGCATTGCATTTTTATAAATAATAAAAGATATGAACAAGTTCTGCAAATGGCTTTTATCTTGCTTTACTTACTAAAATGATTATTTCATTTACATGTTTAATGTGTTAGATTTGCAAGGTTTATATAATTATAAATCATTTATCATGTAATTCTATTATGTGTTGTAAATTTGTGCTTATGTCAAGTTCAATGTTCATTGCATTATTTATAGTCGTTCACATGCCATCTTTACGATAACAATGGAGCAAAAGAAGATTGCTAGCTGCCCAAATGGGGTAAATGATGATATTGGTGATGATATCTTATGTGCAAAGCTTCATTTAGTGGACCTTGCTGGCTCAGAGCGTGCAAAAAGGACAGGTGCTGATGGCATGCGTTTTAAAGAAGGTATTAATAATTTTACATTTTCCAAAGTTTTTGTTTTTGTTTTTTTAAATAGTGATAGGCTTTAATAGTAGCAACAACATGAAACTTTACACTTTATTTGTCTAAAACTTTGACATTTTGTTGTTGCAGGCATTCATATCAATAAAGGTTTACTAGCTTTAGGGAATGTCATTAGTGCCTTGGGAGATGAGAAGAAGAGGAAAGAAGGGGGACACATCCCATATCGTGATAGCAAGTTGACACGCTTATTGCAGGCATGTTTTGATTTTTTATTCTGATTTATGCAATTTGTTTTAAATGTTGATATATTTAGATATTTATGAACAATCATTTCAACTATTTGTTTAATTTGATGCTTTCACTATTTTGAAGTATACTGTTTCTACAGAAAAATTTAACAGCATAAATCAACTTGTCATTAGTCATGTTGTTTAATGCATTGATTATTTGTTAAGCAATAAACTAATTGGAAGTGAGATCATTCTACTTACATCATATTTTATAATGTAACAACATTAATGACTAGAAAATGTATATTTCTTATCTCAAGCAAAACGAGAACATATTTAGTTTTCTTTTCTAAGACTTTCACTTGGGTATGGTGATATTTGTGTTTCTTTAGATCTATAATGTGATTAGTTTTAATTGTATTGGCTATAAATCTCTCATTTTTTGGGACTACTTTATCCAGAAAGGAATTTTACATTTGCTGATGGATATTTAAATTCTCAGGATTCTCTCGGAGGAAACAGCAAAACAGTGATGATTGGTATGCAGTTATATATTTTAGAGCATTTTTGTTATACTATTGGTACCAGCTTTTTGCTTTGAATTTCTTTAGCATGCATATGGATTTTTTTCTTTGTATATTTGATTGTAGCTTGTGTTAGTCCGGCTGACACCAATGCTGAAGAAACCTTAAACACTTTGAAGTATGCCAATCGTGCTCGGAACATTCAGAATAAGGCAGTGGTAAGATACTTGTGTTATGATTGCAAGAAGAAAAGCACTTTTCTGGTATTGTAATTCTCGTTCTAACTATCTCATAACTTATACTTGATTAGATAAACCGCGATCCAATGGCAGCACAGATGCAAAGAATGCGGAGCCAAATTGAGCAATTGCAAGCTGAGCTTTTATTTTATCGCGGTGATGGTTGCTCATCATTTGATGAACTTCAGGTTATGTTTTATATAAAAAATGCAAATATTTCTTTTGACATTCTTAACCTTGTTGCTTAAAGGGTTTTTTTTTTTTTTTTCCGGTTTCTAGATTCTCAAGCACAAAGTATCTTTACTTGAAGCAAGCAATGCAGAGCTACTACGAGAGCTTCAAGAACGTAGGCTCACAAGTGAACAATTCGCACAACGTGCACTTGATGCTCAGGTGTTTTTTCCTTTTCTTATTGTCTTCAAATGTGTAGATTGTTGTCAAATCCCATTTACATTCCATTCTATAGCTGGTCAATGGCACTATTAAATCTCAAGTATTTTTAATATTTCAGGTTGAGAAAGACAAACTAATAATGCAAATCGAATCCATTCGTAATGGTAAATCATGGGATGAGATTGACTCTAATCAAAATCAGGTAAAGGTTTGTGCCAAGCTATATAATCTAGCAGTTGATGAGCATAATCTTGCTTGACATGTGCTATTGCATTATTGCAGGATTTTGACTTGATGAAAAATTATGTGTTGAAAATTCAAGAGTTAGAAGGAGAATTGATACGTTTGAAAAGCATAAACAGCTCAAAACGTAGCCGGTTTTCTGATTGTGTTGATTCTGATGATGATGGAGCCTCGAAGAATTCATTATTTTGTACTGAAAATGGTTATTTATCCTCAGGTAATTTAGGAAAAGTAGTTACCTTGCAGTTAACTGTTCATTATTTTGTTAGATGTAAGTCCTTTTGTTTGTTAAAACTTTTCTTATCTGTTCGTTATAAGATGTTCCAAGTGTTATTACATTCTTGAAAAATAAATACATAGAATTGTCGCTATTTTTGTGAAGCTTCCAATTTCTGTCCAACTTCTGATGAGCGTACCATAGAACTACTTAGAGGAGTTTGTCGGATTGGGCTACAGCCTTAAATTTTTCAAAAATTTTCATCTATACTGGAATGTGGCCCAGCTCTTAGACCAAATTAATGTTAAAAATATTAATTTTATATTCTTATTAACATTAATTTAAATTTATAATTAAATTTAAACAAAGAATATTTTTATTAGTTAAAAAATGATTCAGGTCAAACCTAACTGGCCCGATTATAAAAAAAACCCAAGCTCAAATAGACTGTCTGACCTATAAATGGGTTAGAACTAATGCAGATAAAAATAATTCTTCCTTCGAGCGCAGATGAGATCGAGGATAATGAAAAAGAGCTAGAACATTCTTCTCTCCAAGAAAAATTGGACCAGGAACTTAAGGAGTTGGATAAAAGACTTGAACAAAAAGAGGTAATGTTGCTTAGATTGTTAAGTGAAGATTTGACCATCGAGTTTCTTTTTCATTTTGCATTACTGCTACTAATAGATTGAAATATTCATCTTTATTTGTCGACCATCTTGGTTTTAGTTTTTTCTTGTTCTTTTATTTTCTTTATTTTCGTTAACTTTTTCTTTCTTTTTTCTTTTTAAATTACTTGAAGGCTGAAATGAAGCGTTTCACAAGTTCTGACACCTCAGTTCTTAAACAACATTATGAGAAGAAAGTTAATGAGTTGGAACAAGAAAAAAGGATTTTGCAGGTTAGTCTCCTATTTAAAGTTATTGTATTATTTTGTGCTATGTTACTTGGACTCGGTTGAGAGTGTCATGTATATTTGGAGGGTCTTGGAGGATCATATACCCACGTCTTTATCCGAATATATGTCAGATATGGGGATTTCAGTTAAAATGAGGAATCGGAACAACATAGATTTTGTGATTGGCATCATCCTATAACACTAATTCCTTTTGTTTTGTTTGTCAATTGACAGAAAGAAATTGAGGAGCTCAGACATAATCTTGCCAATATTTCTTCTCCTTCTGATGATGGTGCTAAAAAGTTGAAGGAAGAATACCTTCAGAAGTTGAACGCCCTTGAGGCACAGGTGAGTTTTGAATCTTCTTTCACCTGTCAGCAGCAGCTGTCAGTTTCTAGCTATGTCACTCGGACTTGGGTTTGAGTATCGGATATGGATATGCTCAATATTTTATAAGTTTTTCCATGTGTTTGGGGGTTCTTTGGAGGGTCATATTTCCAAATCTGTGTCTGAATATGTGTCATACATGAATATTTAAAGGAAAATGAAGAGTTGGAGCAACATAGGTTCCCAGATTAATATTCTGCTTTGCAGGTTGCAGAGTTGAAGAGAAAGCAAGATGCTCAAGCTCAACTTTTGAGGCAAAAACAAAAAAGTGATGAAGCAGCGAAGAGACTTCAGGATGAGATTCAAAGAATTAAATCTCATAAGGTGAAATCTCAATCCCTTCTCCAATTTTTCATCTTCAAATCTGAAATAGTTTCTGCAAAATAGGGATAGGATTGTTACACTACCAATACCAATGGAAATGTCCGCTTTTTAGGTCCAACTACAACAAAAGATCAAGCAAGAATCTGAGCAGTTCAGGTTATGGAAAGCATCACGAGAGAAAGAAGTTCTTCAGGTACTTGCCAATATGAGATTAATTCATTGTTTGTTATATGATAAACATTTATTATTTGCAATATCTCTTTAAGGGCTTCATAGGCTATGTAATAAAATTTTCGATGTTTAAATGGTTTTGTTATGTGATAGATTTTTGTTATTTACAATACCTCTTTAAGGGCTAAATAGTTTATGTAACAAAATTTTGGCAATTATTATCTAGCATACCAGCTAAACAGTAACCATTTCATAATAAATAATATGTAATGTTTTATTGCGATTGTAGTCCTTGAATTATACTCCACTTTAACTTTTCTAGTTTCTTCATGTCAATAACCTCAGCGTCGTATTAGTTTGAAATTGAAAATGATTGTATCACTTGGGTTTCTTATGTGCTATGGTGGGATGGGCTATGGATAGAGATCTTAGGTTTGAACCATAGTGCTCCTCTTTTAACCTCCCCCCCCCCCCCAAAAAAAAAGAAAAAAAACCATACACACCATAATAGTATCTGCTTTTGGATGTTAATGCTAATGCATATAATATGTTATTCTTTTTATTTTTCAAAATTTGGGAGTTGTATAGTTGAGATAATTCTAGCAACATTTTTTCTCGTCAATGTATAATTTTTGTCTCTTTTTCTTGAAAACTAGCTTAAGAAAGAGGGAAGGAGAAATGAGTATGAGATGCACAAGCTCCTAGCTTTGAATCAGAGGCAAAAGATGGTAAAATTTATTTTCACATGGAAAAGCTTTCGATCTTTCTAATTCTAATGAACAGTTCTCACGCTTTGCATACGTGTGTTAGGTTCTGCAAAGAAAGACTGAAGAGGCTGCTATGGCTACAAAAAGGCTAAAGGAGCTTCTAGAATCTCGAAAGGCATCCTCAGGTGAAGCTTCCAGTTAGGAGCTTTTTTGTGTCAGGCAGTTTATTTTTGTTTTTTTGTAATTATAACTCAATGACAGTAAATTTTCATATGCAGGTGCTGGAAATGGCAATGGTCCCGGAATTCAGGTATTGATGATAACTATAAAAAGATTAAATAGTTTGTTTTCAAATTGTGTTGACCAATTAGTTTTGGTCTAAGATATCTTATTGAATTGTTATATTGGGGTTATATTTTCAAACTTTTTTTTTTTTTTGTAGTTGTGGATTTTGATCCATCTTCTAAGTGGCTTTATTTTTTGATATAATACACTTTTCTTCTTTCAAAGGCAATAATGCAGACAATTGAGCACGAACTTGAGGTGACAGTACGGGTACACGAAGTACGCTCTGAATATGAACGGCAATTGGAAGAGTGAGTTCTCTTGACATCAGGGAAATTTTGTTTAGGTAGAGGCATTTGGGCTCAATGTCTATTGATATTTATTACATAAGATTCCAACAAAGTGTAAGCTTTCTTATGGTGCTGTTATTAGAATGTCATTGAATCTATTAAAATAATCTTTTTGTTTGTATGATAGGAGGGCGAGGATGGCCAAGGAGGTTGCCAGACTGAAGGAGGAAGCTGAGCTACTTAAGCATGGTGGTTTAAGGTTAAAACTTTTGCTTTTCTATGTGCTCTTCATAATTTGAACAGTTTTTTCTTTTTCCCCCTCCACATTATTATATAAATCAATGGTTAGATAACTTTTGTTTAATACCAAATGCAGAGATTATCCTGAGAAAATGTCACCTGGTGCAAGAAACTCAAGAATTTTTGCTCTAGAAAACATGCTTGGTGCTACTTCTAGCACACTGGTTTCTATGGCCTCACAACTGTCCGAAGCTGAAGAGCGTGAACGTGTTTTTAGTGGAAGAGGACGTTGGAATCATGTTAGGTCTCTTGCTGATGCAAAGAATATTATGAATTATCTATTCAATTTAGCATCATCCTCAAGGTAACGCATCTTTCCAAATAGAAAACTTATATGCTAATCTTTCCCTTTGTTTAATAATTGATTTGCTGAACTTTTTGCTTTTGCTATAATGGTTGTTAACATCTTGGATCTTGCTTTTTATTTGCTTCAATTAATAACTTGCTATCCCTTATTTATTAAGGTGCTCGTTGCGAGATAAGGAAGTTCATTGCAGAGAAAAGGATGGGGAAATAAGAGAACTAAAGGAGAAGGTGGTAAAACTAAATAGTTTGGCTAGACAACTTGAGGCACAAAAGACAGATCTTGTTCATCAAATAAAAATGAAGGTTAGTAACCTTTATCACTTGATGTCCATTGAGTTTGGACTATCGATTCTGATTTGCTATGTATTGTAACAACAGAATCTAACCGCTAAGCATTCCGGAAACATGGATTCTGGCATTCATGACTTAAATGGCGGGAGACATAAGTATGAGTTGCGTAAGCAGGTAGGTGCCACTCGCCTTCTCTATAACTTTCTATTGCCATTTACTTGTTACTTAAAGTAGACCGTGTTTAAACTTAAAATTATTATTATAGGAACATCGAAGCTCTGTAATCTTTTTGGAGGACATGGATACATCTGAGTCGGAACATTCAGATGTGGAAGCACATGATGATGATGACGATGATGAATGGGTGCAGTCAGAAAAAAGGCCAACAAGGAGAAAAGCTTCTAGATCTCGAGCTTCAAGTATGGGAATTAATCAACCAGACACCAATGACTTGGAAAACATTAAGGGATGTACTGATGAGGTTACAGGGAAAATTGATGGACTATGCTGCACTTGCAGTAAGCAGTCTTTGTGCAAAACATCAAAATGCCAATGTAGAGCAAACGCAAATTCTTGTGGGCAGTCATGTGGTTGTTCTTCAGTCAAATGTTCCAATAGAGAAGCAGAAGCAAACATTGCAAATGATGCTGGCACTGACGAAGCAACCAGCCTTGTTGCTCGTGGTGCAATGCTACTCCAGAATGCATTGGAAAGTGAGAAGGCAGCTGAAACGAATGATGATTGTGCTACAAAGAGAAAAGCACTTACCGACATTGGAAACACATTGGTACCATTTCTGGTTTCTGGTCTTACACGATAAAAAGATAGCTTCTGTTTGGCATAATCATCTCATGTATCGTTTTTTTTTTTTTTTTTTCCTAAGCCTATGCTAAAGTTTACTTGTTCTTTTGACAGGCTAGACCCAATGCACCAAAGCCTAATCCGAGAAAGAAATGGGGAAAATCCATGATTCAGCTGGTTCCTGTTGCTCCACCACCTTCACAGCCAGAGAATACGGCACCTGCAGCACCCCAAAATCCGGAAAACGTCGATCCTCCCAAAAATGCAGATAGCTATCAAGGTGAATCAGATACCCCTCTGAAGTTACCAAGAGCAATGCGATCAGCTTCATCAAATGGCAGCACATTACTGAGAGAAAGAAATGTTGATCAACCGGATGAATCGACCAACAAGGAACCAGCTGTCCTTGCTCCTAGCAGTCCTGTTAGGCCAACAAGAACATCAGATGAGAAAGAGAACTGCCGCCGTTAACTTGGAAGAAGCCATTAATCAGTAAAATTATCCACCACCACACTTACTAACCAGCTTTGTGAATTGTGATGCATGTCATTATTTCCATGAAAATGCATTTTTTTTTTTGTTGGAAATTATTTGGTTTTCAAGCCTTCTGGTTGTGTAAAAGAAAGGATCCAACATGAAAAGTTGAATCCATGAAAAGTGATGATTGACTTGATGTTATTTGACAGTTAAAAGACCGACGAAGTTGACTAGATTGTGTTCCTTTTTTTTTTTACTCCATTACCGAGGAGTATATGCACTCTTAATTGGCAAGAAGTCTAGAATTGTTTCCTTGAGATCAGTAGACTGTGGTATTGTTTGTTTCTGTTTCTCAAGATTTATGACGTCGGACTTAAATTGAGCGTCATGGATATATATATATATATATATATATACACACACACACACATACACACACACACACACACTAAGAATATATTTAATTTTTAAAAATTTTTTATATAAAAATTATATTTTTATATTTATATTGAAATATGTTAAATACAAGTGTTAAATAGGAATATGTTAAAAAAAATATAGAATTTGCATAATATAACCTAAAATTATTGTTATTATTATTATAATAATTATAGTGGATTGAAATTCGAGGAAAGTAGTGAGAAATTATTAAATTTGGTTTCCAATTTTTTGAACCTTGTTAAACAATATAATTAAATATATAGTGCTTTAAAATTTTGAATCGTATTGATTTTAAACATCCTTTTTTCTTTTTAGTGCTGATTGGAATAAATTATATGTCCTATGTTAGTGGTTTTTCCATAAGAAAAATGAAAAAAAAAAAAAAAGAAGGGAAGAATAAAAGTTTTTCTCATTAAATAATTAAATTTAAAAACCAAAGTTTTTATTTGTAAGATACTGGCTGAAGAAAAATCCTTTTGTCTTCTCATTTTTATCCTCAAAATCAATGTATATATATATATACACACACACACACGCGTGTATTGATTGTTCGAAAGAAAAAGTTTTGAGAAATTGACGAATTGGTAAAGAGGAATTGCAAGTGTTAGAATAGAATTTTAATCTTGCAGGAATCAAGCTTTGCAATGAGTGGGTGAATCATTTTTAATTAAGTCTCAACAATTGTTTAACAATCGAGCTAGCCATTTGATTTGATATTCTCAACTCAGTAAGCCTTTTTTAATCCCGATTTCACTTCATCTCAAACTTTTTTTTTAAATTAATTTTAATTATAAAACATATTTAAAATAAAATAATTATTTTATATATCAATTATAAAAAAATTAAATATCTCACCTCAAATGACAGTAGTATATATCTAATAAAATATATTTAAAAAAATAATAAATAAATGAAATACGGCACCTTGGCCAGTTTCTGGCGTGCTCAAAACCTCCCGAGATTCTTGGTGCATCCATCATTTAAAGAGGCTTCTTCAGCCGGTATCTCAATCAAGCTCTGATGCCTGCGATTCTCTTCCGGCGCAGGTTGACGATCATTTTTTTTTTTTAACCAATGAAACAACAGTCTCACTATCGATGGCATTTTAACAATCTTCAACCAGGTTTGGTGTGACATCTGCTCGGATCACCTTCCTCAACCGTTGATTTCACATTAGGATGCTCGGCAACAGCGTCAAGATTCTTCAAATCAGGTTCCGGATTTAAAACATCTGCTTTATGTTCTTCTAACTCCTTCAACTGCTTCAGTTTTCTGATCAAATAATTGCAAACAGATTCAAATTCAAATAATATTTAAAAAAAATCGTAAACATTCGATCCACTAATTGTAATCTTTTTGGATAAAATTAATGCTAAATACTACGAGTACCACGCCCTGTCTGCTCGATGCATTGTTAAATAAAACTCAAACATTTTTTTTTATTAAAATAAAGAAAGAAGGGCATGAATTTTGCGAACTTCAAACATTTTTCACGTGTCTTAATCTTGGATACAACGTGAAATCTCAAAAAAGAAAAATAAAATAAATCTTTTTTGAGTTTTTTAACACTTACAGATGGTAGAATGAAGAACAATGAAAGAGTGAAAAACAAAATTATGTAAAAATAATAAATAAAATAAATCGTGAGAATCCGAGCAATGTCAGGCCCTGACCTCTCACACAAGGCATCGCTGGACACGCTCGAAGGCTGACTACTACTCATATCTCCCTGTTGTGCAATTTACATTTTTTTTCTTCCACACTACGTAGTTTTATATTAATAAAATTTTAATTTTATTAAATTATATTATTTATTATTTATTTTATTAAATAATTTTAACAAAAATTGGATCGACATATATAAATAATTTATTTTTTATGTTTCATATATATATATATATATATATAAATTATCCTTGTTAAATTGTTTTTTTTTATTTGCATTTACTTAATGCAATTAGTATAACTTATTAATAATTAAAATATAATTATATAAGTTAATAAAATTAAAATTTTATTATTTATAAAAAAATTAATATTAAATTTAATGAGTTAAAAAATAGAGTGAGGGTGGCAAACACCTGCCGTCACTATGGACTGCTGTTCGGACAAAAACATTTTGGGAGAAAAAAAAATTTAGTATAAAGTAAAATTTTTTTAATTTAACTAACGGATTAAAATATTATCGTATATTTTAAATAAAAATTTAAAATATAAAAATAAAATATTTAATAATATTTTAATTTTATTTATAAAATTAAAAATTTTATTATTAATTTATTAAATAATTATTTTTGAAAAAAAAAATAGCTTTCAAGGTAGAAAAATCATTATCTGACTGACACAGTAGACGTTCACAAATCATGGAACATCACATTTTCTATTTTCCCTCATTTAATTCCCCTTTTTTCTTTTTCTTTTTTTTTGAAAAAAAAAAAACAATTCTATACGCCAAAACTAGACCTTAGTGTTTTATTATAGCTTAAGAGAGAGAATACTTGAAAGTAACGATGAATATAAGAGCAAAACAACCACCTTTATTTTTAAAATTTTATTTATTTATTTATTTATTTTTCACTACAAAAAAACACTAGAATGATGACCATCCGAAAATAACCTACAAACAGCTATGACTACGAACGTTTTCGGTTTCACATCCCTTGTAAACTAGCTATCATATTGTTCCCTATTAGAATTTTGAATGAAGGAGGGGGAGGTCTAAAAACAAATGATCCTTCTATTTAGAGTATTATTTAATATTTTTAAAAAAATAGAAAAAAAAGGTGGATTAACGTCTAGCAGATGCCTCTTTATCATAAGATGAAACTAGTTTTTAGCTTTCTGCTATCAGTATCCAACCGGCTGCTTTTAACTCCAGAAAGCCAGAAATGCACCATTGAAAGAAAAGCTAGGGCCAGAAAATTAAATTCATCACCATTTTCGGGCATGGATGTTTTTGAAGAACCACGGAAGAAAATGAAAACGGGCACCATCGTCACCAGACATCTCTAAGATATCGTCCTTCCATCTGGAGTTTCTTCACCATAGACTCTGCATTCGACGAATCCAGGTTTTCCTGGAAAATCTATAGACAAAGGAAGTTTTGACATTAATGTTCACTGCAAATCAAGAAGTGATGAATGAATAAAAGGGCACCAAATTTTATACTAAATGCAGCAATAACTCCAAGATGTTGTGATGGTGAGACAGTTGACTATCATTTACAAGTATTGAAAAGCTTGATAAAAATAAGTTTATATGATGAGAGAGACAGAGGAGGAAATCGAGAGACTAATAAATCAATACCTGCTCCTGAATAATTGTGTGCAAAGTGCGATGAACATCTCTAGCCATACCCTTGGCATCACCGCATGCATAAAGATATCCTCCCTTAGAAATTAAGTTCCATACATATGCTGCCTGTATACCGAAAGCTGACACATGTATTAATGTAGCATTTTATATCATTTGACTACAATCTCTGTTGCTTCCTACTACTACTACTACTACTATTACTACTACTTACTTTATCCATCATCTTATGTTGAACGTATTCCTTTTGTGGCCCCTCTCGTGAGAATGCGAAAATGAGCTCACACAGGGCACCTTGTTCAACAAAGTTATTGAGCTCATCCTCATAAATGAAATCCTACAAAAGTTGCCAAAGAAGTAAATAAATAAAATCCTAAAAATGATTGTCAACATCGGCAGCCGATTACAGTGTTGCCAAAAGATTATTAGTATCAGAATCAGATCCTAACCATTCGCCGATTCCTCCATCCAAAAAACAGTAGAGATGGACCAAGTTGTGCACCATCTTCTTTAAGGACCATTCTTTCCTGCAAACAGCAAATAGCTTTTAGGTTATTTTCTTCCTTTTGGCCAAATAAAAGAAACATGTAAAACAGAAAGTGACAAACCTGTAGAAAACCTCTGAAAGGTGCCAAACCAGTCCCAGGTCCAACCATGATAACCGGTATTGAAGGATCTGCTTTTAGCTTAAAATTAGATTGCCTGATAAAAATAGGAGCCCAGCTACAATCGTTGCTTTTCTCCAGAGGAACTGCATTCTGAATTTTTTTTCCCCCCCCAATACAGTTAGATGTCAGATATCACTAAAGACTAAGTAATGTCTAGCAAATAGCAGATATCTGCAAGCTTTGCATAAAAGTGAACAAGAATTATGAATTATAAAAATGGGAAGAACAACAAACGAGATTACAATCACTACCTTCATCCATGTTGAACACGCACCCCGGTGAATTCTTCCGGTTGGAGTTGGACCATAAACTAAAGCACAGGTTACGTGAACTCTGCGGGGGACAAACCTGCTTAAAAGTAAGCAAACTTCCTATGAATCTTATGTGTAAGGTAATACTGCATATTGATAATACAGATAGGACCAAATTCAATGACCTAGGGGAGGATGAGATAGAATAATAACGAGGCTGTAAATGAGGGGCTATAGCCGCAAAAAATACACCGAGGGGAGGTTTTACTGATGGGAACTCAGCCATAACCTCAAGAAGACTTCTTTGATTTCCAACGACTCATTGTGAGTATTCATCCTAGTGAAAAGGAAGACATACTTAATAGGAAACAATAGCACAAGAACAATAACAAACAATAATAGCAAACATAAAAGACAAAAGGGAAGAAAGAAAAAAAAAGCAGTACTAATCAACCTTCCCCTGCGGTGATGACAAGAACTTAAGTTTTTCGGCTTCACTGGGTTCAGTGGCATGAGCAGCCAAGGCAACCAAAGCAGCCTGACGACAAAAATAGTTTTCAAACAAAGAAACCAATTATTTAAGCAACAATAGAGACTAGAAGATATGCCAAAAATCAGCTGGAAACTTCTTTTCAAGGAAAATAAAGAAAAAAGTAGAGGGGAAGGTGGGTGGTTTACCTTTCTTGGAGGGTTTAAGAGATCTGTATATTGTGCCAACGCTTTTTGAAGTGTACATGGACTGGCAAAAGGAGGTGGCTATGAGCTCCCAAGGGATGTGCCATCCTCGTTGTCAGTGTGTATAGAAAACAGCAAATCCAGGGGTTGACCCAACAATCTTGGAGCTTCTTCAACAGTCTCAATGCAATTTTCAGCATAAACACCAACATGATCTCCGGTTTCATATCTGGGCAGTTGAACTTATTAATTGCATGAGTATAAGGTCATGTACCATAAGGCCATATTATCCATTCTTGTGAAACCAAATTCATAGGGCCAAAAGCGCTTAAAACGCAGCAAAATATTAATACCACTTTCACAGAGATTGATTCATAGGAAATCAATTTTAAATTTATAGTAACAAACATTACACAGCTGTGAACTTCCGTGATGCCGGTCCCTGATATGTCAAACTCCAAATGTATACAAGAGCGATCAGATTCAGGCTTGTGGAGCTCCCTCTGAAAGGCAACATTAACTCTGTGTGCAAATCATGTAACAGTGATCTCAGAAAGGAAAATAAATGCAGGAAGAGGGGGTGAGAAAACCAACACAATGCACATCTCTTGTTACCTGCATGGATGGTGAATGTCATATGAAGCATTCCCGTTGGCCCTATTTCAGTAATTATCCTCGATGTGCATCACAGTAGGATCATGAATCACTACTCTGTATTCGGGAATAGCAGCAGTATATGGGGTAGAGGCGGTATTTTCATCATCCTTATCTCTAAGCAGTTGATCTAACTCTGGCCATAGCAATTCTCTCCTAAGGGAGGAATAAGAAAATAGAAAAAGAAAAAGAATTACGCTAAAGCTAACAGCGCACAAGATTGAAGTCCTGTCCCAGAAAAAAAAAAGCTCCAACGTCACCAAGTTTAAGATGATGCTTCAGCTTCAATAAAAAAATGAAACAGAATCGCTGAGAGAGACGATAAGACAGTTATAGAGAATGACCAAAAGATGATTACATACCATGCTGTAAAATCATCTTCAATACATTGATCATCATCACCAAGACCAACTTCGATAAGGCGTTTAGCACCTGTTCACAAAAGAAAAAGAAATAGTCAACCATTCCCTCCAATTTCTCATCAGTTAAAGTTAGGAGCAATGAATAGCATGGTACATGCAATCAGCTATTTGTTTCCTTTTAATGAAAGGATATGGCTCAATCGTGAAATCCATTTTTCTAACTCTTATTTTCGAGGCAATTCTTAATAGATGTCCATGAAAGCCCGAAAGGAATATGCTTATACGTCTGGTACCCAAGAAACCTTAAGACTTGAGTATTAATTTTCAGCCTGAACTCCCAATTCCCACCTGACCTTGAAATTTTGACTCCACACTCAATAGTAAGAAAAATGCCATCAACTAGATCAGACAGGTGGAATCTCGAAATAAGTAAAATGGAAAAATACCTTGTCCAGAAAGTTGCTCATCAAGCACCTTTGCTATCTATTCCCCACAAAAAAAAAAAAAAAACAAAAAAACAAAAACAAAAAGAAGAAAAAAAATCATTAAACTACGTTACACAATTGCAAAGGAGAAAAACAAGCAAACGAGCAAAATTGTGTAATCTTAAGTGCCTTATTCAGTAGGTCGGTCCTGTGTCTGTGTGTAAATGTTACCTTATTAAAATGTTCATATTGACGGTTACCCAGCCCAAAAACACCATATGTTAGTTGTTTAAGCCAGAGTTCCCTTTCATTTCCCTAAAATAGAATAAAACATCCTAATAATGTGTTAATTAGCAAAAATGGTGAATGATGCATGATGAAAAAAAGCCTCAACTTGAATGTTCTTTTGTGGTAGTAAACAACCTCAGTAAACCATTTGTAAAATCTCGCAGCATTGTCGGTTGGCTCCCCATCTCCATAACTACAATTTCATGCTCAACTAGATTAAATACCCCCCAAAACAAATACAGAACCAAAGACTAGCGCCAGCAGAAGCAAGAATCTATCTTACGTGGCGACCATGAAAAAAGCTAAAGTCTCCTTTTTGAGCTTCTCTTCATATTGTTCATCATCCACAGCATAATCATCCTAATATAAAACATAAACAACTTGATGGACCTGATTGCAAATACTAGAATATATTCTGAAGTACGAGAACAAAGAAACCAAATAGCTCTCCACACATATAAGGTCAACAACTTTGACAGCTGCTTTCTCATATCTTGCCTTGATCTCTTCTGCTAAAGCCTGAAATACGAAATTCTCATATAAAAAAATGTGCATTTTTTATAAAAAGACGCCTGCCTCTTCCAATCAAGCATGTGCCACGAGCCAAACACACGTCAATTTTTGGCCCAGTGTAACAGTGAGTAACAGAGAAAAAAAAAATTCCCATGTAGCTCAAGTAGCCGCTATTGGCGAGATTTACTACCGAGAACTACTGACACCAAGTTTCTATCCGTAGTCTTGTCCAGATTTCTTTGAGCTCTGAGTGACGAAAGCTACGGAGACAAAAACTTAGCAAATCCATAGTGCCAAAAATCGCTAGTTCGCTGCTGAATAAAAATTTTATTATAACTAAAAACACAGCTAAATTCCCAGAAATGTTGGGAATTTTATGAAAGGTAGAGTAAACTTCAAATAATGCCTTTAACCATAAATTGCTTCATAAAATTAACTTCAAAAGATATCATTTCCCTCATCTCTTTGCCACTTCTTAATCCAGATCTGTACGTTTAATAAGTTGTACCAGCAATCCAATTTTCCACAACAAACCAGTGATAAAAAGAATAAGCTTAATCAGCAGTATTAAAATCAGTTATCTTCATATTTTCCATCAACGAAAAGGTTTCCTTCACTCAACTAGTCAACAGCCAAAGTCGTACATTTTCAACAAAACAATCAAATCATCATACGCAGCCATCAAAATCGAAACTTTAGAGTTTCCTTCCTTTTTTTTTTTTTACCGTAGCAAATCCCTCAGCCGTTCCCGTCTGGGTGCCGTAAAAAATGGTAACTTTAGTTGTACCGGCAGCGACAACGGCGTCATCATCTTCATCATCCTTGAGTGAAACAGGCCTAGAAGCAACCAACGGCTTAACATCACGGCTACGTTCAGATGCCCATTTTTTCCAGAGAAAAACCAAAAGCCCCAGAATCACCGCCAGCAACGTCGTTGCGATCACTATAACAGAATCCGTTATCGATCCCCCCTAACGACACTCCCATTACCGATTCAACAAAACTCACCAAAGCCGAGCTCGAACTCAAATTTAACTCCCTCCTCCTCAAAGAAAAAAAAAGCAACCCCAAAAAGATAAACAATTTAAAAAAAAAAAACTTGGAAGATCTGGGACGAGGTTGGTCAGAGTTAAAAGGTGAAGCTAGAAGAGTGTTTTTTTTTTCTTTTTTTGGGAGAGGGGCCCAGAAAGAAAGGCTTGACCAGAAAACTTAGGGGGAGGAAGAGATGCAGGGATCCGTCCGGTTTCTGTTGTTTATTTGTTTTTTCTTACATTTTGTAGATATGTGTTTATTTATTATTATTATTATTATTATTATTATTTTTCAAAAGGGCCGCGGGACTTTCCCTGTGTTAGAATTTATAACAGTAATAGTTGACAAAGCCGAAAGCCCAAACAAAATGAAAAGGTTTCTTTTCTTGACTTTTCCGTCTTCTTCTTTTGTTCCTCTTCTTATTAATGAGAGATTATGTCATACTTAGGGTAGAGTGTATAAACAAATATATATATATATATATGATATTCTTTTAATTTTGTTTTTAAGATTAAAAAAAATACAAATTCTGATTACTTACTTTTGCTTTCTTTTCAGATTTTTTTTTTTCACAGTTAACAGTCTTTGGTTCACCGAATTGCTAAGCGATTTTAGACCATTTTTTTTTAAATTATATTTGTCAAACAATAGAGTCTGATCTTTTAAATTATATATGTCGGAATGGAAATCAAATTCCTATCTCCTATAAAATCTTCTATCTTTTACCCGATAATCTTCAAAATCAATACACTTCCATCTCCAAAAAGACACCGATAATACAACGGTTAGTTAAAGATTGTATTATTAGAACAAAAAATTTAAAAAGTTTCATATAATTCGTTGCTTATGAAATTAGATTAGAAAATGTAGCATTTTGGACGTCAAGTTTTCAAATTAAACATTTTTCTTCATCTCTTTTATTGGAAAAGTTTTCAAATTCCAAAAACGTAACACATGTTATATATATATATATTTAATTTTTATGCATTTGAATAATTTTATAATCAAGATATCAAAAGCGATTTTAAATCTTATGTGAATGTCTACTATAATTATACTGTTAAATTTAACGATTAACATATTAAAATATTAATAATATAAAAAATTACATAAGTATCTAAAATTAATTTAATTATATATATGTATATCATTCTTACCAACTTAATTCAAAACTATTTTACCTTCTTCTTAATATATATATATATATATATAAATATATATATCTGGTTTGAAGGCACTTTCGAGGACTTCTATTATTCTCTATTTTATATAATCCATCCACATTTCAAAGAGAGATTTATCATTACTAAAAATATATATATTTTAATAAAGAATATTAGCATTTTTTGTTGAAATATTCTGTATTTTTTTGGTTAAATGCTCGATTGAGGGGTTTTTTTTAAAAAAAAAAAATTAATCAAGAAATATTGGAAGTACGGACATTAAAGGAAAAAAAGTAAATGTATTAAGAAATTTTATAGCATGAAATCATTATTATAGTAGTAAGCGGAAAGTAGGGAGTAGGAAAACTTTAGTAATTAGAATAAAAATACCATGAAAACTTTGAGCCTTCGGCTCCAAAATCCAAATCGTAATTTGCAATATATATATATATATATATGTATATGTCTATGGAAATAAGAAAAGGGGTTTTCAACGTGCATGCATATTAGTTCAAACGACGATTATACTACCAAAATTGCAAAATTTCCCCTGTAATTTTTGAGTTTTTTTCTGTCATAATTTTAGTAATGTTAATTTTATTTTATTATGTCAATCATGCATATATTAATACAAATAAATATTAAATATATTAAAATTTTAAATATAAATACAATATATATTAAATTTATACTACTAAATGCATTTGAAATATGTATTGTAGTATTTTTATGTTTATCATATATATATATATATATATTGTATTTACCAATTACCAAATCTAATTTTGTGGTTAGAAGTTTCTCCTGTCCATCTGAAAAAAACCACTATAGATTGGGCTTGAAAAGAGCCAGCCGGCTTGGGCTGCTCCAGACTATTTATCACCTTCTGTGAATAATGTACAATTGCATGCAGTAAGCTAGTTTTTGATCACGTTGACGGTCCAAACTCTAAACCTTTTCTTTTGTTCCCTAAAATACGATCTTAGTAAAAATACAGTTAAAAAATTTTACATTTTAAGTTTAAGGTTTGTTCATAATACTAAAAAATTATATTTATATTTATATATTTTATAATTAAATTTAAATAAAAATATATTATTTTATTTTAAAAATATTATTTCAAGTTGAATCGATTCGAAACATAAAACTTAGACTCAGACTTGGGTCTACATACAAGTCTACTTGCAAGTTAGATTAAATTTTAAATAAAATTTTTAAAAAATCTACTAAAATTCAATCTATAAATAAATTTCAAAAAAAGTTTGAAAATAAAATTATTTTTTGGATATTTCCAATGTAAAATATTTGAAACAATGAATTATGAGTCTAAAGTGAGTATTTCTTTTTTTTTTTTTTTCAATTCACCCATGTTTTTGAAAGCGTGAATTTGGGGAGAAGAATTTAAATTTCATTTATTATATAAATTATAAAAATTAAATATTTAAATTGAATAAAAATTATTAATTAAAATTCAATATTATTTATGTATTTGAAAGGATATACAAAAATGAGTTTAAAATTTAAAAATCAAGTTCTTTTTACCATTTAATTAAATTTCCTCCTATTACAAATTTTAATTTTGTTATCCTAAAAAACAAAAAAAAAAAATCAAAATACAGACCAAAATGATAATAATAATAATAATAATAATAATTATTATTATTATTAGCATTAGTATTATTAGGTAAATCAAAATTCACTTGCATTTCCCAAAAAGGAAAGGGCACAATTAAAATAAGTAAGGGCACTCTTATTTCCCAAACTGGCCGTCCGATTAACCCCCAATATTAGACATCGCACGGTGTCTGTCTCTCACCTTCATTAAAACTCCCATGGACGCGAGTTTTCCAGAACTTTAAACAGAAACCCTTTCATTCAGTATCAGTGTCCTGCAAACTGCTAGGAAAGTTTCACCTTTTCTTCGTCTCAATTTCTCACCCAAATACATTTATTTCTTTTTTTTTATTCCTTAATCAATTTTTCAATCAATCAAAAAATCTCAAGAATCCCATTAAGTCATGCCCACCAACTTAAACTTCTCAGGTGATGTGTGTGCGCGTGTATATGCATAATTTTACTTTAAATTCCTTTCTAAATAACACTTATTTTAATTTCTCTTCAAATTAATGAAATGGGTTTTTCTTGTAAATCAAATTTGTTGTTTTATCAATTGAAGGAGCTTGGATTTGCTTCAGTGTATCATCTCGGATAGTAAAATTTATATTTATATATAATTTAAGTAATTATCATTTATTTATGTATGTATAATTTTTTTCGATGATATTGTAAATGGTGGGTTTCGATTGTGAAAGATGGTATATTGTTCGGGGAAAAAAAAATCCTATTTTTATGGTCAGATCTCAAGTGATTAATTGCTATGATGGATTACGAAAGCTCAGATTCTTGTTATTTTTTTCAAAGATTTTGTTCCTTGGATGATTGTCTAGGATACTTTTTCAACCTCTAAATTATGGGTTCGGTATTGGAATTGTATCTTTTTTTTCTAGGGGTTTGTTGCTTTATGATATTCATAGAAATCCTAATACCCCCGTTTAAGTATTTTCAAAGATCATATTCCTTGATCTTGGATGCTATTGTTGGTTCCATGTTGGAATTATGTCGTTCTGGCCGATCAGGGGATTGTTCTTTTATGATATTCATATAATTCTTAAGAACCCATTTAAGTGGGATTGCAACTTATTTTTTGTTTCCATTTACTCCAATATCGTTTACAGGCGTTTCCAATTGCTATGTTTTCAAAAGCCAATTGCAGGAGTATGCGCAAAAAAGGGGTCTTCCTACGCCTGTATATGAGACTATTAAAGAAGGCCCTTCCCATGAACCCTCGTTCAGGTCGACAGTGATAGTGAATGATATTAGGTATGATTCGTTGCCTGGATTTTTTAATCGCAAGGCAGCAGAGCAGTCAGCCGCAGAAGTTGCTCTCACAGAGCTGTTCAAGGCTGGTGAAGTTAATGAAAGCATCTCTCAACCTGTTGTGAGTTTTACTGTGGTTTAGTTTATGATATTCGTTTAGCGGTGCCATTTTCCTATATTAATTACATTTCATAAATTGTTGATTTGGTAATTTGTATTGATAAATTCTGTAACTTATTGTGAAGTTGCTGAACCACCTTGTTGTAAATTAAATATTTTCTATTTTTTTTGTTTAGTTTGTAGGTGTGGCTTCTCTCTCTCTCTCTCTTTTTTTTAATCAAATGAAAATCTTATTCATGGCTGACCTTCTTCTATGGATGCTTGCTTCAGCATGAGACAGGCTTGTGCAAGAATCTATTACAGGAATATGCACAGAAGATGAATTATGCAATTCCAGTATATCATTGTCAGAAGCATGAAGCAATGGGGCGCTTGCCTCACTATTCATGTGCAGTTGAGATTGGAGGCATTCGGTACATTGGAGCTGTAACAAAAACCAAAAAAGAAGCAGAGATCAGTGCTGCGAGAACTGCTTTACTGGATATTCGGTCAAGTGCATCAGAATTATCTGATAAGGCATTTGGCAACACTCAGCTAATGGTTATTCCTTGCAGAAAGAGGGCAATGGAGACAGCAAGTAATCTTGATGAGACTGTGAAAGTTCCTCAGGCAAAGAAAAACAAGTTCAAGAAGAAAAATTTGAAACGAAAACTCTATGGGAAAAATTCCGATCATTCTCGAGACAAAACTATTGGCAATTTGGCTTCGGATGATCTGCCAAAACCACAATGTGTTCAAACTGATTCTCTTACCATATTGAGTTCAGAAACTTTAGGTACAGAAGTGATGAGGGATCTCCAAGAGACAAAGATAGCGAGTGACTCAAGTGAGCAAGATATGCCTTCTGCAGATGTTGCATTGGCTACCCAGGTTACTGATAATTCTAAAAATGGGGAAGATATGATTTCTGCAGATGTTGCATTGGCTCCCCAGGTTGCCGATGATTCTAAAAATGGGCATTTGACAGCTGTGAATTCTATTCATAGCAGTCATGAGGCTTCAGATATGGAAAATTCCATAGTTTTTGATGATCTAACTGATTTGGTTAAATTGACTGACAAGGACGAGATGGCTTCAATGGTTAGTGATCCCACTCCGAGTCGGGTGTAGGCTTCAAAAATCATGCCTGGCTTAAACCAAGCTGTAGACAGGATCAATGCAAATGCCAGCCAAGCGTAGGTCTGAGAAAAAGTACATGGTTGTTTGATCGTCCGGATTTGATTTTGCAATTAGAGAAAATGAAGAATATAGGGAATAGGGTGAATCAGGACTCTTAGTAGATTTCTTTATAGACATCTTGAGAATTTTGCACGATTAGTAAATTAGATTTGGTATTATCTGCTTCATTATTTATCTTCATTTTTACATTGTAAAATTGGGAAATCTGTAGCAGAGTCCAGACATGAGTGCTGTTATTGTGGGTTCAAATGTCTGCATTTGAACATTTTGAAGAATGAAAAGCAGCTTGCATTTTGTTGCATTATAAGTATAGTGTCTAATTTTCTATGAAGATGGTGAACCCTTTACTCAATTTTCCTAACCGTTGGGCTTATATATTGCTTTTCTTGTGCCAAGAAAAAGGGAATTTCTCAACATCATAATAATGACATAATTCTAACCATATTTGCATTTATGCAAAGATTAATTTGAACTTATTGTGGTTGAGATGAATCAGAAGTTACTGCAGAGGGTTATCTGGCATGGATGAGATTGATCGAGTAAATGCTACCCAAAATGACAGAGCCATGGTTGAAGGTGCAGGAAACAATGCTGGCAAATATCTGAACTGTAAGCACCTTGAAATGAAGAAATGGAGAAATTTGACTGTCAAAGTGACAAATCCATCCTGAATAATTCTTCTACAAACGTTACTGTATATTTCATCTGCAAATCCCCATTACCAAAATGTTAGTATAAATCAATCAAATTGTCTTTGTTCAGACAGAATCATGTTTGGGTTAGTTCAGGACTATGAACATTATTAAACTCACCAAATTGTTGTCTGAAGTAGCGTCCATTCTCTTCCTCCACAATCTTTTGCAGCCCCTGAATACGTGAGCGGGCTAAAACACCAAGAATCAACCCCAGTAGGGTCACGAAGATCATAGCTTTGTTAATGTTATACAACTTTGATGCCATTATAATTTGAAACTTCCTATATTTTTTTTCACACTTCTGTTCTTGCCCTCAATTGAAATGAACACGAAACACCTTTGGCTTTTACCAGGATTTGATAGCCCTCTTACATATACATGGTGTGAAGTCGAGTTAGTTTGATAAGTCATGCTTCATTTATTATTAACAACTTCCTATTCAATGATAAATCGATAGTAGGAAGCTTCTTTGGTTCAAAACTAAAGGAGTCAACATGCTTACTAGTCTTCCTTCCTCTCAATTAACTTGCGTAGAAACCGGGGGATTGGCTCTAATAATCATAGGAAATGGTCAATGTCTGATTTGAAGGCCAATTTATTTATCTGTGTCATGTTTTTGTTACAATCAAGTTTAAAGTATTTTACATTAATTGAATTCAAAGTTGGGTCGAGTGAATAAATGGATAGAGCTCTACGGCCCCAATTATAGGGAAACAAAAAGTAACGAGCTTCTGTTCTCAATTTGAATGATTACCCGATCTAATTAAAGGTTAAAAAAAAATTAGTGCCTAATGTGGTAAAGGTTTTTCTCATGAGTAAATTATCGATTTTTTTATGAGTCCTAATTATTAGTTATTCCCTTTATGGGTTAGACATGAATGTGTAGAAGAAGCAGTATATTGATAAAGAAAAGAA
>JBBYHO010000015.1:19468117-19593458 GCA_038382025.1 Adansonia gregorii | reverse complement strand
CTCTCTACGAGTATTGTAATTTGAAGAGTTTTATTACTCCAAAGAAATCTATTTCGATTTTTAATCCAAGATTATTCGTGGACGTTTCTTCACAATAATTATGATGATAATCATGATGGGGAAAATACCAATTCAAATTGAATGCATTCAAAACGATGTTACGGCATGGATCGAAATTATGAATTCTCCCATTTTCAGATATATATATATATTTTTTAAGAACGTTTAATCGCTACCTACCAGGAATCTTCTCAACTGCAGATGTTTATTGTTCATTACTCTTTCTTGTCTTCACTCTTCACTTCCTCAGCATCTGGTTGTTTGCCAATTTAACAATATCATTATTTTGCTATTATTTTAATTAAAAAACCTAAGACTTTCCCTTCAGCAAACACCTTATACACAAATTCTAAATGCATTCAAGTACCAGAACATGTCCCGAAAACTTGAATTCTGACTGTCAATATCCCTTCTATAGTTCCTTTTTATATTCAAGAATCTGTTCTGTTTAAGAATTTTTTTCGTCTCGCGAGGTTATGTGATTTAAATCCTACAAATTGTGCCAAAAAAAAAATCACGATCATGACAGCATCCATTATGTTAGTAACTGTGATAAGCACGACCTGATCGAAATCAACATGAACTAAGAAACTTATATGTCCATCTGTGTCAATTCTCAAGATGTTTGATATTCTTTCCAATGTCCTGAGATTTCCCCCTTGTATACTTCTGATTTGTCTGATTTTACGACTGCATTATTTTGGAAAAAAATGGAAGAAAACCTTAACTGAAATTTCAAAAATATATATACATATATATATATATATATATGAAAAAAGTTTAATCATTGATGAAACAAAAGCTTAATCAGTTCTTTTGTAACAAGAACTTGAGGAAGGAAACGATGGAACATATATATTAAATATGGAGAAAACTTTGTTTAAATTTGTTCTATCATGTCTTGAGAAAAGTTAAAATTACGAAGGTTGATTGGAGATTGATCGCATAAACGCTAGCCAAAATGTCATAGACATGAAAGGAGCGGGTTGCAGCACCGGGAGAAATCTGAACTGCAAAGATTTCGCCAGGAAGAAATGGAGGAACTGGATTGCCAATGCTGTTAAACCATCCCGTATGCTTCTTGCCGCGAAGCCTTGTTGAAGAACTGCAAAATTTAAGTTTATAGTCCCAAGTGACTATTGAAAAACATAAAATTGCAGTAATCCATAATGTTTAAGTAAATGATCCAAGGATCCCAACATCTTAAGACTTCTAACAAATGTGGGATAATTTCACTGTTTACTGATCCAATCATGTGACAAACTCGATAGGAATAATAAGCAGAAGTTGCAAAACTTGGACACCATATTAAACATTCAACCTATCTAAAATTAATTGATAATAGCTCGAGGAGATCTAACTTGAATATAAAACTAGAAGCAAATCAAAGACCTAAAATGGATGTGTTCGACGGGCTTTCAGGCTTTTGGCATATTGGGAGAATTGAAAATTACAAAAACTAGTTAGTAGTCTAAACTCACCCGAGATGTTTGCGAGGTTGCCTTGGGCTTGTTGCTCCAGATTGTTATGCAATCCATGGAAACATGTGCTTAAGGTAACATAAACAAGCACTCCAAGCAGAGCAGAGAGATAGATATCCCTAGTCCAGCCATTCGCTTTTGACGCCATTATACAAACCTCTATCTTGCTTCTTTTGAGCTACTGAAGGCAATATAGACCTCTTTCTGGCTTCTTTTAAGCTAGTGAAGGCAAAATGGATTGAGGAAGCAGACTGCGACGAGTCAAATAACCAAAGTCAAATTTCCAAGTCGGGGCCATGGAAATAATGGAAAGAAGAATTTTCTCTTTTCGGATGGGAAACATAGTTGGGGTTGGCCCAATCAAACGTGAATAATGTGCGGACGGAGTCTTAAGTTTCTACAACTAATTTCTTTTGATGATATTAGTCAACCAATAATGCCAATGACAATTTCTTTGGAAAAACTGACGGTCTGCAGCATCATATCCTCAACATTTTTGTGGCTAATATTTATATACGAAATGTATTATATCTAAACTTTGAAATGTATAAAAAATTAAAATATATATACTTTTATGTCATCAGCACTCATAATTATATCCTATGCTCACTTTTAAATCCCAAATATTTTATACCTCAAATTCGAAAAATATAAGACAGGAAGACCGTAATTTCCGAGTAAGACTTTCATCCCTGGTTGGAATTAGATATGTGCAAGAAAAGAGAGCCTAAAAACACTAACATTTGCTTCGGAGATACAGCCTGCCTCTGTCCATGATACGAACCAGGTTCGGAACTAAAGCGAATCTAGTTAGTCACGTTGATCGCCTGGTAGCCCTTAGCCAAACCCCAATCAAAACAACTTACCACAAGGGAAAAGAAGAATAAAAAAAAAAAGGCATGGCAGGTCATTGAATTGTTTGCTTAAGAGATTGTTACAGCATGTCTTGCTTATGAAGATAAATCTAAACTTGAGGGAATTTTAACCAAGTAAGCTACAAAATACCAGAAAAAATTTTAACAACAACAACGTCGAGAAAACAAGGTGATGAAAAAAAAAAAAAAAAACCAACTAGGAGGCCAATCGGTCAATGGCGGCGCGAGCAACGTTGGATCTAGGCTCGACTTTAAGAGCTTCCTCGAAAGCGGCTTTAGCTTCCGCTTTCATCTTCTTCATTTCGTAACACTCTCCCAACAGACAAAACGCCTTGACGTTATCCCCGCTTAGTTCTACAGCCTTGGTCAAATCGTCGATCGCTGAGTCGACTCGGCTGCCGCGTCGGTTCATGGCCAGCTTCAACTCGGCTCGCTTGAACAGCGCGTCGCCTCGTTCTTTATCGGTCAAAGATTTGGCAGCGATAGGGGAGAGGGCGACGTCGAGGGAGTCAAGGGCGGAGGTCTTGAAGCCCTGGAGGTCAAGAGCGAGAGCTTTGAGGATGTAAGCGGCAGCGTCTTTCGAGTCAAGAGAAATGGCTTGGTCGGCTTCGGATTCGGCTTGTTTGGCTAGAGAGGCAGTGGATGAACGAGACTTGGAGGATCTGGCTTGAGCTAAGAGCTGGGCTCCAAGGACGAAGTGACGCTTGGCTTGAAAGTCGGCTCGATTCCGGTAACGGATTTTGGTAAAGATCTTCTTAGGAATATCGTGCATAGCCAGGAACATGAAGATCGTAACCAGAATTATAGCGCCTTGTAAAAGTAGATCAGTCCACATCCTTGAATAATTGAAGAAAAAAATAAAAATAACGAAACGGAGGTTTTCCAGAGGACGACGATGACGGTCGTTGCAGTTATGATTGTTGTGAAATCGGCCGTCAATTTGGCTTTAAAAATGGAAGTTTAGTATTTTATTATCATTATTTTTAATTTTTTTAATGGAAATTAAGTTATTTCACTGGCATCTTTCTTCTTCTTTTTTTTTTTTTTTTTTTTAAAAAAATGTGAAACGTCACCTACTCCAAAGCTGTGGGTTTTATTTTGGGCTTAATTTGGAGAGAGAATATCATATTAGCTGCAATAAAACCAATCATTATTCAAAATTATATTGCATCAGTCATAAATATTATACGAAACATATTTTTAAATAATTTTGAGTTATAATTAAATAATTTTAAGATTATAATAAAAAAATTATAAGTAAGATGTACTTAATTTTAAAAAAATAGTGCTGATCGATCTTAGACGTTCATAATAAGCTAAGGTTCCATTTGTTTTTATTATATAAATATTTTTTTAACATAAATTTATTGAAGACATATTTACTTGACAAAATATTGCGTTAACCTCGAGTTGGTTGATGATAAGTAGAATTTGGTCCTTTTATTATTTGGTGCAATAGAAAAGTTGGCTTTTTAGAAGAAAAAGGATGGATATTTAAGTATATCTACTATGTTATTTTATTTTATTTTATAATAAGTGTTTTATATAAAAGATAACTTATATAATTTAAACATTTTATATATTTATTATTATATTTGATTTTTATGTCAATTATTTAATTAAATTTAATATTAATAAATTTAATTTCAAATTTTTAAAATAATAAAACAGGAAAAAAAATTAGAGGCAAGGTCCAAAGCTTGAAAGCCTTCAACTTAGGCCCAGCACACACACACACACACACACACACACACACAAAACTATAGGGTAAAAACCAAATATGGGGCTTATCTTTCATTATTAATACTTTTCAAGTTTGGTTCCATCATTATTTAAGCATAAGAAAGCAACATAATGATAGGATTACTGCTTACAGCGCAGATGCCAACCATCACTTACAAAGAAAATACATTATTTGTATATATATCAAAGTGAATTCCGAATTCTTAAACCCTTCGGATTCATACTTTGAAATAGCTTTATATTGGAAAGCAGCCCCCATTTAAAAAAAAAAAAAAAAAAACTATTTTAAAAGAGCAAGTAAGCTCATGCTTTGCTTTGCTGCAATTTTATTTATAGGTTTTTATTTTAAAAAAAAAGTGGGAACTGCCTTCCAAATGGGTTAGATAACATCTACAGTTGACTAGAACTAAAGAGTTTCTGTTAGTTCAATACACCACTACACGGTCAAGAGTTGCTGCTGCTGCTGCCGGTTAATTAGATGTTGAAAATAGGCTCAGGTTATTCAAAAGTGTATTAGACAGTACGAACGGGTTCCAGGTTAAGGGGCCGGCCACTCGTCACTGCGTTCCCACCTGCATCGACTGCAATGGAGACTTAAGCAACTTCTTTAGTGCTTCTACTATGTTGGCAAAAGATGGCCGTTGTGCAGGATCGCTGCAAAGGAATCAAAACCAACCATTATCAGAAGTTTCCCCCCCCCCCCCAAAAATGCAATTAACAGAAGAAAAAAAGTGCAGTAAGGAAGTTCCGTATCGCTTAAGCAATCCGAGAAATACGTAGCACAGGCATTAACAATGAAGCTTCTAAGATCCCCAGTGAAAACAATTGTTGAGCTAAACTCGGATTTACATTATCCCATTCTCTCTTTATTTTGGCCACAACTATAGTAACATGCGAAGGAATGCATGATCTCTACCCAAACTCACCCGCATTATCCCCCTACATGTCAATTTTTTCAAGGCTAATGCATGAAAACAAACGGTAGCTTTAGACATTTCCCCTTCCCCAAATTTAAGTCATCATCATATAAATCGAAGTGCGCCAAATAAATCATAGGACTAAGCAAAACTCACTCGGCCAAACAAGATTCCATGAGGGAAGCCAATTTCGGAGAGGTATTAGGAGGAATGGCGAGCCTTCTGTTCTGGAAAGCAACCGCACCAACCACCTAAAATTTTTATGCACCAGAATTAGACACAAAAGAAAATGGGTACAGGGAAAGGCAAGTAACAGCATGAAATGCACTTTGACGATGCCTTTTAGACGCAATAACTGCAGCAATAACATTAACATTTACTATTACATTCGGTAAGAAGATATACGGGAAGAACTAGAACGGAAAATAAGGGAAACCAAGTAAATCCACCTGGGCAGGGCTGAGTCCACTCCAAGGTTGTTGCATGGTCATAAGCTCCCACAGTATTACTCCAAAACTGTAAACATCAGATTTCTCATTCGAAGGCTCTCCACGAAGGAATTCCGGAGCCATCCACTCGGGCTGAAAATAAAAACAACATATTTACTGGTTGATGCAGTAGGAAGAAAAATTTTCAACCCACGGTAGACTGAAGGATTAAATGGAATACAGATGCGCGTATGCAATTTTATGGTATCTATTCATAATCAGACAAAACTTTTCCCTGAAAAGGTTTTGATAATGAATATAATTGTTGCCTTTTTAAAACTGAATATTGTACCATGATTTGAAATCAGCCCACATTGCAGCACCACATATTTGATATTGCATTTGGAAAAAGTTGGTAACTAACTAACCAGTCATATTAAATCAAATATTTCAAATTATTTGTAATAATAAACTTTAAAAGCAAACTCATTGACCACCTATTGATGTCTGAATGTGCTAAATTGTCTCTGCGAAAAAGGAGGAGGTTATGGAGTACTTACTGTTCCCGCTACAGATTTTGATGATATAAAAGTGCCCGCTTTGAATCTAGACAATCCAAAATCACATACCTAGGCATGACATAAGAAGATGAGGTCGTGCATTTGAAATGAAATATACAGAATTTGCAAAATGAAAAACTCTCTTATCATACCTTTACTGTCCAATTCTTATCAACCAACAGATTCGGTGATTTAAGGTCCCAGTGAACTATTGGAGGATTAAGGCAATGAAGATAGTTGATCCCCTTCGCCTGTTTCCAATATGAAACATTAATTTTGTGCCAACGGCAAGCAACATTTATAGACAAAATTTGTGCGTAATGAATGTTACGAACCACATCCAGCGCCATGCGTAATCGCCTCCTCTGGTCCAGTGCTTCCCCAACAGCTGGCCTATGAATGAGGCGGTATAAACTACCCCTATTTGACAAAAACAAGGTCTTAAGATACATATTAATTGCACAAACAAATATCAGTTCTTTACATAATATTAAATAATTGGATTTACCTTGGTAGATACTCTGTCACAATTGACAGATGAGGCCGCTTTGTGACAGCACCCATGAAGAGGACCACGTTTGGATGTCGAACTCTTTTCATTATAGCAACCTAAACAAAATGCATTAGTAACCTTAAGCTGCAGTTGTATCAAATAACTATATTCATGTCAATCAAGAATGTGCAAAAATAGGAGTAATTTACATGACAACTTGCCCATGTGCAACAATGAAAGAGCGTTTAAAGCAGAGATTATTTACAACTAGAGGTGTACTTTCGACCATAAAGCACCACATGGGAGCGTCCAGGGAAAAGAACCACCAAATAAAAAGTAAGATGCAAAAGAAATTGTTAGGAACTTGGGCAGGAGAAGCATGCATTAAAGCACACAGATGGATGTCCCAGAGAAGGACATAGGATGGATATATCAAACCAATTACAGAAAGCGGATGCAAAGTAAAACCAGCCAAAAGAAATATGTAATGCTGACACCATATGGAAAAGAACAATATTTTTATTTTTTTAGGTTTTATCCTGGTACAAACCTCTCTTAAAAATTCCTTCAACTGATCATCATGAAAATCTTGGACTGTCAAGACTTTGACTGCAACATCCTGCATTGGAACAGCAATAGTTTATTTGCTGCTTAAGGCAATAAAACATTGGGACAAAAGAAAAATATTCCAAAAATAAACTCACAATGTAGCCAAACAAAGAAATAAACAAAAGAAAAACAATTGCATTCCATTCCTGACACTAATGTCCATACCAAGTATTTCAAGATAGTATGGTCTATTATTATGTTAAAAAAAAAAAACTGTACATCATTACACATCTGCAACAGCACATGAGCATGTTATATATCAACTAATCCAACGTGGTGCCTTAGGTACAATCCCCATAAGTTCATTTATCATTCCATTCCAGTATCAGTTGAAGAGGATATTTCTGGCCTTCCTTCAATTTAACAGAATTTTAAATTCATGATGCGAATTAAATTCCTTCAGGCAAGGTTTTAATCTGCAGTCTAGAAAGTAATCGACAGTGTTTTAGACCTTCCTCAATTAGGACAAATAAACAACATCAGGATATTCACCAAGCTTAGTTGGCAAAAGATAGCAAAATATGCACAAGAGTATTGCATTATATATAGATTCATTAATTAAACGAAAAGTTTGATATCAGAATCATTCATCGTCCAGGAAATTAGAACAATGATTGTCAGTTGCAAGAAAAAAAATACCAACCGATCCATGCCACTCAGCACGATGAACTGTTCCAAATGAACCTGCAAAATAAGATTCGAAGCCAAAATGTTAGTACTCACTTTACTGATTATCTTCTGAGAAAAGATTAAAGAAAAAGAAAGAAGAAGGAAGTAGGAATATAACCAATTAAGAAGAACTAAGAGAAGTACCAGCACCAATGCGCTCTTTAATATGCAAGTCATCCCATGATATCTCAAGCCAATCCATTGCAAGAGAAGGTTCAAGATTTAGATATTTTGGGATGGCTACAGCAGAGAATCTACCCTGATTATCAAGTTCAGCCCCTATCTCCTTCAGATCTGACTGACTAGGCAAGTTAACTTCCAATTGCTTCACCCTTTTTAATACGGAGCTACCAGATACAACAATCTCTTTTCCAAAAGTTTGTTCTATGGCAACTTTGTCTCCACGGAGTCTAGAATTCTCATGCATTGTTGCAACAGCTGCAGTTTCAAAAGTCATCAAAGATGAACAATCTTGATCAATTGGTGAATATGCCGGTTCCTTTTGACTTTCAAGCAAGCTATTGTCCTTCAACTGTTGAGATTTCTCAATGCCACCTGCAGGAGATTGATCTCCATTGTATAATTTGTTTTAAAATTTTGATCTACTTCGCAAAATTTAGGTCCAAAACATCACGCACCAGAATCTAGAGGATTCTCAAAAAGAGAATGAGAACTCTTTGAATCTATAATCTGACAACACAATGCATTATCCATGTAAGGCTGTTGGAATTCTTTTAGATGAGAAATTTGAAATGGTGATGGCACCGAGGAAAGGAATCCTCCATTGATAGAGGAATCTGGACCATGGATATTTCCTGGCTCCCCAACTAGATCAACTACATATTCCCTGCTAGACAATGTATTCCTCTTTGAGCAACAATGCATCCAAACAGAACGAGAAAATTTTGAACGAACATTTGGAGATTGATTGAAATCCTATCACAAAAACCGTAAAAGGTTTTTTGTTCTTTTTTTTATCCTGATATTACAATATCATAGAGGCGTTGACAAAAACTAGACGGTATCAAGTCTAGAAATACTTATATTACTCAGAAAACATAAGATAGACAAGATCAAAGAATAACTAATTTTTTCAATGTAAGTGTTTTAAGCAATGACATAAAATTGTTCCCAAGTATTTTATTAACTTCCATTCCGACATTTTATTAGCAAATTGACAAGCTTAAGTATCTTACCTTGATGACCGCCAGTCATCTTCAATTTTGACAAGGCAGGAAGAACGATGATCTGCTGCACAATATTTGCATCCTCGAGCAATCCTACACGGTAAACCTATACAGTCCGCCAATTTCTGAACATTTAAACAATATAACACATTAGTGGAGGACCCCAAAAGAGACATCTTCTTCAAGTATCATCATATATTACATATATTTTTAAAGGGTGATCAGGCCTTAAATATACAAATATATTTCACATATCAACATATAAACAGAAGCCAATAGAGTTGAGCCCTCATTCCTTATCAGGACACCCTAGTCTAGCTGCATAAACTCAATCAAGAATGAGATAAGCCATGTTTGGCAAGTAGATTACTCAATAGTATCTTTTAAATCTTTTGAATTGCAAAAAAAGAGAATAGATTTAAAAGTTTTAGAAATTCTTAATATAACACGTGGTTTCAGAACGCAAAACCCATTTCCAAAAAAAAATAGTAATAATAATTTCCTTTAGAAAATTTTTATACAAATGATGTACAGCGAAGTTACTGCCAATAAAAAAAAATCTAAGGAACATAATGCCAAAGTTTAATCCAAGATTTTTTATTATAACCACTTATTAAAAAGTATAATAAAAATAAAATCCAATGGTTCAAAGCTATATATACAAAGGATCAGTAATGGCTTGTCAGATGTACACATTAATTCTTCCCCATCAAAGCATCATTCTTTATAGTTTATACCAATAAATGGAGCAGATCCTTGAACCACCTCTATCTTTGTGTGTGAGTGGATGGATCATAGGTTTGAGAGTGAATTTGTGGATGAGAAGATAGAGTAAGAAAGAAAAAAAAAAGGGCCATTCTTTTGGCACCTTAAAAAGGATTGCACGATGCCTGCAAAGTCCCATTGACAGGCTGCCAATGGGGAGAACAATACACTTTTGAAAATCCCTCAATCTACTGCTGACCAATTTCCAGCGTCTGTGAAGGTCCCCTTGCTCCGCTGGAAAAGTTCCCCTAAATACAAAACAATTCAATCACAATGAAAAATAGATAGGAAACGGTGAAAAAGAAATGATTCATCAAGGAAACGACATTAAAAAAGAAAAAAGAAAAAGAAGCTACCCCATGCATATAGCAACAAGCTTTCCAAGCTTCTCGACCAACACTAAGGTATTTTCTGAAGCACAATATAACTCCTGTGCTTTATCTTCAAGCTCTTTGAGGCGCGAATCGCCGCGTCCATCGACAAGAACAACCTCCATGGAAGTCTCGCTTGGTTCAATTTCTTTAAGAGACATCAACGGTGGTAAGCGACTTCCTTCTTCCAACTCATTACACATCACCCATAGATACGGATTCATCCCAAGAATATTATAAAAACCATCTGATATCTTATCATTATATGATAAACACCCACTAACCTGCAAATTAAATACGACCTATCACATTAATACAAAAATATAAAAGGAAATTTGATTTTGTATTACACATGAAGATTTGTAATGTCCTTTGGGAGATAATCTTGCAAGAGAGAAATACAAATAACTTCAAGCGAAAATGATGAGAAAATACCCATAGACGATAAGAAACAGTTTCTGCATCGGCGACACCAGGACCAGGTCCACAATACTCTTGTAAATGCAAAGGTTCACTGAGTAGACTTGCTTGAGAAGTAAGCCTTCTAGCCAGCATAATCTGTAAATAATAACTTTCCTTCGACTTGAGCGCTAAGCTGTCTTTACTCTCCTCCGCCTTCGGTTCCTCGACTTCACCATTCGCTTGCACAGGCGTCGATGATGTCTCCTTAGTCCATATATCTTTAACGTCACTCGACAAGTTGCCATCCAATGTCGTCCCAGAAAACAAACTGCCGGCATAACTACTGCCACTTGAGAACCTCGGTATTGACACCTGCCGTTCAAAGTTGCTATCAACACTACGGTCATTAATGACGGTGGTGGTTTCCGAAGCAGGTGCTACTGGAGGAGGAGGAGGGGAAGGCGTCTGCGGTGGAGCTGGTTCCGGAGATAACAACAAGTGGCGGTCTTCATCATGGTCAGTACTCGAAGTAAGACGTCCAGAGGAGGGTTTCACGTAATGTGATCTGTCAATAGTAGCTTTTTTCTCGATGAACCAATCGCGGAGAGCCGCGAGCTGTGGCTTTTTGGCGTGAAGCTTTTCGTCCGTGAAAAGATCTGATACGGGGGATTTGTCTTCATTGTTGTTGTTGGTCTTACCAGCCGGCGTCCAAAGGTCTTTCGGAGCTGTCCTTGAGATTGACTTAATATTATTGCAGTCAATTTCAGCAGCAACGCTGAAGTTACTTGTCGCTGCTCCAACCGCTGTCTCTGATATTTCCCTGGCGAGCTTTTTCTCGTGATCCAATAGTTGTTTCGAAGACGCATCGAACCCACGATCGGGAAATTGCCTAGGGAAGAAGTAAGTTGTTCGGTGAGGCATTTTCTCACGTCACTACTCAAAGATCACTTATCTCTCTTTTTTTCTTCCCTTCCCGACCCCGCTGCACGATCAACTCTATCTCCAAACTCTCTCCCCGCCAAAAACTAGTTGTTCATTCGTTCAACTCCTTCAAATCGGACCCCGAGAACAAGCTCCAAAATAAAAAACGAAGATATCAATGAAAAAAAGGAATGAAAAAAGCTAAATAAATAAATAAATAAAGTTGGTTTGGCTTTTAATATTCAAATTGGTATTATAACCAAAGCAAAACTGAGGGTACAAACGGTTTGGGAGGTGAGAGCAGGAAATAAAGAAAGAAAAGCCAGAAAGGAATGGGACAGAGGCTTTAAGGGGTTTTTCCTTTTGGGAGTGAGTGCAGAGAGAGAATCGGTGATTCGGTGGTAAAGCTGAAATATTAAAATGAAAATAAAACGGGAGGGGGGTGGCGGGGATGGGATTGAGGCAAATGAGCGCGGGGTGCGTGGACGCACACCTTATGTAACGAGAGCACACGTAAAAATGACAAGTAAGGTGGTAGCGACACGTGCGAGCGGTGCACTGCGCACCTAGATGTAGGATAGTGGACGTTATGGCTATTGGGGGGCAGCCCCCGGTTTTTGGTGATTAATTATAAGAAAACTGGAGCTCCTTTTACAGTCTTGGCTTGGGGTAAGGAGAGGGGAAATATGGGCAGGGGGATTACATCGTCGTTATCGGGAAAAAGCGAAACTGAAATGACGAAAACGTCCTTAGAATTTGTTTCTTCCAGTGACAGGGGATTGGATAGGCTTTCGGTAGGATCTTAGTAAACGGCCGCATGTGACGGTTTTTGTTAACGAAGAAAATCTTTGGAGCGAGTTTGATATTTTAGACCGTTTGATTTGTTGTTGTCCGCCGTCTAATGAAGTCGATAAATATATTTGAGTATTTAATTTAATAATTAATATTTTTTAAAATAAATAAAATTTTAATTTTTTTATTTTTAAATTTTAAATATTAATTAATATTTTAAAAATTAATTATTTCTCAAAATTAAAAATATATAATGATTATACTCTTTTTTTATTTTTGAAACCATAACATATGCTTATATCTTTCCCATTTTAAATTTATTTTATACAATAATAATAATAATTCCTTCATTTAATATATTAAAAGGTTCGATCAGACCTTTCAATGCAAAAAATGTATTTATCCACAACCCCGAATAATTAACTTTCTAAGAGAGAGAGAGAGAGAGAGAGAGAGAGCGGATTTTATACCATTGGTTAATAAAAGAACTTCCATCCCCTAACTGCTAACTCTTTTCAATACCGTCAAACGATGACTTACCAAAATAAGAATACATAATAAAGAAAGCATTTCAAAAGAGCGTCGCGCACTTTCTTTTAGTTAAAACTTTCTCATTTTCCTTAAATTATCTGAAATGATTGAAGGCTTTTAACAATACTTTCGTTGGAGAATACAATGCTCTTTCTTGACTTTAGAAGATTTATTGTTGAGATTCTTCCTTCTAGTTATCCAATAACGTATTATCTAGTTTGACAATAAATTCTAACTATGAAGTCAGTAAAGCTTACGTTCTAAGAAGAAATCAGTAAAAACCACTTCCAGTGGTTTAACTACTTGACCGAGAACAGTCAAATCACACAATTCATTGGCTTCTCCTCTAAGGAAGGAAAAAAAGAAAAGAAAAAAAAAAACATCCTCATGCTCTTTGTCATATCATCTATATGAATCCGAAGCTAACTCCTCCCCTTGATTCATCCGCTTGAATAACGGGTTTGTCTGCGAGTCTTTCTTTAAACCCATTTACTGGATTAATACAAAGTGGAGCAAAACAAAGAAAGAAAAAAAAAATGAGAAAAGATATTCAGCGAGCATTAGCCCAAATTTTACAGAAGTCTTGTGATAAACACTGTTAACGGAAGGGAGGTTTTTCGAGCACTCCTGAAAAACGGAAAGGAATGCAACATTAGAAAACCGGCTGCAAACTTCTACGTTAATGTAGTTTTTGGAATTCTCCAAATTATTTCGCTAATTGGCTCTCATCAGGGGTTCCTTTTTCTGAATAGGTAGAATACTCTCCAAATTGAGAGGGGCTCCTTCCAACGTTATTGCGAGGTGGCTAATAAAGCCGAATCAATCGCATTAGGTAGGAGATGCGGGACCTTGTCTTAACCGCAAGTGCATCCGCTATAAAAATTGTACTTTGATGAATTAAAAAAAAAATAAAATCTAACCTTGAAAGGATAACATATAGACTACTATCAAATAATTGTTTTTATTTTATTTTTTACCAATCAAAGTGCGATTTAAAAAATATTTTTAAAGTAAATTTACAAATTAATCCAATGTATAGTAAAAATGTGCATTTTGAAATCTTAAAAAGAAGTTAAATGTAAGCAAAATCTGAAAAACAACTTAATCGTATTGTAAAAAAAATAAAAATAATAATAACAAAATAAAGTTTTATGTTTCATAAGAGAGCAGTATGTTACTATTGAAATTCATACTTGTATTTAAATATCACGTCGCTTTTATCTCAAATTAAGTGACATATAACACCAAATGAATGCCTTTTATGTCAATAAAATTTCAAACGAATTTTTGTTCATTAAGCACAATTTTTATATTTGAAGAAGAAAATCTTCATAATAATATCACAATTTAAATATAATATTACCTAGTTCTTTTTTTCTTTTTTAATATGCAAATCAACTTTCATGAACTTCAAGAAAGTAGAGTGCACGTTATAGTTCACTATGAAAATGATTTCTTTTCTCAATGAACTTTGGGATTATTGAAAATTAAAAATTGTTTAATACTAGTACGTGATAAGTGAACTTTACGAGCCGTATATATAATATAAAATAATACATTAAATATATAGAAAAAACCTTTTTTTTTCTAAAATAATAAATTAAATAATTTTGACTGACCTGTCGAAAAAGCATACTCATAATTTCTCAATTGATCTAAGCTGTCAACAAAAGTAATTAGCTCTTATAGAACGAGTTCTCTATCAAGGGTTTCCTTATAAATCATTGGTCTATATAAATTATGTAGTTTACATGAGTATATATTTATATATAAATTTAGATTTTAAATTTTAAAAATATTATTACACTTGAAAATTATAAATTGATTTCATTTTAAAACTTTTCATATTTTATTATATAATTAAGAAAACAAAAATTTATAAAACTTTATTATATTAATTTTAATTGTCTATGTATTTTTCAATGAACATAACCTATAGAATGAAATCCATATTTGATGTTTAAAGGTTATATTATTTGTTCAACTTGATGAATTTGATTCAAATTTGATTAGATTATTATAATAAAATACTTGAAATATAAATTTAATCTAACTAAATTTTATTTAAAATTTATTATAAAATACATAAATTTTAAAGTAAAATAATTTTTAATATTTAATATGTTTTAACTAACAAAATAAACTTTTAAACAAACAAAAAACTAATTATTGGAAACTTAATCTCGACAGTTCTAGTGACGTCACTGCTTAGGTGTGCCTTAATTTGATTTTTCATAGTTTAAAGAAAAGGGCTTCCGAATCGCACATGAATTGAGTGAATGGCGTTTTCTCTTTTGGAGACAAAAGCGAGTACTGACCAGAGAAAAGACATGTACTTTTTTTTTTTATTTTTGTAATTTACAATTTCTGAGTCTTAAAAATCGATATGTTTTGCCCAATGAAAAGCAAAGCATGAGAAAGAATACAAAAAATATATATATATACTATAATATTTAAGTACAATGTGAGACGGTACATGCATACAAACAAATATTTTTATAATTCAAGTGTTAAAGTAGATATATTTATTCTTTTTAACGTGAATATTATAATATTTAAATAAAGTGAAACTTAATAATTATTTGAGTTCAAAACTAAGTAATTTACTTAAAAAGAAAACAAAACATAAAAATAAAATAATAATAGTAAAAATATATAAAAAAGAAATTCATATATTTACTCAATTAAAATAATTTTTTATTTGTCAATATAATTTTAAAAAAATTACTTACTATGAAATAATTTTATTTTTTATCTTTTAAAAAAAACTACCCATCTTATAATCTCCTTTTTACTTCTTTTAAAACATAATTTTTATTTTAATATCCAGATGGGTGCGTCAAAACTAATATTAATTAATTATTAAATAATCCTTTCATATCAGGTAACTTTGTATGTTATATTTTGTTGAGCCTAATTAACATAAGGTATGGGGAAAAAAAAAATCTAAAGCAGATCATAAGCCACGTGGCAGATTTCAGCCCCACAAGTCTCATTGCATTTTTCTTTCTTAAATAAATGAGGTAGTTGCCATTTTTCTTTTTAAAACGAGACAAGTGGTTCAATGCAATTTTGATTTAATATATAGATTATTTAATTTTTATCTATTTATAGTTTTCAACAATAAAAAATTATAGTGAAATGATGGAGAAAATAGGTGATGTTGTATATTCTATTTTTTATATAAAAAGCAAATTAAATAGATTAATTAGTAATTAAGGTTTTGATCTCATCAGAGACAAAGAATTATGGAAGTGGGATCAAATTAGGAATGGCACATAACTAAAATTTCCTCTCTTTTTTTTTATCATCTATTGATAGTTGCCATTGAACGATTTTATTATTGTTATGATTAAAGGTATTTATCAAATAAATTTTAATGGTATATGTTTTGAGTGTTTATATTTAATGTACTTTTAGTATATAAATTTATATATTATTAGTATTTAATGTTATGACACTTCATCACTAACCATATAAATATTTTAAAAATCTTCAAAAATAAATATCATAATTATATTTTTTAACAAATGATAAGATATCGATATAAAAAAGGGAAAAGCTTATCTCCTTTCCGACTTTAACCTTTGTGAGATACTGAATGATTTTATTGCATAAAATAAAAATGCTTCCCCTTCCATTCTAAGGTTTTTTCTTTTAAAAAAATGGAGCTTTTTTTTTTTTTCAAATATCACTAACAATAATGCGATGTCTCATAGTACATTTACATAAGTAAATATTATTTTTTTAATATAAGGTTTCAATCTTAATCCTTATTATTTTGCATTCACCTTATTAAACTTAACTTTTGTCAGAGTTTAGTTTAAATACATATTTGTTTGTAAACAATGTAATAATTATCACATAATTTAATATTTTTCTAAAGAAAAAATATTGTAACTTTATAATTTAAACTTCAAATCAATTAAATATTACTTTATAAGAGTGATTGTATAAATTCACAACTTATTTCAACAATTTTTTTTTTTTTTAAGTTGTACTCTCAAAATATGGTTCCAGCACTCAATCATGGAAGTCATGCGTGAATAAGACGTTTATTAGGATGATACATTGTTTAGTTGGATTTTTTTTTTTTTAAATTTTTGTCCTTATGTTAGAAGTTAAAAAGACCTTGGCAAAAAGGGGAGCAGATGGGAGGATAATATTTTTATTTGATATATTTGATTTTTTGGCTATCAAAATTATCTTTATTTAAGAGTTTAGTAGTTTTTATTATTTTTATAACGTTTGATTAAGAGAAAATTATTTTTAATAATAAGCTTAAACATACTAATATAGTTAAGGAGGGAATAGACATATATAAATGCAGGATTGGGAGACAAAAGAGTTGCACAACTCAGGACAAGCGACTGATGTGTGGCGTTTAAGTGCTGATTTTGGAGAAAACCCATCATGATCATCAAAAAAAAAAATAAATAAAAGGCCAACCAATTATTAAAAAAATGAAAATATTAATTGATGTCTAATTGCATTGATTAATATGATATTAAAGCAGAATGTAATTAATGATTTTTTTTTTACTAATCATGCATGAACCAAAAGACAAAGAGAAAAAGAGCATTAAAACAAAAGGGAAAGTAGAGAAATTTTTATTATCTATAAGATCAAACTTCTTTTTATATGAATATTCTTACAAAGATATCAAAACCAACATAGGTTGTTTTATTACATCATCATTGGAAAATTCGACTCTTGAAATTCAAGATGAAAAGCTTATCACTTTTATCAGGATTGTTCGTTCCCAAATTCATTTGAAAGGAAAGCTATTTCTATGGATGTGAGTTAAAAGAAAAGAAAAAAAAAAATTCCTCTTTTTAAAAATTTGGACAGAATTTCCATTTTTTTCCTCTTTGTGATTTACTCATTCAAGCATTTTTATAATATTCATTTTTAATATAGTGTTTAATCCTTATTTGTCAAGAAAATTAAAGAAGAGCACAGACTATAAAGAATCCATGTTGGGTCCCCAACCGAGCCAGGTGAAAAGAGAAACAAGGGAGTGGCGTCGTCGTTTGAATGTGGTCTTAACTTTCAGAAAATAGTTAGCTGATCAATGAATGCTGGACGGTTGTAACCAAATTTGGGTGACTCACTCCCCCACTGCCCGTGAATAAAAATTTTTCGTTGATTTTTTTTATTAAAAAAAGGATGTAACTTGAGAATTACTAAAAGATAGAAAATCTAATTTTAAATTTACTGAAATAAGCCTAAACTTATTATACATATGTTATAAAACTATTTTTAAATATAAATATAAAAATTTTAAAAAATTAAATATATTAACATTAAATATATATTTATATTTCCAGTTCGATTAATAACAACTCTTGAAAACTTGCTGCCCTTTTCCCATATCTAAGTGCCCCGCCTTTTGCTGGATATCATGTTTATGATTTGTACGTACAGTCACATCAAGTTTTCGTCCCCGAATTATTAAGGGAAAAAAAAAATATCGTTACATAGCTTATATCATTTGTTTCTTTCCTTTGTAAGATCGAACATTAAAACATTGAAAATATAAGGTTTCAGTGTTCAATGCAAGTCAGATAACACAAAGACAAAGATAAGAATGTGAAATTTAGGATTAGGCGGTAGCTTCTTATTTTACCTTTTATAAGGTTTGTTTTTTCTTTTGATATGACCTAAATTCTAAGCAAAGTTTTCGAATAAATAATCATATAGTATTAGTGGCCAAAATAAAGATTGATATATAATATATGGTATATATATAAATTAATTCAATTAATCAATCAAAATCAGTTTTCTTTTCCCAACAGCCCATTTGCCTTGTTATTGAACTTTTTTATTACTCAATTTTTTGGTAGATAAATTGTGCTATTCGAATCTGACACGGACGACAAAGAAGCAAAGAGAGACTGCTTGTGATGACTCCAAAATATATAGGAAGTAGCGGGTGAGATGAGGTCCAATCATTCATATTATTAAATTGAAATACTTAAATATAAGATTGAAAGCTGATGAAATAATGCACACATATTATTCTAATGCAAGTTGCATATCAGATAAGAAGAACAGCAGGTTGAGTGCTTATCTTCAAACTAACTTTGGGGTTTACTTTCACACTTCTTCGGTTTTTAATAAAATATTTATAAATTGAATCGAATCGAATTTAAATTAATAAATATGATGTTGATATTTTATTTTAAATTTGATCTAATCTGCTTTATGAATACTTTTATTCTTAACTTCCGTACCAACACTCAAATTGTTAATACCAATTAATCTTGCAAGACAAAACTACAAGTGAGCGAAGTTTATACTTTCTAATATATAAAGATTTATAATGCCAATGTATCCATTGTAACCATCTCATAATTTTTAAAGACAAAGCGTGGGGGAACTGATGGTCCCAAGTCCCAACCAATTTGGCGTTTAAGAACGCTAAAGAATAAGGGAAGGTCAATCTATGACTTCACCAAAATGGAAATGAAAGAGATCTCCTAAGGATATTGTGAAAAGCGATTGCTTGATCAATTATTGTTCTTCAAAACCCTATAAATTTCTATTTGCGAATATGTAGTTAATATAATCGAAGTTGTTCTTATTGGAGTTTATAGTAAAATGCCCACTTTTTTAGCACATTTTTATTATCACGTTGCTAATATCGTTTGTATCTAATGACATAGGACACATTCGAGATATTAATGTCAAAAAGAAGTAATTTGCGTAAATATTTTGTGTCTATTTTGTAAATAACTTTTATAAATATAAACATGATACCAATTACTAAATATATTAAAATATTAAATATAAATAAAATATGTACATTATTAATTAAATATCATAGTTAAATATGTCCTATTATATTTATTACTTTATTTCATTTTATTAAAGATTGTAGTATACAAAAATTAAAACAGTAATTCTAACTCAAAACTTTGTGCAACAGTTGTAACAATAATTAAGCCCATGCAATTTGTTGGGTCAAAGTGGAAATCTCTAGTCTTAACAGTTAAGCACTTAATATGATCTGACTATTCATCTGATTGGAAAATTTTACTTTCTTTCATTATCTTATCATTTGATTTTGATGTTTTCCCGTTGTTATTCAAATTTGTGTGAGAAAAAAGGAAAAAATGGTTGAAAATAATACCATTTCCGTGGAGGAAATCTTTAAGAAAGTCTTAAAGCTTGTAAAAAGTTTTACTTTTGTTAACAAGAAAAGCATGAGATTTTCACCGACTCACGTGAGCTTTTTAAATGAATCTAAAAGATTAAGATTAATGAGGGACAAAAGTAAGTAATGTCTGTCGTATATATTACAAATATATATTTTTAAAATATTCTTAAATATTTCTTTTTATATCAAAAAGAAATCTTAGAATTCATGCAACATGCATGTGTTGAAAAAGAAATTATATTTAGAAATTGATAAACGATTTTTGGAGATAAAAATAAGTAAAAATGTTTGAATACCATTGAAGAGCATTCGATTGATCAAATTTAAAAGGCATATATATATATATATATTTTCAAAAATATTGTCTACAACACTATCATATAGTATCCGAATGCCCTATAGAAATTAAGGTCGGTCTAAAATTTTGGTTTAAGTCATCCCATTGTCATTGTTTACGTATTTGAATCCTCTATATGCGAATTGAAACCATTCAAAAGTTTGATAATTTTTCATTAAAGACATGTTTATTCATGAAAAATAAATTTCAAATACCGTTTGAGATTTTCTGTATATTTCCATTAACGTTCGATGCACAGACTTTACATGTTATCTCTTCAGGAATCAAATCATTCTCCCTCACTCTCATCTCCTAGTTCATGTGTATTCACGAGTTGCTGGAAGTATCATCTTAATTCCCTTTATTTAGGCATTGTATTTAGCGATAACTTGTCTGCTAGTTCATTACTCTTAATTATCCAAAAAAAATAAATAAATTATTACCCTGAAGATAACTTTAAACAAGAAATTGCATAAAATTTCTTCTTTCTTCTATTTCAGTTATTTGTATAAGGCAATTTCTAGCAAATGATACAACAATCTGCATGCTCTTCTAGTCCTAGTCATCTACCAAGGCAAAAATAGATTGAAAATAGAAAAGGAAAAATAGTAGTAGAAAGGCATAAAATATGCCATTATTGCAGGAGTTTTATAACTAGTAAACCTGAAAAAGAGTAATATACTTTTGGATAGACCATCTAAAGCCTAAGCCATTAGCTTAAGTATTAAATATTAATGTTGTATATGATGCAAAATCCACTTCGTGCACACACACACGCACTATATATATATATATATATATATATATATATATGAATGTATGGTAGATATTTTAATTAATAAAAAGAAGCATTTGAAAAAGTTGAAACTCTTTGTCCAGAAGATATCTAAAGAGAATTATGCTAATGGTAATTAATTATTCTTGGATGCTATTTTGAGTTTGCACAAAGCTATTTTTGGGAAAGGACGGTCATAAATCTTCTAATAAGATTAGTTTTAGAATATAAAACAATTGAAGTATCTGCATAAAGATCGAAAAATACAAAGTATGCTCTCCTAATGACAATGGTGAAAATAGTTGATATTAGATCTTTTAATGATGTTAGTCCCTTCTTATAACAAGCCAAGAAAGGTGATCAAAAAAAAAAAAAAAACTAAGTTTCTATGGGTCGTTAAATGAGCCTATTATGAAAAGGCATAGTTTGATTTCTTTTGTTATAAAGGAGACTTTTGTCTAAAGCTAAAGAAAATGATCGTAGATTTTAAATTTAAATTTTAAATTTATTAAATAATATTTTTTTAAAAATAATTATATGAATTAATTAAATTAGATTTTAAATTATATGAATTAAGTTAAATTTCAAATTTAATTTGCTTCGTTTTAGAATTTCGTGTTTAAGTTTTAAAAGCAAGTAGTACAAAGGAGAATTCAATCTAAAGTAGGGAAAATAATTGTAGATTTTAAATTCAAATCTTAAAGTTATTAAATACTACCTTTTAAAAATAATTATATGAATTAATTGAAATAAACTTAAGTATCATTGTTTCGGGATTCCATATTCAAATTTTTCTAGAAGCAAATAAATACCAGGTTTATTAGAGAAAGCATTCCATTATTTATTTTTGTCCAGCCCACGACGACCTTAGAAAATGGTTGCATTAGGTCCAAATTGAAATCGGGCATGGAAATTCATTAGAAAGATAAAAAGCCCATTAAAATTCTCAAAAAGTGAAAAAAAAAAAAAACCCAAGCATGGGCCTAAGCACGAAAGAGGGGCATGTAACTGTAAATAAATAAAAAAATGAGTGTTGTTCTAAATATCATCCATTCCGACCCTGTCCTTCGTTCTCTCGTCTCTCAGTCACATTAAAAAAAAAAAAAAAGGAAAAAACTATAATGCACACTCTCGCCGGCTTTAAAACCCTCCCAAAACCCTGAAAGGCAAAATCTTTTCACTACCATTATATTACTGATTAGCTAATTAGGGCTTTTTTTCCTATTTGTTTCACTGTAATGCTTCAACATCCACAACTTCCTCAATGCACGGACAGACCCAGGCCATGAACATCTCCCCCCCCCCCAGATCGTTGGCTCCGGCGCCGACGTGGACGAAGATGTTTGAGCCTCCGTATCCGCTGATAACCACCACAGCATTAGTTACGATGCTCATCCCCTTGAAGATAGCGTCGGGCTCGAGGCCAGAGCAGCCACTGTTTCTGCCTCTGACTTGGCTGTCGTTCAGCGAGTTGACGACGCCAGCCAACTCACTCTCTCGTTTCGAGGCCAGGTCTATGTATTCGATGCCATTACTCATGATAAGGTGTCGTTTTTTTTTTCTCTTTTTTCAATTAAGCCTATGTATGTTTGATTTTTGAAGAACCAAAATTGATGGCTTAAATTGGAAAGAGAGATAACTTCTTTTCCACTTATTTTAAGTTATCAAAGAAAATGCAACTTCAAATCCATACTTTTCACCGTTCTCTTATCTATATTTTCCCCAATGGTACGCACACTGTGAAAATAGTCATTTTGAATCGAGTTTTTTTTTTTTTTTTTTTTGCAGTTTCATGCGGTGTTGTTAATGCTAGGTGGATGTGAACTGACTTCAGGTCCCCATGGTGTTGAATTGTTATCTCATAACTAAAGGGTAATTCTCTTAAATTTGTTTTTAGAAAGTATTTTAGTTTTTTTTTTAATTAAAATTTACCTATTTTTTCCTGTTCAAGGTGTTATGGGCTTTGCCAGATCTAATCAACCGCACAGGGCAGCATCATTCGATAGGTTTCGTTCAGAAGAGAAAAGAGCAATGCTTTGATAAGAAAGTCAGATATAGTGTTCGCCAAAGTTGCACTTGCGTGTGCATTTTCCTTCCCTGAAACTGTGCTTGCATAATTTTCATCAAATTGTAAAATAGGAAAGTCTTTTTACTGTTCCTGCAGTTGATGCTAAGATCTTAGCCTGGGAACTAGTATGGTAACGATGGGCTTATTAGGTTTGAGGAATTGAGCATTAGGACTTTAAGGAGGGTATGGTTTATACTATGAGAGATATGTTAACCGTGCCTAATAGCCAAAGGAAATAATTTTTATCATAACTATTTGTATTTATATGACTTATGTTGCTCCTTTCATATGCTATTAAACATGATCATTGCGTACATCATTAGTGTCTCACAAAAGGGAAAAGAAATTAAAGAGTTCAAACAATGGCAATGAATACTATTTTCTTTGAAAACTTAATCTAGGTGCAATAGGAGAATCACATGGACAAATGGGAAATGATGCCCTTTTCATCCTTTAAGGAAGGTTTACATTTCTATTGCTGATTAAGTACAGAACAATTTAGTATCCTGGGGTGTTTTATTTAACTGAAATTGAATTCTTAATATCATATCTTAGGGTGTTTCATTTGACTGAAAATGAACCTAGAAAACTCGTCAGGGACCTTCTGCCCCTATTGACAATTGTTTACTTGCTCCATAGTTAGTAGTTCATGTTTCTGATTTCTATGAGTGCATCAGGATGTAGCGTAATAAGGGTCAACTTATATCTTCCAAGAAGTCTGACGGAACCTACAGCTGGGATGCTCAGTATGATGATAACGTACCAGATATTTTGTGAGTTTTATACCATCTTCGAGATTGTTATTCTTTGCAATTTCTTTCTGTGAATATCTGGCATTTTTTTTGGGGGGGGGTCCCTTCACAATATAAGTTATAATGTCATTTTTCTGTGAATATATGGCAAATGCATTTCTCTTTTAAATTTCCTGGTGAAATCTCAATATAAGTAATAATGATTGGAGTTATTATATAATGTCATTTTCTCACTTGTCCAGATGTACACACTGTGGCATTAGCTCTAAGGCCACCCCAATGATGTGACACGGTCCATCTGGTCCAACGTCTCTATGCAATGCTTGTGGATTTTTTTGGGCAAACAAGGTTGGTTTCTCTGCTGTGATTGATAGTTCACATTTCTTCCCTTTGTCTGTGTATCTCATTTACCATGCCGCAAATTTGCTGCCCATGATTCTGTTGCTACATTTGCCATCATATTTCTGTTCATACATTGGGTAGTTTCGGATGTACGAGTCACTTTAACTCCTCCTTGAAGATTTTTTTTTTTTTTTTTAGTTGGGATTGATTGCAATTAATATTCAATTAAAAGGTCTAAGTGGCGTCTCACTTGCTTAAATGAGTCTTTGGTGCAACCTCCTGCATCTAACATGTGGTCTCTAATTTTCCTTTTAGTTCATTTACTTCTGGTGTGTTTTGTATTGGCCTTTACCCTTTGATAGGTATTAAGTACAATGATGGGGATGGGAAATACGATTCCTGTCCTTGCCCTGCCCATTGCACGTTATGCAATTATATATATATATATATATTATAATATCTCTTTTGTTTACGTTGAAGATTGTGATTTTAGTTATATTGGGAGCTCCTGGGATTTTTCTTCTTCCATATTTCTCTGAATTACCCTTTTTCTCGACACCTTTCCCCTTCTCTCTCTGCACACATGCATTCGCGCACCAAAAAAAAAAACCGTTAAAAACAGTATTTTGGTTTTATCCATTTTTAGGTGATGGGACAGGGATAAGAGCTTTTCTCACTGTCCGGGTTGGGGTAAACAGTATCTCCGATACTTATGGATGTGCATTGGAAGGTCTGCCAGTATGGTGGGGACAAGAAATGCATGCCCTCCCCACTAAATCCTTCCCATTGTTTACCTCTCCAGTATTGATTCTTGTTTTTTTAATTTTTATCCACTGTCTCTTTATGGCCGTTATTTTTAAAAATTTTCTTTTAATTTTGCATGTCTATATGCCTACATCTTTCGAGTTCTTAACAATTGAACTTCAAGCAGGATACTTTGAAGGATATTCCCAAGAAAACTCGGGATCTTTCCCTGACTCCGGTCAAGCAGGTATATTTCTTATCATGTAAACTTGTTATCAGGCTTCGTGACCCTCTCTGTCTCTCCTTATGCTCTGTAACATAAACATGGCTTTGCAATTTTTTTTTTATGATACAGGGAGAATGTGTAGCAAATAAGTGAGATTCTGGAACTGCTATTTCTACACTAAGCAATGTAGTAGACTACTAGTTCTGTGTATTGTCCAATTGACGGCAACAAGGCCGAAGATTTGTCAGCTAAGCCAAGTTTAAAATCAAGCAACTAAAGAAGAGGAGGAATGGAATGGGATGTGTTGATGTGAAGCATAATAATGTGGTAGTGGGTTAGTAAGTAGTAGTAGAGTTTAGTTGTTATATAATTTTCTTTCCTTTTTTATTTGATTATTATTATTATTATTGGTTGACTTCATCGACTTCAGTAGCGTAGTGTCCTTGTCTTCATCTGCTTGGGCACTCTCCTTCCTTTCGAAATCCTCTCTTTGTTGACCTGTTGATGTTGGATTTGGATTTGGAAGTCCTGAGCCGCCCTGTCAATTTGATACGCTTTGTCCCAACTCCCAGCCAGCCAGATCTATATCACGTTACATTTTCCTTATCTACTGTGTCTGCAGTCTGACACCCACAAAGATGCCAACAAATGTTTTATCCAATTTGGTACCTCATCACGATCTGGCTGCGTGAACGGGGAATCGACATTGGATAAGATTTTTATAAATTTACGTTAATTTAAATGATTATTTATTTAAATTTAATTATAAAATATATAAAAATATTAATATAAAAATAATTTTTAATATTTTTATATTTTTTAAATAATGAAATAAATTGTGGGATTAGTTCGAACCGTGATCGTGATCGGGAGGGATTCGAGACGAAACGATGATAGATATATGTATAGTAACAATGACCAAAATTCGCTCCTTTGCAATTGATAATCACTTATCCAAAAAGAATAAATAAATTAATAAATAATTTATGTTTACTTTTGTTTTCCCAAACCTCCCCTTCCCAATATTCTTTGTTATAAATGATTAATAAAACCCTCACCGCACCGCACCGCACCGCACCGCACCGCACGCTGACTGTCATTACCGTCGAGCCGTTGGATTTTCTTTAATTGGTTTCGTTTGAGAAATAGCCACCACCGGTGGGGCCTACCTTTGCCAAAGTTTACAAACAACAAAAATCTCTCAACAGGGCCAAACATTCTCTCTCTATCCAAAAGAAATAATAAAAAAGTAAAAATGAGAGAGAGAATTTCCAAATTGAGTCCCTTCGAGAAAACACGAGTTCGCGCCCCTGCAAATCTTAGTTATATTCTCAACCTTTCATTTATTTTAATTTTGTTCTTTTTATCTTCGATATTCGATGTTTCTTCTTCTTCAAGTTGAGAAACCGTCTATCTAGGGTTAGGGCTTAGAAAATAAAGATATTAATGAACAAAACAATAAAAATGAATTTTGTGCAAACGGTAACCGGACGGAAGCCGTGGCTCTTCGATGGAACAGTCGGTAATCGCTAGCTCAGGGCTTCAATTTTCGGTAAAGTGGGTACGGTGCGACTTTGGTTGTTCCTTGTTGTTTACAAATGGCCGCCGCGAATCCGCAGCCACTGCAGGCGCGTCCGTTTGAGCTGCATACGCGAAGGACGATGCAGATCGAGGGCGACAATGAAGATTACGTAGATGACGCCATGGATGACGTGGATGATGCGTATGCCAACACCGTCAATGTGGCCGAGCATGGAATAGGAGTAGTAGGCTGCTTTAATGGTGACGGTGGCAGAGGTGGTGCTGGCGTTGTTATGGCGTCCAGACCTAGCGAGCTTACTCTCTCTTTTGAAGGCGAAGTTTACGTGTTCCCTGCTGTTACCCCTGAAAAGGTTTTTATCCACTTTCAAATAAAAGTCGATCTTTATTGTTAGTTATATAGTATTTTGTATGGTTTTAATAAAATAATTATTTTTCTTGGTATTTTTGTTTTCGCAAAGTAACTTTGAATTCCGGACTGTTAACAACTTTATTTCCTTTATTTCCCTTTTCGATCTCTTATTTTAAAGTAACGTTTGACGTCAGAAACGTTACCAAATTAGCTAGAAGGGTAATAACCTGCCTCGTTTTTTTAGAATTCTTAAACATGAAGTTGAATAGACTGCGGCCTAATTCATTTCTTAGGATATATGGGTGATGAATTTAATTAACAAATCTTTCTGTACTTGGTTAAATTAATATTGTCAAACAGTTATAGACTAAATTTTGGACGCAAAACAACTGTATCTTTGCTGATCATCACTTCTAATAACTTTTGATATGCTATCTGATTCCTTGCTTTGCTCTCCAGCCCTAGCTAGGAGTTGTGTTTGATCATTAATAGGAATGTTGGACTTGGGTTAAATCTACTAATCTGATTGGCTGAGTATCTTTTTTCTTGTTTTATCTGTATCCTTCATTAGTGAAGTTACTGACCATTTAGTTTTTTTTTTTTTTTTTAATGGATTTTGTGCATTTGAGTTTTAACTGCCTTATTTTCTTGATGTGATTCTTCTTCTACGTTGAAGTAATATGTAATTTATTTTGCTATTCTTTAAAAGGATTTACTGGCTTAGAGTTTCGTCTTCTTTTTTTTTTTTCCTCCTAAAGAAGTACAAGTGTTTGTTGGATTTTACACAACAGGTGCAAGCTGTGCTGTTACTTCCGGGGGATCGTGATATCCCCACTGCTGTTCGGACAATTGAAGTACCTTTTGGTCAAAATAACAGGGTATTACTGATATCAAAATAATTATATGTAATTCAGTAATTACATTTCATAGTTCGTAATTTTTTTTTCACTTCACATATAATATTGGGCAGGGTGTAGGTGATGTTCCAAAGCGCTCAAATCTTTCAAGACAAATAGCATCGTTGGTTAGGTTCCTTGAAAAGGAAAGAGAGATGTTTTGACAAGAAAATTAGGTATACTGTAGGGAAAGAAGTTGCACAGAGGTAAGAAATTTTTGGTAATTATTTTATGACATTTGAAGTTTTAACCTTTTAAACTTATGGAACGAGTAAGATTGAAATTGTCCTTCTATGTAGAAGCTAAAAGTGGAAGTGAGAGAAGAACTATCAACCATCCAAAAAGTTTGGTAGCAGTTTAAAGGTGTATAGCATTTATTATAGATGGCCATTGTGGGAAGTGTGTTTAATACAGGGTGCAGTTGATCTTGTTTAGGTTTGACCTAGAAGCTTCCATGTGTTCATGGTTCTCTCTCTTGTGAAAGAGGCAGGATATATTGTAGGCCGGAACTTTGATGTCTGCTGTTTATATTGGCTATTTGAATTTTACTCTTTTATTTACTGATTATTTTCTTTTGAGACAAATAGAATACTGAGTTGAGATGAATTTGTGAGAGGAGCCATATACATTAGTATTAAATGTATTGCTGCTTCTTTTAGCATATATACAAATGCTAGTGGTGCAGCTTATAATGGTGTTGTACTCTTCTCCTCCTTTATCCTTGTAGGATGCATTGTAAAAATTGGCAGTTTGCATCTTTGAAGGATACTTCAAGCTGAGATTCTTCACATACTGGCCTTCAAGATGGTACTCCTCATCCAGAAACTCTGTGAGTTCCAAGATTTCATGTTACCATGTTACTTGGAAACATTTATCATGATGAACCTCATGAAGAATTCTATCTTCAATGTGTTTTAGTGTCCAGAGATGTCAACATTGTGGTGTTAGTGAAAACAATAGTCCAGCAACGCGTCGAGGCCTAGCTGGTCCTAGGACTTGATGCAACACGTATGGGCTTATGTGGGCAAATAAGGTTTGTTTAATTTAGTCCCGAATGATTTTTTCTTTAAGGATGCTTGCTTTTGCTAGTTTTGTTATTATTTCTATTTAACTGTTGATACTGCATGATTTTTCCCGGCAGTATGCTTGCATCGTCTTGTATATGTATGCCTCAGGATGGCCATTGGAATGTTGCTACTATTGGTGATAATTTCAGCTATCTTTTTCTGCTTGTGATTTATCATTTCCCATGATTGTTTTGTTGAATGAATAGGGAACACTGAGAGACCTTAGTAAAGGAGCAAGGAATATTTACGTGGACCAAATTGAGGCTGTAAGTGTCATGGGAATATTGTCAACTTCACAAATTTTTTTTTTCCACTTGCTTCTTTGGTCAAGATTGGCTGAATGAACTATAATTAAGTGGTATACAGTAAGCACCAATTGATGTCAAGCCTTAAATTACAGAAGGGGACTTCTCTGGTAACCTGGACGAACATGTAAATGCATACTTTTCTCTTGTATTGCGATCAAGCTTTTTCAGGTGGTTGCATTTTTCTTCCTTCTAACATGATATGAAGTTTATGCGGGGAAATTTTCCAAAGGATGTCACAGATGGTTCCAATAATGCTTCTTTCAACCCAAATGCAGAAGTATGTTTTCAGATCCTAACTTATCTTGATTTACATGTTTTTACTTTGAAATGAAGATTAAAAGAACCTCGTGTGATGTGCTACCGGTCTTTCTTTACATTGACTTAAAAGGGAATTATTTTAACAATGTATGCTTAAGAGAAATGGCTCCACTTTTTTCCTAACGAATCTCTGTGAAAACACATTCTCTAATTACATGTAAATGTGATTTTAACTATCGATGGTTGCATATTGCATTTATTTATAAACTCCAGGTGTTCACTTGCACATAATTATTGACTTTTAAGGCCAAATTCTTATTTGCCAACTCTTTTATGGATTGGTGTTTTAACTATTACATTCTTTTATTTGATTGGGCCATTCCTGCTAGGTAGGGCTTCTATGGGCTTAGGTTCTGAGAAGAGACAAAATCTTTGATCTTATTTTTTGTGTTTTAGGTGGATATTTATTTACATATTGAAGCAACTGACCAAAATTCAGCAGAACAATCCTCAGAAATTGAAATAAATTTTTGAACCAGTCTAATAGGTAATATATTTCTTTCTTGGTAACTTGCATTGCCGCATGACGCAGGATTTGCATGAAAGTGCAAAAGATCTTAGAAAGTCTTTGCCTATGGGGATTGTTGATCTATCTGCGGATGATGATGAACAGGTATAGCATTGCATTTATTTATAGAGATTTTTGTATAATTATTAGTGTTTACTTCCCCAACGCCTTTTCCAGTTTGAAGAAACAGATTCTTTTGAAATTTAAAAAGCTTTGTTTCTTCCTAATATAATACCTAACCTAACATTAAAATGTTCTTGTTTAGACACGGGTCTGCCTTGTTCTATAGGTCTAATAAGAAACTGAAACATTTTTGTTTTCTGGTCCACCTTTAAATAAAAGTTTCCTATTAAAACAGAACACAGATGATCACATACGAATCTTCTCGAATCACTGCAGAAACTGGCTTATACTAATTCATTTGAGACTGATGGATGATATCTCACAATATTAGTTTTGTGATCTGCAGGAACCATTGGTAGAACTTTAGTCCTTCAGATACGGAAATCGACATTCCTTCTACTTTTTTATTAGAAGGCAATTGGCTTTGCTCCAATAGTTTTAAGGAGATGTGGAGTATTAGATACACGTCCTTTACCCAGTTGGCTTCGCTCACATCATCGTGCTTCTTACATACAGGTCAAAGTTTATGATATGTTTATATGGAGGCAAACGTTGCCCATTGTGAGTTGCCATAATTAGGAAACCGACTTGACATTGAATCCTTAAAGTACAGTAGTCACGGCTAGTGAGTGAGAAAGATAGAAATGCCGCTGGTTTCAGGCTGACATTAGATAAATCTGAAAGTTCTTGTTCATGTAAGTGCTGGAAACTGCGTACAGATTGTTAGGAAAACTGCCTGAAAGTTTTTACCCCGTTATAAGATTTAATTTATTCATATATTTTTTTATTAGGACTTAAAAAGATTATAAACTGCGCATAATGCCTAGTTTTGCTTAGCTGAGGCTTTCAACTCAAGTAGGAGATCGGAGTGAGCGAGGGAAAAAAAGGAAAAAAAAAAAAAGGGCAGTCCGCGACGCTGATAAATGATGTTTTCAACTTTGTTTCAAATATTTTACCCGAAATAAGAAGCATTACGGACGTATCTAATATTAGCGTGTTTAATTTAATATTTTTAATATATTATAATTTTATACGTATGTTAATATATGTTAAATGTGAATATTTAAAAAAAATAAAAGAGAATGAAAGAATTTGGATAACATAAGTTTCAATTAAAATAAATGAGTTTTTTGGCAGACCCAAAGATGGGACTGGAGCTTATTGTTAAACATAATGTTGTCCCAACTCCATCTTTAGTTGAAAGCAGTTTCTTGCAAGCAAGAAAAACTTGTTATAAATAGTGCGGGCCGGGGAGAGATGGAAAAGGGAAAGATGAAATTTTCTCTCTCTTAGAATGTTTTCTGAATAGAGTCTCAACAGAGTATTAAATTAAAATTTATCTGTAGTGGACTTGAAGACTTTAGATTTAGTAATCCGGACGAGCAGAAATGTAGCTTTTTCTGTTCGATAAAACTAAGGGGCTCAAGAAGCGCCAAAAAATAAAGTGACCAACAGGAACTTCTTACTTCCATTATTAACAGTAATTAATAACGAGAATGCCAATTAGAGTTGGTAACAAATCTTAAACCCGAGTTGTTTGGGCGAATCGACATTAACCACAATATGAAGGGTGTTGATGCCATACTAGATAATACTCCATCAGACCCGACTGGCCTTGAACACCTCTATATGACATTAGTTGGGATAAACGAGGTGATCCAAATAGCTTATTTTCACCCAAAAAAGCAATGGCAAGACCGAAAAACCAAATGCCTAGGATTTATTTTAATGTTTAAATGGCACACAAAGAGAGGAATTTTCTCAATTATTTCCATTTCCAAAATATATATTTATTTAAATGTATGTACAAAATTATAGTGGTTGGTAGCTTGTATCATCTTTCATATTTTTCTACCCAACCCAAATTTACGGATTTGAAATGCTTGAAGCACTTCTCCCTATTCAGGCCGAATGAGCACAAGCCGGTCAAAGGGCAACCATTATCTGACTAATAACCCCGGCATTCAAACCACTAATAACCAAGCAGGAATACCTTCAACCATCCTCAGTTCTAAGATCAGAACAACTCGGGTCCATCTTCAGGCAAGGTTACACTGCAATGAAAGTGCAGTTACAGTCGTCCATGTTCTGAAGTAATTGGGCATATTTGCTGATTGCATACTGTTTGCTCCCATTCAAGGCCTTCAAACAATCACTTTCAGTTGACAAGAGACGGATCTATTCGTGAAAATCCTCGTAAGGTGAAGATCCACTAGAAGAGTCGGTTTCAAATGATGTGAGCTCCATTGGATCCATCAGAGATGATGGAAGTGATTCTCTCTGTTGAGAGGATGAACCTGAACCTGAACCAGAACAAAATCACAGATCTTAATCCCTCAGTTGCTGATAGGTTAAACTTACACCTCAAGGATTACACCAGTGTTCAAACAAAACTAAAGTGAGGAATTCCTTTTGTTCTTCCATTTCAATGGAAAAATGTTAAAAAAAAGGTGAGAATACATTAAAAGGGAAGGAAATGCATACAAACCTTTCTGTCCCCTTGAACGGAAGTTCTTTGTGTGCCGCCTAATAAGTCTCTTAGCCTTGGTTATGGTCAGCTGCCTAGCGAAGGGAGAGAATTCTGCTTCACTTTCACTCCACTCTCCATGGAAATCGTTCTCTGCTTCACCTCTCATAGTTCGTAGCACAAATTGTTTGGCTTTGCGCCGTTGAGTGTTGAAGAGGCCCCTAATGGAAGTAACAAATCCATCACCAGCTCCATCACTTGGACGTTTAAGAAACGTTATCGGATACGGATCAGCTTTCTCAGCCTGGTCATTGTCACTGAGATTGAGGTCACTATCAGGAACACCAGTTCCACTTGCCTGTTGAATATGTGCCTTGTCTTTGAATTTCTTACCCTGCCAAATACCAAATAATTAAAAGACAGTCAGCAGATCTGCATTCAGACCTTTATGCTTTAATAAACAAATTAAGCTTCATCTTACTCGCAAGTGCACTTACGAACTACAAATTCTAATCGCTAGCATTGTTCACCATCCTCTTTTATTGCCAGTTAATATCATATTTCATTGTGAGATGAAGCATTAAAAATCTCCAAGTCATAAGCCCAAGCACTTGGAGGGAACACAGAGAACAGTGGCCTTATAGTAAGCGAAGATTCAGATTGAGAGGATTTGGTAGGTTCACCAGAGTATCATCAAGATTCCTTACCTGCATTCCAGTTACAGATTTTAGGACTCCCCATATAATATGCTTCTTAACCCGAGAGAACAGTCTCCTCCAAGTCCCAGTGAACTCCACGCGGTGAAATGTATCCATCAACAGCTTGAGATCATTTACAACAAATCTGGATCCTTCGTATGTAACTAGTAGCTCAACCTAACGCACAACAACAAAAATATATGGCAATAAAAACCAAATAATGGAAATATAAAACAATAGATTACCAATTAAAATAAACTAAACCAACCTGACTTATCTTGATATTGTGAAATTCCATCATTTTCCGAGGCCTAGATTTTTTCTCTTCATTGGATTTTCCAACCTTTTTCTCTTCCTGAGATGATCGACCACACTTAAAGGATTTTGCGTCTTTGATTTTATTTTTAGAGGATTCATCTTGTTGCTCAACGGAAACAAGTGGCCCACTTTTCGTGGAAGAAACACTGGAGGAGTGAGCCTGTAGGACAAGTTCATTAGCCACAGATTCTGCAACAGTCTCTTCCCATGTTCTGTCAAAAGAAGATGTTCTCCTCAACTCAGGGCCAGAACCAGAAACAGCATTTGATTTTAGGTCTTGCAACTTTGATGCCTGAATGTGGGTTCCAAAAAGAGTTTATGGAAGATTACGATACCTACATAGGAATCTAGCGACTTAAATAAATTGATAACTACAAGGCAGTGAAACATAGATGCTCACTTGGGCAGAACCAGCAGCAACAGAGTGATTGGTAACGGACATAGAAGACACACTTGGTTTGAATGATATCTCAGACTCCTTTGTTGAGTGGCTGCCCGATGCAGAAGCATCATGGTTTGAGAAGCCCTTCTTCAGACGTCTCGCACCAGCTGTTGTGGAGATCTTCCAAACTTCCTGCATCTCCAAAGTTCCAAGCATAAAGACACTCACCAATTGCACTAAAATTTGCTTACAAACTCAAAGATCTGAAGCCCAAATCTAACCTGCCGTCTTTGTGAATCTTGTTCTTCTTCCGGGAAGAAATACCCCCACATCATTCTGTACATTGTCTCTGTCAAATGAATCTTGAGGGGGTATATCTCCACCTACAGCATAAAGCAAATAGCTTACCTCAACTTTTAAAAATAGTAGTTCATCAAAGTCACAAATGCTTCTACAATGTAATAAGAAATTGGACAAGAAATGCTTACTGCTAATGCAAATTGTAGCAAGTCTTACACAAGACAGAATAAAAGTACTATCTTAACCGTATGCTAAGCACTGAGTTAATCATATGTGTCAGAAAACTGCACCACAACCAACCCAGGCCACCCCTAAAACCACGATGCCATTATGCTCTTGCATTCATTGCAATAGAAACCCATGCACAACAACGTAGTTGCTCAATCATTAAACACTCTCCAAGACTCGGCTCAAATACGTGCTTAGGAATCAAAGGCTAAAAGCATGATCATCAAGATCCCTCTCTCTCGTCCGTTTACCTTGCATCTTTTTTCCTGTTTTCAATTATATCTCTCCATGATTGTTGACAGTTTTTTTATGCATAATGGTGTATGCGTCGCCGATACATCAAATTCCAGATGCCATCTTATACCCTGCATGCACTTACTTTGATCATATTCACAGCACCAATAAAGCTATGATTGCTCACATTGTTATGATAACCCTTTCACTTACCTTTTAGTTCCATTATTCCTCATCTAAGCAGTAGGACCAACCAAAAATTCGTAGAACAGAGAGAAGATCAACAAAGTTCAAGTTTTTGAAATACCTATCCGTCTATAAGCATAATAGTTATCATATATTCTCCACAGAGATCCTACACGTATGTATGGTAAATAGACATCTGGATGCCCTTAAACCATGTAACAGAAGTTCAAATGAGGAAGTAAATCCAGCTAGAAAAATCTTATGAACCAGATCATAGGTTAAATCAATTTACAATCAGTGACCTCACATGCAGGACTCAGAACTATATCATAGCTAATAATGGTTTCATATATTGTGTATCAAAGTCATTGTACATTCTAAAGAATACACAGAAAATAAGAAAAGTGAATTTTACCTGAAACAGCTCCAGAGAAGAGTTTCCATCTTTTGGAGCTCCCTGCTTTGCATCTACACGAAGCATGACTTTTCTGAAACGAGGAAAGTAGACATAATGAAATTCTAGAGAATTATCACAACATTTGCCGAGGTATCTAATACGAGACAGATATTTCAAAATGAAAATATATATGAGAAAATAGTCCCTGCTCTCCCAACACCACACAACCGCAAGAATTACCACAAGTATTGGCATTATTTCTGTAAGCCACTATATAAATAACATTTTTCTTTGTAAATATAGGAGTAGGTTCTTTTGGCAGCGGACCACCAAACTGGGCATTTAAGCATAGGAATTAAGGATGTTAAGATGACGCGTGCTGTCAATATAACTATAAAAGCTATAAAAAGGAAAAAAAATTAAATATTCGTAAAAGTAGTCGCAACTAACTATAATTAGATAAACATCTAAAGGAACAGAGTAAAGAAAAAAAGTATGTACTTTCCCCATTCTGGAGGAGGATTCCATGCTGATAAAAGCATATCAGACTTGGCATTAGGCAGGCAGTTTCTCACAACACAACACTTAGTTGTAAACTGAGCGACACCAACATCTTTGTAATCACGGTCAAAATCATAAATCTGAATGAACGGGAGAAATATAAACTGTAAGATACCATCCTCAAAAGCAAACATTATTTAATTGCAATTCTTTATGATATTTAAACCGCAATTAAATCAAGTTCAATAAAGAAATAATGAAAGAAAAACCGTTATGAACCCGTCTACTCAAAGGTGCAACGTGCAAAAAGAGCAGATGCCAATAAGAAGCAAGGCACTAATTTCCAAAATGAGTAATCAATAAAAAATATTTAATTTGTTAAAAAACTTCAAATATATAACTTTCTAGATACGAGTTCAAAAGTTGAGTCCAAACATTTTCTAATGTATTCCAAATATAGGCATTATGAGACCTAATTAAAAATCCTAATCTAAGTTTCCTTTGCATCCATCTTCAATATGATATAAATGTATATTTCTGTCCTTTTCTTGTTCCTATAAAAGATACATATATTATCTCACAGGTCAAAAATTACAGCTGACAAAAAAATTCGAAAAGAAGGGGCAGATTTTCTAAGTAGTGCCTTTTGCCTTTCAGGATCTCCACCTAGGTACAAAAAGCAAGTACCACTGTCCAAATAAATTAAATGTACTTTTGTTTGTTTTATCAATTTTTTCTTGATTTGATTCATTATGGTAAATGAGTTTCTCAATAACCTTTTCTGTTGATTCAAAAAGTTTTATAGCGGTTCTTGGAATATTGACAATACATAGAAAAATATCTATGTATATCTTTACCATTAGAAGAAAAGGATAAGATTGATCCTAGAATGGAGTTAGAATCTGTAGATTATTTGAAATCCCTTAAATCAAGGGATTAGAGATCCTTAAAGATAAATGCGTTGACCTAGGAATTTAAACAAGTTTCCATTTCCATCTAGGTTACCATACCGATAAGGCTAGATTGTTTGCATGAAGTCTCTAGGGGAGACGATGTATATAGTAAGCAAGAAATGAAATGTTTCTGGTTCAGTTTTAACATGGTATCAGAGCCTGTTTTTTAGTTGATTTTTTGGCCTTAATCGCCGTTTTTCTAAGTCCTTATTTTTTCAGCCATTGTTATCTGCCTTTTCTTCTTTAGACCTTCATTACCAAACCATTGAAAACCCAATCCTTCACTTTCAGCAATTGTTATCTTCCAGTCATGTCAGAATTAAAGCTGTCTGCTAAAGAGACTGTGGCATACACATCATGAGATCTACAAAACATCCAGGCAGCCTACCAGCTAACGGGAAAGAATTACCTAACATGGGCACAGTTTGTCCAAACCTATCTTAAAGGACGGGCAGATTAGCCATTTATTGGGTACAGGCCCGGAGAACCAACAGATCCAAAATTTACAGCATGGGAGGAAACAGATTCCAAGATCATGTCATGGCTATGGAATTGTACGAGCCCTGAAATCAGTGATACATACATGTTCCTATCAATTGCCAAGGAGATTTGGGATGCAGTCCAGACTTACTCAAAGGCCCAAGATGCAGCCTAAGTGTATGAGATCAAAGTGAAGACTAGTGCAATGAAGCAGGGCAACAAAACAGTAACTGAATTTGCAAATTCATTACAGACCTTGTGGCAGAAACTGGATCATTATAGATGCATTCAAACTAAATGCCCAGAAGATGCTGCAATATTAAAGGCGTTCATTGAAAAGGACTGAGTGTGTGATTTCCCAGCTTGACTCAACATTGAGTTAGACCAAGTTAAGACTCCAATTCTTGGCAAGGAAGATTTACCATCCCTTAATGAGGTTAGTTCTTTAGTACGGGCAGAAGAAAGTCGTAAAGGGGTTATGCTGGAGAGTCCAGAAGGATCAGCTATGGTGACAAAAAAGGTACCAGCTTCAATACAGGATAGCAGAAAAACATATCTGCCCAGACTCTGGAGACCTTCAGAAAAAGATGACAAAGAAGACCTCTCGTGTACCGCAAGAAGCCAAGGCATACCCGAGAGAGGTGCTGGAAGCTGAATGGAAGGTCTACTACTGCAAGTCAGGACCGGGGCTATAAAGGGTAGAAAAAAGGGCAGACTAGCTCATTACATTGCATCTCAGTCAGATTCAACTTCAGAACAAGAGGAACACAGGGATTTTAACAAGGAAGAGAACGAAAAACTCAGAATTGCTAAGGGCTCTGGAAAATTCCAAAGAGAGCAGTGCCTGTTCCTCATCACTCCCAAGTAAGTCCACTCTTCTTTGTGGACTAAATGTTTCAGATAAGGTTAATCCTGACTCCTGGATCATGGATTCAGGAGCCACAGACCACATGACTCACCATCATTTTTTAGTACCTACACACCTTGCCCTAATAAGAGGGAAATTATATTTGCAGATGGTTCATTTACCACCATAGCAGGCCTACGAGAAGTTCAAGTCACTCCTGAGATTGTTATTAGAAATGTTCGTCATGTTCAGAAAGTTGTCTACAAATTTAATATCTGTCAAACAACTCACCTATGATCTGAATTGTGATGTTTTGTTCTATCCTACCTATTGTGTGTTTCAGGATCAGATCACGGGGAAGAAGATAGGACTCGCTAAGGAATGGGACGGACTCTACTACCTTGAGACCAGCAGCAAATTGAAAATTAAAAGTCTCTTCCTATCAGTTTTTTCTCCCTTCAAAAGAGAGGTTATTTGGCTTTATCACTATAAGTTTGATCACCCTTCGTTTAGGACTTTGCAAACTATGCACCCTTCTTTGTTTAAAGGAATAAATATTAACAGTCTTCACTGTGCTGTGTGTGAGTTTGTTAAACATAAGCATATGTCTTTCCCTATTAGCAATAAAAGAACTTCAACACCTTTTCAGTTGATTCACACAGATATTTGGGGACCTTCTACAGTTTCCAATGTGACTGGTTCTAGATGCTTTGTGTCATTTGGTGACTGTACCACGGTCACTTGGATTTTTTTGTTAAAACACAAATCTGATCTGAGTACTGTTCTGCCCCGCTTCAATAATATGGTTCAAAACCAGTTTGGGGTGAAAATAAAGAGGCTTAGATTGGATAATGCTAGGGATTATTTCAACCATCTCTTATCTGGCTACTTTAAAAGAGAAGGAATAATTCATGAGTCCTGCTGTGTAAACAACCCTCAAAAAAATGGGGCGGCAGAAAGAAAGAATGGCCATCTGTTAGCCACTACCCGAGCCCTTTTCTTTCACCACCATGTACCCAAAGCCTAGTGGGGAGAAGCTGTGTTAACAGCTGCACACATCATAAACAGGTTACCCCCTAAGACCCTAGAGCTTAAAACACTAATAGGACTGCTTTCTAAGTTTAATCCTAACGTGAATACCTCTAATAACCTTACACCTAGGGTATTTGGATGTACTGCCTTTGTCCATATTCATAGAAATAATAGGGGGAAACTTAATCCTAGGGCAGTGAAATGTGTTTTTGTGGGGTATTCACAAACTCAGAAGGGGTATAAATGTTATCATCCAACTTCAAAAAATTTCTTTGTTACGGCTGATGTGACCTTTGAGGAAGAAACATCATACTTCAAACAACCTTATCTTCATGGGGAGCATGTTCTAGTGGAAGATAAGGTTAGTGACAATTTCCTTATAGAACAACAGTCTCTACCTACACCTACAACACCTATCCAACCTCAACCCAAGTACAGTCCCAACCTGAAACACAGCAGTCCCAGGTACAGTCCCAAGTTGAAACACAGCAAGCTTCAAACACAGTCTATACAGCTCACTCAACCTCAGTCCCAGCCCATTGTTGACACATGGAGATACGAGGTATTCAAGAGGACGAGTCCCAATTCCCGAACCTGAACAAGTCCAAGATTCCTGTCCAAATTCTGAGAATGAGGTAATTAGTACACCTGAACTCCTCAAGAAGAAAAGATAGATGCTGACCTCTATTTACCCATTGCACTTAGAAAAAAAACCTAGGGAATGCACTAGGCATCCATTGTACCCATTATCACATTTTATATAGTTCAAGAATTTTTCTCCGTCTCATAAAGCATTCCTTGTAAGTCTAAATACTATTCCAATCCCAAAGACCTTATCTGAAGCATTATCCATAGAAGAATGGAGAGAAGCCAGGAGAGGAGAAAGGGAAGCCTGGAAAAAAAAAAAAAAAAAAAAAAAAAAAAAAAAAAAACAAGACTTGGGAAATTGTAGAACTGCCAAAAAGGAAAAAACCCATGGGATGTAAATGGGCATTTTCGGTGAAGTATAAGACAAATGGTGAGCTAAAAAGGTATAAGGCTAGGCTGGTAGCCAAAGGATACACTCAAACCTATGGGATAGATTACCAAGAAAACCTTTGCCCCGGCTGCAAAAATGAACAGAGTGAGGGTTCTATTGTCGATAGCAGCTAATCTAAACTGGGATCTACAAATATTTGATGTCAAGAATGCATTTCTCCATGGTAGCCTAGAGGAGGAAGTTTACATGGACATTCCACCTGGGTTTGCGGACGCCTTAGACAAAGGGAAGGTATGTAAACTACAGAAAGCCCTATATGGCCTTAAACAGTCAACAAGAGCCTGATTTGGCAGATTTGCAATGGTAATGCTAGCCAATGGATAGAGACAAAGTCAAGGGGATCACACCTTATTTGTGAAGCATTCAAAAACATGGGGACTTACGGTATTATTGGTGGATGTAGATGACACACTAGTGACTGGGAATGATGAACTTGAAAAAGAATCTCTAAAGCAGTGTTTGACTAAGGAGTCTGAGATTAAGCAATTGGGTAGATTGAAGTATTTCCCAGGGATTGAGGTGGCACATTCTATACACAGCATCTTTACACCACAGCAGTAATATTTTCTTGACCTTCTAAAAGAGACAGGAAAAACAGCATGCAAGCCAGCTCCTACATCAATTTGTCCGAATCATAAACTTGGAGGAGCAGAAAAAGATCCTATGGTGAACAAGGAGATGTATCAAAGACTAGTTGGAAAACTGATCTATCTCTCACATACCAGACCAGACATAGCCTATGCAATGAGTGTAGTAAGCCAGTTCATTCACAGTCCAAGAGAAGTCCACCTACAAGCTGTCTAGAGAATTCTGCACTACCTAAAAGCTAATCCTAGGAAAAGGATACTGTTTCGAAGAAATACAGGGACAGCGCTAGAGGCTCAGACAGATGTGGGCTATGCTGGTTCTCCAGTAGATAGGAGATCCACTACAGGGTAGTGCACTTTCCTAGGAGGCAATTTGGTTACATGGAGAAGTAAAAGACAAAATGTGGTGGCGAGGTCAAGTGCTGAAGCAGAATTTAGAGCTATGGCTCAGGGCATATGTCAGCTACTATGGCTTAAAATACTCCTAGAAGACTTGAAAATTTCAGGGGGTGAACCTATGAAGCTCTACTGTGACAACAATTCGGCAATAAACATTGCACACAATCCTGTGCAACATGACAGAACCAAACATATAGAGGTGGACAGACATTTCATTAAGGTAAAGATAGAGAGTAGTTTAATTTGTACACCATACGTTAGTACAAAAAACCAACTAGCAAAAATGTTCACCAACGGACTAAATTCCATACAGTTCCAGGATTGTGTTTCCAAGTTGGGAATGGTAAACCTCTACTCCCAGCTTGAGGGGGAGTGCTAGAAGAAAAAAGATAAGATTGATCCTAGAATGTAGTTAGAATCTGTAGATTATTGAAATCCCTTAAATTAAGGGATTAGAGATCCTTAAAGATAAATGAGTTGACCTAGGAATTTAAACTAGTTTCCTTTCCTATCTAAGTTAATATCCTGATAAGCCTAGATTGCTTGTATAAAGTCTCTAGGGGAGACGATGTACATAGTAAGCAAGAAATGAAATGTTTCTGCTACAGTTTTAACATTTACAATGAAAAATTTTATAACAAAATAAATATACGGATTACTCAAGTATTTCTTTTCAATATTTGCCCCTTTTTTGACAATTCCAATATTTCATCCGGATAACTTATTTTGTTAGAAATGCGATTGATTTCTTGAGTAAAGGCACCTCACATGGAGGGATGTGAGGAGCTGTTTTTTATTCTTAATTTTTACATTTGGGAGGGAAAGGGTTTGCCCTGTGCCTTTGCGCCTAAGCACAAGGCTTGACTACACTGATTGACCATGATCACTGTTAGTTCAGAGTAACAAAAGTATTCGGAAATACAACCTTCATCAAGAGATAAAAGAAAGATAACGATTGATACTTCACTAGCATAGCATAAAACAAACAAACTTCTTATCAATCTTCAGGAACTCACCATGTCATTTATCTCTGCCTCAGCAAATGATTTACCATCCACAAGCATGCTCCATACGACTTTATTAATTTGCAAAGAAATTCGCATTGCATAGGATGGACTTTTGTTCTTTTCTTTCTCCATTAGCCGCAGCTGAGCTGCTTTCTGCAAAGCAACACGTAAGGATACGGATGCAGCCTTCCTTGCTTTTTTTGCATTAATAAGTTCTCTCTTCAGTCCTTGCACCTACACAAATCAAGTTCATATTGCTTAAAATTTGCTTCTGTGCACTAAAGAATAACAACTAATCCAAATGGTATCTTAGAAGACCGATAGACAAATAGGCATACAAAATCTTAGAAGACAAATAAGCAAACATTAAATCTATGCCCAGACTGTAATATGAACCCATGAATAACATGCGTAACAAAAAGTGCAGAAAACAGGAGATACAGTTAAAAAACTGAGAGCTTGCAGCATTTACAGCAAATCCAGAATGCCTTCTCAAGGTTCATTCTTAATCCAATAGTCAGCCTCTGTAACTCAATAAACATCCTTTAAGGTCGAAATTGCATTTTTGAAAGAAAAGCTAGATCCACAGAATTATGTAAATGTAAATCACTGTCACCTTTTCTAGATTTGATGATTCTGTACATGTAGGTGGAGTATCTTCCTACATTCACTAAGTTAAAACTGACAGTATAATAGCCCACCAAAGGACAATAGATTATCCGACAATGGATTTCAATTTCGAGGAAATTTTCATCTATACCATTATAGATACGCATACTTCGAGTGATTGTATAACCCAGCTGAGAAAACTCAAGAAATTAGTTCTGGTATGAAGGTATGCCAAGAAGGAACTGAAAATTCACTCTTAACCGGTAAGATGGCGTGCATCTTAGTTCACTTGCATATTACTAACAATTACTTCCGACAATCAGTGCATTCACTGCAGAAAGAAATTTATAGGATCTATAGGAAATGTATTTCCAAGAACAAGGACCTTGCGAGATTTCTCAGACAATATAAAGTGGGAATCAAGCACATGCACTAAAACATTGACCTATCAATGTTGCAAATCCAGTTTTCACATCACATATTAAAATGGAGTTGATAATGTGAAAACACAGGAAAGTTCAGCTCTCTACTTTTATTATACGAGTTTGCTTATAATATAGGTCCCCTGACAATATTAATCTACTAAATTTGAGAACATTCAAAGAGAGCATAACTCCGCAAAGTAGAAACTTGACAGTTAGAGAGTGTTGAAAAGGTTCACGTTCTTACCAATATAGATCTCTCACCATTTACCATCCACAAATGACCTTCCCTTTCCAGATGGTCTCCTGAAGTATCACAATGAAGAGACAACACCTTAATGTCATTGAGTATCAATTTCTGCTCCCGTTCTTTCTGTTCAAGAGTGATTTTGGCAAGTTCCACCTCTTCAACGCCATCAGGAACCACCTCATCTGCTTCCTCTCCTACATCTTCGTCATCTTCGCCAGGACAAGACAGACTACTTTTTCGAGGCCTGAATTAAAATGTTACGTGCATTAAATTTGGAACATATACCAGCATTAAACACCCAAAAAAGTCTTTTGGCGCAAAGTATGCAACTGATTTAAGTAATTAATAAACAAAACAGATGATTGCATCCAAATGACAGATATGGCAAATGTTGAATGATAGGTTACATTTCAAAAAGATCGATATTAGACTATTAGGTAATAAGTGTAAAGCAACTGTGATATATTAATAACAAACAGTAAACCAAGAAATACATTTATTGCTTTTAAGATAGTTTGAAAAAGAGGCTTAGTAAGGTTAAGAAAAACCAGCTGCTGGGTCTAACATAGCTAGTCTATACTAGATCAAACTAAACAGAAAAACAAAGATTTCATTTATCATTTAAGCAGGGGGAAAATAAACACCAAGAGGAAGAAAGTAGAGTAGCTAGTCTACACTAGGCAAAAAATGCTTTATACATACTTTTTAAACAAATGATGGCAAACATGGTCAAATTGATCTTTCCATTCCAAATCTAACATTTGGATTTGGATCCATCAAGGGTGTTCACACACATCAAATCCCAATTTTGCAGGTATAAAAAAGGTCTTGTCTACATAAAAACACTATTATAATATGCCGTCCGCTGAATCATGTTGTTTTAAAAAATAAAAATGGAGAAACAAAGTATTTTTAAACCAGCATTTGCAACAAATAGATCCAACCAGACCAAAGAACATGAACATAAGGGAACTCTTGAAATTAATAACTACACATTAAATTTCATTAAAAAAGACATTGTTCTGAGGAAAAAAAACGAAAATACTTCAAAGAGACAAAAGGAAAACAAGCAAGGCATGTACTCACTTGGGAAGCCGAGCAAAGAGAAGATTGGTTAATACATCCAGCATAATCTGAAACTGACGAGATGTCATCGTAGCTATTATGTTGCGAGAGTTAAAGGTGAGATCCTTTAATGGCTTCACCTGGGACAGAGTGAAAAAGGAACACATGCAAAATTAATAGAAAGAAATCTACTGCTCAATAAAACTGCCCAGCATTAAAGTGATTTGCTATAAAAGATAGCAACTTCAGACAATGGGTTGGTCTCTGAACAATCTAGACTTTCTTTCAAAAATTTTGACAGGTTGCATTTTACCCAACTGAAATGTTCCAGTATTATTTATTCTATACCGTGCATCAAACAAATAGCACTGTCCTATTATTTATCCTCATCACCTTTGTTTTTGTTTTTAAAATAACATTTTCCTTTCTTGATGAAATATTTAGTTTTTATACTTTTACTATTAAAATATGTCTCTTTTTACTTATAATCATATACTTAGACATAGCCATCTTTGCAGTAATAAATACCACAAAAAATCATACCTTCAAGTCCGGGGTTCCACCTTTATGCCTTGTGTATCGGAAGTACATATCACAAGGCATAAACACTCTTTCAAGCAGAGCACCAGTACGCTTGAACTTTTCAGAAGTTCTACAAATTCTAGGAAGCCACTGTAGCCCAGCCCCAGGATCCACATCAGTTGGTGCAACATGAGCCTGCACGTGCTCCAGCATCACAGAAAACTCCATGCGTTTCAATGTCATGTCATGCCCACCTTCGGGAATATGAACATTTCCGGCACCAAGTGCTTGCTCAATCAACTCATATCCAACATGAAGAACTGAATGAAATGATCGAGCTAAAACACGACCACTAACAGCAGCAAGAAGAAATCTACCCTGATAGGCAAGAAAGAAGTAACTTTACTAAAAACATGACTAACTAAGATGACGACCATCAACAAATCACTAAGAAGAGCAACACAAGAAATATCGTGCAGAGCAGAATGTACTGTAAGACCTCCCAAATATATAGCTACTAAACTCAGGCAACAATTTCATAAGTTTAATAAATGCTGTTAATATTCGGAAAAAGAAAGAACAAAAATATAAGATGCAAAAATGTCACAACTCACATTGGCTTCTTCAGAGTGAAGATTGAATTGAGGCTCAATGACATTCACCATAAAATGACAAGTCCCTTCCTCTTCGGAATCATTGACCTCTTCATATTTTGCTAGTGCTACAGTAAAAATACAAGTCTCAGCAATAACTTTTGGAAGTAAAAGAATCATGTTTATGTAATTTACCAACATGATGATAATTAACAAAAGATTTGTCTTTGATGGAGCCAACATCCATGGCAGTTGACCAAACCTCACTAGCATAAAATGGAATACATGCACTCAAACTTAATGTGTCAAACCCAAATCTCAGTGTAAGCTTGAGACATACCAATTGCAGGAGTAGATGAATTTTCCAACCCAATTGCATGTGATTGACATGAATGTGATTCTGATGTCTCCACATGCTGAGAAGAGCAAGGCACACCATGATTGGTAGAAGGGGACTTTGAAGCATCCTCTTGAGGCATTTCAGGTTCACCAAGTTTCTGGTTCTCCTCAACTAACTTCCGCTGTGCATACTGCCGAGAAGGAGAAGGCTTTTGAAGTTCAAATGCTTTCGATATTCCACCAACAAATGACCATACAGCATCTCGATTCTCTATGGTCCACAACAGCTTAAGGCCATAAACAAAAATACGCTGACAATTATCAGCTATAACCACATTGTAACCATCATCATCACTAGGATCTGACCGTGCATGCTCATCACTCTCACTCCCATTCTCAAATTCAGATCTAACGTATGTCATTTCAAGATTTTTTCTTCCAGCCTCTTGCCATGCCAATAACCTTGCAGGATCAGCCTTTGGGGCATGCCTCCTGATTGTAAAATAATCAGATGACAACAAAAATCCTTCATCACGATGCCTCTCTGTGCAACCACTCATATAATTACTTTTTTCACTAGCAACTCGCTCCATGGATGCAGACTGAGAAGTTTTCCTCATCATTTGAGGTACATTTGTGGCACTTGTGCAGTCTTCTTTGCTTAAAAAAACCTTGGGTATATGAAGGTCAAGCGCTTGGTACACAAGATCAAGAGGATCACGCTTGCATTCAAAGGTATATTTTTGCTTACCCCTACTGTAACAGATTTCATATTTAAGCTTTCTCATATCAAATGTCAGTCCTTTTGCTGGATCATCATCATCTAATGTCATATGCTTTATGCAAGCAGGCGTAGCATCTAAACGGAGCATAAATTCTGTCATCACCCTATCCAGTGACAAGTTTCCTGATCTAGGAACTCTCGGAACTCCAAAACGAGGCCAGCGAGAGAAGGAACGCAATTTGTGAGGAGGAATATAGTTCATATTCCAGAACTTAATTATCCAAGCTAGATCATACGCACCGACATTCATTGTTGGTGAAGCAATTGAAACATTCCCAGCTTTATACTGTGCCCAATTTAGAAATACATCCAGAACAGTACAATCTGATGCCGAGGCAGATGGGGATTGTTTGTCCAATGGGGGAAGTGATGGTTTAAGACAAAAATTCCATCGGAGCGAAAGAGAAGTAGATCTGAAAGGATCAAATACTTTCTCCCTAGGCTTCCCTTCAATGGGAAGTGCAAACAAATAATGATTCATGGGATGACCAGACTCGCATTCCCAATCCATTGTAACTTCAAGGCTGAAGACTGGAGCTTCAAGGAAAGCACCAGATGCACAGGTTGGAAGTTTTAAGCTGCGCCTATTTACCAAACTCTCCAAGCTGCTCAAGAAAATTTTAAAATCCTTTGCAGAAACAAACACACGGCCATCTGATTGTTGGATCTCCATAGATCCAGAAACAATTTGAAGTTTGTCAAGCTTTTCATAAGGATCAGTAGTTGCAAGAATGTTCCATTTACTTTCAGAAAAGAATAAGGTGATATTTCCATGGATGTAATTTCTCATTTCATCCCACCATGGTAAGCTCCGCTCCTTTTTTGGCGGCTGTGGAAGACCAGGACTCCTTTTGCTTAAATTAGCCCTACGAAGTGCCACAGTGAAAGCATAGCTTATGTCTGCAAAAGCTGGTTCATATCCCACCCCAAAGGACACTTCTGCTTTTTTAAAATGTATAGGCATATCGGAGTAAGTTTTCATCGGCGGTGTTGTACCACTAGCTGAACGAAGCATGCGGACCTTTCTCCATCTCCCAATGAAGACATCATGGGAAATTTGGGGCTGAAAACATGTTGCCTAATTTTCAAAAAAAATATTTTCAATTAGAGTAAGATCAACAACCCTTTCTTTTTCCAAAAAAAGACAAAGAAAAATGTTCAAATATGATTATCTTTGCATTAGAATGCGATAACAAGGGAAAAAAAGGTGGGGGTGGTTTAGGCTTAGGAGATTACCTGCTGTGCTAACACAACACGGCCTTCACATCTACCAGAAATTGCAGAAAAAAGAGGAAATGTGTAATTTCTTAACCGAACAACTAGACTCCCAGTGTTTAGGAGAATATTACTCCCATATAGACGGGAAAACGGTATATTGTTTTCACAACATACCGGATCAAGCTGCTTTAGTACCTCTATCATCCCGTCATCTCCACCATCAATCTTTGTCAAGGTTACATCTAACTCTGTAGCTGAAACAGAAAGAAGAGAAGTTCTAGCAGTGCTTTGCTTGAACCCAGCCTGAAAACCTTCCCTACAGGCACCTGAGCCTTCCGATTGTTTTAGCTTCTGACATGCCAAGTAATAGGATCGAAAAGACTGTCTATATATCTCTTCTTGCATTTTTTGGATTGCTGACGGATCTTGCACATCAATCTCAGTTTCATTATGGTGAATCCTTTTTTCACAAGCAGAATCATTAGTTTCGGCAGTTTTAGGACACTGGTTGGCCAAAATATAATCATCAAGAAATTTCAACCTAACAGCTAACTCAAAGGCCTCATTCTTCATTAGATGGTAATGCTCATCAAGCCAACCCTGGATTGGTTCTTCCTCAATATCAGCAGTCAGCTTTCGTATGCAGAACTTCACACGTCCAAATTTGGTTGAACTAGACTTTTTAGGTTTCGAGCTTTCTTTTTTCATGGGAAAAATTAGCTGAGTTTTAGCAGAAGTTATAAGCTTCAAAGCTCGCAACATCTCCTCAACAGCATCGTCAATGGCACGCAACTCCAGCCTGAAAGGCATGCAAATATGAACATCAAGTGCTTGAACCACCCAATCCCACTCAATGGTCACTGGTACCTTGGCATCAGATGAGCTGGAAGCAGTGGGAATACGGGAAATCTGCATTCGGCTGCTTCTGAATATCCGGGCTCTGTTGAAACTAAGTATTAGCCCTTCAAGAAGTACTCCTATGCGGGCATTCTCAGAGAAAATTGACTGAACCTGCACAAGTGCAATAACTCCATCTCCAACTTCAGCAGATATACTCAGCATCTCCACATCAACAGCAAATATAGATTCTTTTTTCTTTATTTTATCAAGATGACCCAATTCAATCACAGTGACTTCCTTCTGCTCAGCAACTTTTACACCAGAGATATTGTCAATGTGTTCATTACCAAATCCCTTAACCTTCTGATCGTGAATCAGCGCTTTCAATTGCAAAACAAGTTCAAACAAAGACAAATGCACATCAGGCTCCCATCTGACGGAAATATCAGTAGCACTGAACAGAGAACAAACAGCTATCTCCTTAAGGCCACCAGAGCGTCGTACAAATTTTGCATTCTGCATGTCAAATAATGCAACTTTTGTGCCTGGTTTATCTTCCGCAAGATGTTCCTGATATATAGTTCTGGCTCTTTCAAGTTCCACTTGTGTGGATTGTTTCTCCTTGTTCACACACAAACTAAAGTGAAAGATCTCGAGCAAAAGAGAGTACTTCAATCTCTTGCCCTGGTCAGAAACCGTGGACATTATACTGGCATTACGTGGTGTACCATCAGCTGAAACACTAATAACAACTCGACCACCCTGAGAACCATAATTTACACGCTTGGGATCTGCAACGACTGTGTTTTCCAAGCAATTGTCGCCATAAAAACTAACTGAACAACGTTCAAGATTAAATTTTAAAAGCCGTGTGCCCTTCCCTGATGGTTTTAATGAACGCCCTGCCCGGCTCTGCGCTGCTTTCTTACCAGCAGATAGATTTTTGAACAGTGCTTGAAAGGACAAAGCTGATACTATAAGTGATTCAACGCGCTTAAACGTTAAATAAATGGCCATTCCAGTCACATCAACAGAAAGAACTAATTTGGATCTAGGGCCATCATCTTCAGATGAGTCCATGTCCTTTTTACCCCAATCTAGACTAACCTTTGCTATATGCAGCAACGACCCTGAATTTGATTCCACAGTGAAAAGGCCTTCATTCAAGCATTCTTGATATTCATCTTCCATATGCAAATTCAGCTCACCAAGTTCCATGTGTACTGTGGTTCCTATACTTGAAATGTTGTTAGCAAACAGATGTGAGGACTGTGAGCAGCCCTACATTAGAAACCAAAGTCAAAGTAAAAATTGGTGTCTTAGTCACTGCTATAGTCCAAAAGGCAAACACAAACTAATTAAGGCATACAAAGTGAATGACAACAAAAAAACAGAGAACAGAATGTACAGAACACAAATAGAATATCGTGTTACTTAAAAAGTACAAAGGTGACCACAGATGGAATTGAGATATCCTACACAACATAGAAAAAAAAAATTAGGTCTATAAAACCATCGTGAATATACAAGCTGTTCATGTTAAGAGTTCGGTAAACAGTTAAAGTAGGATTCTTCTTTTAGCAATATGCTGATTTTAATTGGTAATAATTTTAAGTGAACACGATATAATTATACGGACAGCCACCATAGTGCACACCACTGGGTAGCAAAAACATTGGCTTCACAACATTACAACCCAGAAAAAAAAAAGCACTTGACTAAAAGTGATGTTGCTAGTAGAATAAGTCAAATACTTGGCATGATCATCTGGCAAAAAAAATGTTGGTGAAGAACAACTGAAACTAAACCACAACTAGGAACTAAAGAACCTATTCTGCATATAGACCCTATAATACCAACAATGTTTAGCACAAAAAGATTACAAGCGGATTATGCACCTTCAGACTTAAATCAGGTGGTATATAGCACAGAATGAGATGCAAGATGAAGGCTCAGCCATTTCCCAGATACCCAATATAAGAAAGATAACGAATGTTGCTTACATGATACAGTGGCACACCATTGATACTATAAAGCACAACCATCATCTCAGGGGCCGAGACAGTGCATGTCCACATTAAGGCTTTGGATTCAGTTGATTGTGGCTTCTCAAGAGCAGAAACTTCCTCTTGAAGAACCATTCCCTTCTTTTTGGAGGACTGCAACCTCAACCATGGCTTCAATCTACTCATTATAATGTTGCACTGAGTCCCTCCCAGCTTAACCTCAACTTCAGCTCTAACAGGTGAGATTGGCTGAAAAGCAACATCATTAAAAAAGAATAAGCCAGTGAACCAACCCAATAAATTATAAATAAGGCACCGACAATATGTATACCAAGTCCATATGTCTCCAAAATATACAGCCACCAAACAAAAGCCAATAAAGTGGTATTAGGAGAACCAGATAAAATGATAGGGGAAAAAAGCTCCCCTATTCCCAAACAAAAAAGAGGCAAAATAACCCCCTTCTCAATCAGATAGAAAGCCTGCTACTTATCTCCATCATTTAACAGCGACCACAATTAAAGCAGTCAACCAGTTTTAGCCACCCAAGTTGACAATGGGAATGTATAGAATAAGAAAACTAGAGAAGTTGGATTTGGTAAAGATAACTCTACTGCCTACTTTCCTTTTCCAATTGCCAGGAATCACTTCAAGAACCACAAACCAGCTAGTTCAACCAATTGAATTGGGGAACCATTCACCTATCCAGGAAATTTGAATACCTGGACCCATATTGGGCCTAAAATGGTCAAAAACAGTCCCTATCTGGGAAATTAATAAGGTTTTTTCTTCTGAAAAAGTTGGCCTGCCTGAGAAATTATATGGTTTTCATTTTGTGAAGTCATTACCTTCAAAGGCAGGTCGAGTTGGGTCATATTCAGATTTATCTTTTCCCAGTGGGCATGAGAGAGCCGTTAAAAATTGAAAAGACTAAAGACCATAGTGGGTTTGAATTGGATCAGGTTTAGGTGAAGATAGTGTATTTTCTATTTGGGTTCAGGACCTTCAGGTTAAGCAAACAAACTTTACAACATACATCAAATCACCAGCAAAAGGCCCAGCATCCAAATAGAAATGGATCAACCACAAATTCCCCAAACGAGCACAACAGGATATCAACTACTATTCATTTCCCACCGAGCTACAATGCTATGACCCACATAAAATGCTGATGCCAGGTCAGATCCAAGAATTTCAGATTGCCAATTAAAAATGATAACTGCTGAATTCATACTCTTCTGAGATCACTTTGTAAAAGGCAGGAAGCAAAGTAACAATCAAATAAAGTGGAAACTTGATGATAGCATTTTGCTGTTAAAACATATTTTTACCTGTTGTACCACATAGACAAAGTAAAGGTAGCAACTTGACAAAGACACCAACCTGCCATGATTGCACAGGACTTGCCTGTACCGGAATGTAGACAAAAGAGACAACATCAACTTTCATTATCTCCAATACAGAAGAGCCAGCTTCTCTAAGAAGCTGAAACAGAAACAAAAAACCAAAGTCAATAAGAGACAAAGCTGCAAGATTATAGTTAAATCAAAACACAAGGCGCTGCAAAATCAGACACAATGGCTATACATGTATCTCACTGAAATCCAACTGAACATCAAGGCGCATGCTCTCCCCCACATCTTCAGTTGACCTTGATTTGGTGCTTTTCAATTGAATGCCCATGATGTTATTCTCAAGAACAATATTAAGTTGCCGATGCAAAAATTTCACATCTAGTTTTGGTAAGTTGAAGCAAATCTGTCTCAATAAACAAATAAATGAATGAATAAAACAAAATAAAGCTTCCCACCAGTGCGTCAAACATCTTAAGGATCGCCTATCTTCCCCACTTTTAGTAAGATATTATCATGGATGTTAGAAGACCATAATTACTGCCTAGACTTTAAGAGAATGAGCCGTAGATAAGAATCAGCTATAGAAGATATACGCTAGGTGTAAATTATGTGTAAATCCCTAAAATCATAGGAGGTAGTTATCTATTTTTAAATTAGTAGATTTAGTTTTCTAGTTAGAAGCTTATCAAAAAACTTGTATATATTGTCTCTAAGAAACTTTTGAAATATGGGAAAAAAAATTCAGAATTTTACCTCCGACTTTGACATGGTATCAAAGCTGTAAAATTCTGGGCTATATATTTTTTTCTGGCCTTAATAGCCATTTCGCTTATTTTTTTCCCTCTTTGGCCTTAAATGCCATTCTTTCCAAGCTCTTCCTTGACCTTAATGGCCTAAAAACATTTCGTCCTATCCTAAAGGAACATGGCTGAGACTATGATACCTTTCTGAGTGCACTTACTGCAAGAAGCTTAGACATACTAGAGAAAAGTGTTGGAAACTAAATGGTAAGCCTACTACCGCAAGCCAAGAATGGGGATACTAAGGAGGTTAGAAGAAAAGTCAAAGCCAAGTTCACTTAACCTCGACAGATTCCGAAATAACTCTAGAACAAGAAGAGTTCAGTAAAGAAGAGATTGAATATGTTAGGATCCTTAAGCAAGTCCAAAGCCAGCGACAGATGTTCCCTAGCAATCTTAGGTAAACCTATCCTTTCTTATGGACTAAGTGCTTTGGATAAAGTCATCACAAACTCATTGATCATTCATTCGGAAGCCACAGATCATATGACCAACTCCTCTTTAAAATTTCAGAATTACACTCCTTGTCCTAGTAATGGGAAGATTCTTGTAACTGATGGGTCCCTCACCACTGTAGCAGGTCTAGGGGACATCCAAATTAATCCTCAGATTACTCTTAAGAATGTGCTCCATGTTCCTAAGCTTTCCACCAATCTAGTCTCTATTCAGAAAATTACTAATGACCTAAATTGTACTGTTGCCTTTTACCCAACCCATTGTGCATTTCAGGACTAGAACATGGGAAAGATGATTGGAGTTGCTAAAGAGAGTGCTGGACTTTAGTATTTTGAAACATCAAATCAGTCAAAAAATGTCAAAGGTAGCCAATCTCTTTCTCTTTTGTCTAGTTCTAATAAAGATGTTTGGCTCCATCATTGCCGTTATGGGCACCATTCCTTTAAAATCTTGAAAACCATGTTTCCTACCTTGTTTGAGCAATTAGATATTAAGGACTTTCGCTATGATGTGTGTGAATATGCAAAACACAAACATGTGTCCTTGCCTACTAGCAATAAAAAACATTCAAAGCCTTTTTATTTAATCCATGCTGACATATGGCGTCCGTATACTGTTCCTAGCATGACTAGTTCAAGGTGGTTTCTTATTTATTGATGATTGCACTAGGGTAACTAGGATCTATTTACTTAAACACAAATCTGGTGTGAGTTCTATCTTCCCTAAATATCTTAACATGATCCAAAACCAATTTGGGACGAAAGTGAAGAAAGTTAGATCTAATAATGCCAGGGATTTTTTTTAATCAGATTCTGACACCTTACTTTGAACAAGAGGGCATAATTCATGAATCCTCTTGTGTTAATACCCCTCAGCAGAATGGGGTTGCCGAGAGAAAGAATGGCCATTTTTTAGCCACCACACGAGCTCTTTTGTTTCAACAAAATGTTCCTAAGACTTTTTTGGGAGAAGCTATCCATACAGCCACTCACCTCATAAATAGACTACCCTCTAAGTGTTTAGAGTCTAAGTCACCAATGAAAGTCTTTTCCTAATTCTACCCAGAACTTAGTACTTCCAATGGCCTCACCCCAAGGGTATGTGGTTCTACTTCCTTTGTTCATGTGCATAGTAATAATAAGGGGAAGTTAGATCCTAGAGCCATAAAGTGCGTATTCGTTGGGTATACTCCAACCAAATAGGGGTACAAATGCTACCATACACCTACCAAGAAGTTTTTTATCACTGCTGATGTTACATTTGAAGAAGAAAAACCTTATTTTACCCAACCTTACCTTCAGGGGGAGGATTCGTTGGAACATGAAGACAAAGACTGTTTTTTACTACCTTTGCCTACTCTTAGTTTACCTCAAGCTGAACCTCAAAATCAGTCTCAATTACATGCAAGAGACCAAAGCCAGTCACTGCCACAAATTGAACCTCAAAACCAGTCTCAATTACATACTAGAAACCAAAACCAGTCATTGCAACAAGCTGAATCTCAAGATCAGATTGAGTCACTACCTTCGTCTGAAAAAAAAACCCCTATTTATGACACTTGGAGATATAAGCAGGTGTATTCAAAAGGCAAAGCTCCAGTTTCTACTCCAACACATCTCCAAGATTCTGCCCCTAATTTTGGAAATGAGGTAAAAATCTCTGAACCCCCTGCTCAAATTGAAAATACACTATCCAAGGATGAAAATGCTGACCTAGACCTACCTATTGCAATTAGGAAAAAATCAGGAGAATGCACTAAGCATCCCTTATATCCACTATCACATTTTGTATCCTTTGACAGATTTTCACCATCCCATAAAACTTTCTCATACGTTTAAATAGTATCTCTGTTCCTAAGACTCTATCTGAGGCATTGTCTCAAGAAGAATGGAGGAAAGCCATGAGAGAGGAAATGGATGCATTGGAGAAAAACAAAACCTGGAAGATCACAGAATTGCCAAAGGGAAAGAAGTTAGTGGGTTGCAAATGGGTCTTCTCTGTAAAATATAAAGCTGATGGAAGACTTGAAAGATACAAGGCCAGGTTGGTGGCCAAGGGTTACACTCAAACCTATGGGGTAGATTACCAAGAAACCTTCGCCCCGGTGGCGAAAATGAATACGATAAGGGTGCTATTGTCATTGGCAGCAAACTTTAATTGGGATCTACACCAATATGATGTAATAAATGCAATCCTACATGGTGACTTGGAGGAATAAATATACATGGAGATTCCACCTGGGTTTGAAGAAACTCTGGGAGTTAATAAGGTCTACGTATTACAAAAAACATGGTCTGATCTTAAACAATCCCCAAGAGCTTGGTTTCAGAGATTTGCTAAGTTAATGCTTACTGCTGGGCATAGACAAAGTCAGGGAGACCATACTTTCTTTGTAAAACACTCAAAGACAGGGGGAGTGACAGCCTTACTTGTATATGTTGATGATATCATTATTCTCAGAAATGATGAAAATGAACAAAACCTTCTAAAGCAGTGTCTAACCAAGAAATTTGAAATAAAACAACTACGGAAACTGATATACTTCATAGGAATTAAGGTGGCTCACTTAAAGCAAGGTATTTTTATATCTCAACAAAAATATGTTACTGATCTTTCAAAAGAAACAGGAAAATTGGCTCGTAAACCTACAGATACACCAATTGATCCAAGCCATAAACTTGGAGAAGCACTAGAGGATCTTATGGTTGACAGAGAAATGTACCAGAGGTTAGTTGGCACGCTGATTTATCTCTCACACACAAGACCGGACATAGCTTATGTTGTAAGTGTAGTTAGTCAATTTATGCATAATCCAAGGGAGGTGCACCTACAGGCAGTCCGCAGAATCCTACACTATTTGAAAGCTAATCCTGGAAAAGGAATTCTGTTTCAGAGAAATACTGGTGTACTACTTGAGGCCTATACAGACACTGCCCATGCAGGATCAGCGGTGGATAGAAGGTGTGCATCAAGGTATTGTACTTTCCAGAGGGCAATCTGGTTTCATGGAGAAGCAAGAAACAAAATGTGGTGGCTAGATCGAGTGCTAAAGCAGAATTTAGAGCAATGGCACAAGGTATACGTGAGCTACTATGGCTAAGAATACTACTTAAAGACTTAAAGGTTGAAGAGAAAGGACCTATAAGGCTTTATTGTGACAATAAATCAGCAATAAATATTGCATGCAACCCAGTCCAACATGATAGAACCAAACACATAGAGGTACATAGACATTTTATAAAAGAAAAGCTAGACAATGGTTTGATCTGCACACCTTATGTGTTTACCAGGGACTAGCTAGTAGATGTGTTCACTAAGCTTTTAAACAAAACAAGCTTTCAGAAGAACATTACCAAGCTGGGAATGGAAAACACCTATTCTCCAGCTTGAGGAAGAGTGTTAGAAGATCATAATTACTGCCTAGAATTTAGGAGAATGAGCTGTAGAAGATATACACCAGCTGTAAATTTTGTTTAAATCCCTAAAATCATGGGAGGTAGTTATCTATTTTTAAATTACCAAATTTAGTTTCCTAGTTAGAAACTTATCAAAAAACTTGTATAAATTGTCTCTAAGAGACTTTTGAAATATAGAAAAAAAAAAAAAAAACTCATAATTTTACCTCTAACTTTGACAATGTATTTAAATCAATTGAGCATTGCCTCTGAGCTAAACATTGAATTGTCAATTCTCACTGTTCAACACAAGAAAATGTGGCTTTATCAAAACAAACATTCATCCTCTTTTGAGAGGGAATCTCAATAATGCCCCTCTTCATTGTAATTATTTAGTTTCTTCCATTCTTAGCTTCCTAGTTAACTAAGTGTGTTGGCTGTCTGTTCTTAAGCTCACCAACATTAAAATGAAACAGTTATTTCAAGCAGGCTGGAATTTCATCCTTAATTGCTCAATCCAATGGAACACTAAAATAACAATTTTCATGATAGCTAAGAAGGCAAAACAATCATCACCGAGCCCAATGATAATGTTTTGCATTCTAATAATGAAGTATTGCATGCAGATGCTTCTAATCTTTGTATCCAATGGAAACTTAATTAGAAAAAGGCAGCCAACCTTAGAAAACAGTAAAACATATAGCAAGCTGATCTCTATTGATGAGTAAAAGCACAAACCTTTTCTGGAAACATAGAAGTATACTTTGTCAATGCTAAAATTGCAGCTTGTTTTTTCTTGGGCTTTTTAGTGGTTACAGAATCAGCAGTTGACCCTGTAACTTTAGCAGTTTGAGAAGAAACATCATGCGGTTTTTTATTCTTTGCGAGCAGCTCCTCGTTAAGGTTCACAACAATTTCTCCACAATTAATGTCCACATTTTGAACAACTACACCAGCTTCCCTGCAGGCAAATTAAACAAATAGAGAACATTCTAGTACATCAAGCAAGAGCCAGAACAAGGGATACATGCTTAAGCAGAGGATACCTATATGAGACAGAAAGCAATCCCAAGGGGGCGTAATGCAAGAGTTTTAAATTTACCATCATTAATGACCAACAAACTTATGTCAACTATAATGGGCTAGAATGGTTCGGCCACTACTAAGAATCCAGAAAGAAAAGAAATACCTATCATGGCCAAATTCACAAAAGAGAGAGAACTCTTCACAGCTAAAAGGCGCAGAAGGTTTTTCCGTTATGCCAAAAAGCATCTGAATAACATGGACAGAAATGGGTAATATGTGTAGCTTAACAAACAAATTGCGTTTGGAGCCACCATCCTTAGATATATCCACTTTGAGTTCCTTAACTTCAACAGTTGCTTTAGGTGTCTGCATTGTTTCAAGATAAAATTCACTTGAGTATGAGAACAAAAAAAAAAGGGACAAATGGAAGAAAGATAATTAATAAAAGAATATTCGGTATTGGATCTACGTGAAACTAGCGCATTTAGATATTGTTGAACCTTAACTAAATGCTAAAGTACATGACATTAGGTGCCTAAACAAGATCAAATGAACTAACAAATGTCAATCAGAATCATACTCCAAGACCAATTGAGGTTCCAAACTGTCAAGACATGTGATCTTATGCAGCATTGCAGGAACCAACAAAAAGTTATCACTGAATTTCTTATTTGATAACTTACGATCAAAGCAAAGGTAGCAATAGAAAACCATTAACATTACATGTTGTGGCTCACCACTCCCCTAGCTCCCCATTCAACATTTACTCCAGAACAAACACAAGAAAGACACATATCCAAAGCATTAAAAATTACGTACGTAAAATGAATTATGCAAAAGGTGAATCACTATTTAAAAGGGAGAAGAAAAAAGGGCCAAAGACCACTTACCTTCAAAACCAAATCCGTAATAGAAACTGACAAAAACCTTGCAATGTTAGCTACAACCATCCACTTTCCCCTGCCTGAAGTGCGAGGTTTCTGAGATTTAGATTTCTGTGAGCTTTTACTTGAAGGTCTCAATACAACTTCCAAGTCACATATTAACATCTGCAGCTTTGGATCCTTAGAAATAATGCCGGCCCCAAGTTTAACCAAGGACTGGCGTAGACTGAGCTTAATTTCACCCACTAATATGGATTCAACAGCACCCTGAAAATTATCCAAGTAATAAAATATGATGAACACCATGAAAAAATAAACAGATTTCAAAAGCATAGCTGGAACATAAAGCAAGAAATGATACCAAATTAGTACGTATTGAAACAAATTCAGATAATTTAAACCAGATAACCTTCATGATTTTCAAAGGGAATTTTTTATTTTTTCTAATATATTAGATTGGCTTCAAAAACGACCACCTAATCCATTTATAAACAAAAAGGTCAGGAATGAGAGTAAATCTACATACGAGCCGTAACTGTACCAACCAACTCATTAATTAACCAATCAATATATATATATATATATATATATAAACATAAATATTCCAGTCAAAGAGATTCAACTTAAAGACATATTTAACTATGCCTCCTGAACATCCATTTAGATTTATTTCCAATGCAGACCACTCTACACCCCAAATTAAAACAACATGAAAGATTTGGGATGACCAGGTTCTCCACAAACTAACCCAAAAAGATTTACGGGTAATATGTGCAACTTGCATACCAAATCCAGGATAAAGTAATGCATTTCGGTTGACAGCAAACAAAGCAGCCTGTCATTGCAGTAATATGCCAAGTGGTATGCCCCATCGTATAAGAGACAGATACCAAGAACTCAACCCCAAATACACAACGTGAAAGGAAACCTCAACTTACAAAGGTCCGTGCTACTTTTTAAGAGAAATTACTCCATATTATCCTATCAACCAAAATCTAGCCAAAGACCTACTTTGTGCTTGGTAGGAAAAAGAAGTGGAATGATAGAAAGGGGCAAGATAAAACTCGAAAGAAAAGTAAAAACACTTTTCTGAAATGGGAAAGGTAATGTATTGGGAAGAATATGCATGCCACCACAGTTTCAATCCAATTCATCACTACCCATTTCTCCGGTTTTTAACTGAATTGCCAGACTAAGAACTGCAAAAATTAGGATTATATGTGGTTAACCTTCCTTTCCCCTCTTAGATTGAAAGGAATATGAAATAGTTTTGGTAAAACATCGAATTATGAAATACTGAAAAACTCAAGTAAGAGCAAATAGCTTTCACTTTTTCCCTATCATTCTTCCATCCTACCAAGCAAGTAGAAGAAACGTATATCTCTGCATCTACTTTTCTCCTTCCCAAGGACGAAAATATAAATTACTTTTTCTTTCTCACATCTGACTTTTAATCTTTTCATTTTTCATACTTCCTGACAACGTAGCCTAATAAGTAAATTGATTAATGCTGAAAGGAATGTTAAATCATTCAACAATATAAGGACACTCGTATTCGTGACTGGAAGAGGCTTTAATAAGTAAATTACATGCATGAACCCTCACTTTACAGAACATTGAATATCAAAACAACCAATTTAAGTACAAGAAAAACCTTATTGAACTTCACCACGACATCCCTCAAACATTTCCATCCACCAACACGGAATCCAACAGATGCTCCAATTATCCTGCTTAGAATCCAAGCCAGCAACCTCGAAGCAAATCTGAAAAGGGGAAAAAATATAACTTAAGTTTTAGAAATCCCTTATGGATCATCACTTTAAAGTTCGAACAGAATAGAGGCATTAATTAGGAAATAAAAAGCAAGGTAATACAAAAACAGTTCCGATACATAAATATGAAAGGATTTCCAATTTAAAAGAAAAAATAAAATACGGAATAATAAAATCGAAATGCATAAGCTGCAAGCTGATCGAAATAATATTTAAGAATTCAGATAATAAACTAATAAAAATGGACATGTCGACAATTACATCAACAAATTTAAACACAACAAGTGAAAAGTTCAGGGACTCACATGAAAACCATCCACAATGTGATGGAAATCATTAAGAATCCGAAGAGAAACTTAGCAGGAGAAGCCGCCATTTTCTTCCAGTGGCAGAACTGTAATTCTACGGAACCGTAGAAAATCCGATCAAATCATCCAATTCGAAAAAAGAAGACGAAGCAGCGGCAAATGTATCAGCGTCTGAACATAATAACATTACAAAGTAGAAGGGAAAAAAAACAAAGGAGAAGACGAAACCCTAGAGAAATTGAGTTTCCCAAAAAAAAAGGCGATCGGAGAGTTTACTTGAGGCAATGCGACCGGCTGTTCGATGATCAGCGATCAGAAGGGAGAGTGTTGACATGAAAGAGGACCCGATCCATGACTTGCTCGATGATCGAAATGAACTGACTACTCTTGTTTCTTGTTGCCGGTTTTCTTTTTCCCTTTTTTTTTTAATTTGATTTTGCGAGTAGAGGACGGTGGGATCGGGTGGTGTGAGGCTGCAAGGGGTGATGGGTGTGTTTGGGGAGTTTTTTTTCTTGAGAAACGTGAACACGATGCCCATTTTAAATGGCGACTGTGTCCTCGGGAGATGGGCAGGGGCGGGGGAGAGTCAACGCCTCAACGGTGCGTTTTGTTTTGTATCGGCGTTTGTGAGTAAGGATTGCGTTAACTATAAGCAACGTGGACTTGGTGTCGTGGCTGAATTTGATTGGTGGAACAAGGTTGTTAACATTTGCGATTATTTTATAATTATTATTTTCTTTATAGAATAGAAAAATAGAGGCTAAAATCAATATTTTGGCTTAATTTTTACACGATATAAAATTTTAGGATTTCATCTATTATTAATACCAACTAAAAGCCAACAATTTTAAAAGTCTTTCTATTCGAGTAGTATTTTATTTCAATATTACTTTTAAAATTTTTTAATATTTAAAATTTAAAAAATAAAATTTTTTATATTTACTTTTTTTAATTAAATTTGAGTACTATAATATATTTTAATCTTTACTCTAGATTAAATATTTCAAGCTGATATAATTTAAGAATATAATCTTAATAATTTAACCCAAATTCATAACCTAAAGCCAGCTTAACTTAATCATTGCGTAAGGCCTATAAATAAATTTTTTTTGATAATAAAATCTCATTATTTTGATTTAATTGTCCTTATTTATATATTTTTTTAATTACCTTCTATCCAATAGTTACACTTAACGTCATCAAATTTAATGATCATATTTAAATGAAACATATACCATTCTTTTCTATAAAATTTTGCATCCCATTGATAATCTCTCTTTTTTTTTTTTAACCCTTTAACTGCTTTTTTAATTATACTCTTCTTGTCCTTTAAACACTGCATGCAATTATGTTTTTATGCCATTACAAACACACATAAAAGAGAAATCATAACATTATATAATGTCATGTGCATGTTCTTTGTAGCTTGTAAAATACAATACAAGTATATTGGTCAGTAATTCAACGTATTAAGATTTTATATTGAAAGTGAAGCTTTGCTACTAATAAAAAACATTAAAATTAAAATTTTTAAATATAAATCATTAGCGTAAAAACATCTGGATCATGAAAATACAGAACGTAAAAATAAAAAAATAAAGTAAACTACTATCTCTCATTGTAGCTTTTCATGTTCTTAGCATACTAACCTCTCAGGCTTATTTGCACTAAAAACCTATGGTGATTTTATTTTCTAATAAATGCACTTATTTTAAAACAATAAAAAAACATGTTTGCATGTATTGTTTTAAAAACTTTTTAATGATCAAAGCATTAAAATACTTTAGACAAACTTACTCATTTCTCTGAGGTAGCATTGTCAACTTAAACTTGATCCATAAGAAAAAATGGATCAAACAAAATAAAGATGAAAAGGAAATAAACCTATGCTTCCCTACAAAAAAAAAAAAAAAACAAACAAATTATGGCTAATATTTACAGCAACAATGACTGTTTTTGATTGATCCCGTATTGCTTACAGAATTTGTCTCTAAAAATCACAAAATGAACTTAATGAATTAGGTAACAGTATACAAAATAAATAAAAGATTGGAAACAAGCAAATGACTGCATTAATATCATCAAAAAAAAACCTTCAAATGGATCCGGGACATATTTATTGATTTTAATTTAAAAAATTCAAAAAAAATTGGGAGTAAATAACCACCGAATTCAGCAACCTTGACGTTGAATTCAATGTCAGGATTGTTTAAAATTACCTGAAAGAAGCTGGATTTAATCCTTTTTTTTTAATTTAAAAAGCATAAAATAATTTTCCAGAATTCAAAAATGACAACAAAAACCGGTCTAGTGTGATTGGAGATGGACCCATCTCGTGAGACTTGTCTCTATGCCCCTGTTTTCCCATCTCACTCACTCTCCTCCCTCTTTTTTTGGTTTTTTTTTTTTTTTTGTACTTTCTCCTCCCAATCTATGATGCAGTAAATGACGGTTTCCTAAGGAAGGAAGAAGAAACATAATAAGAGCAAACAGGCTCGTAAAGAGAGCATGGCCAGTGCCAACATGCTTTTTGACCTTTTCGCCTGAAAATTTGCAAGCAAATAGATTTGACTGAGCCTTCACAACCCACAGAAAGCAGGACAAGCCAAAATTAAGGGGGAAAAAAAAAAGAAAAATTATTTGTTGGAAAAGGTAAACAGTAGACGGAATTGGTTGGCGAAAAATGTGAAGATAAATGAGATTAATTTGAGCAGAAAGCGTGCGATTTGAACTTTCTGAAAAAACTTACAATTTACAAAGTAAGACATGAAAAAAAAAAAAGTTATCAAAATGAAGCCTACAAAATAGGCAAAAAGATGCAATTAGAAAATGGAGCAAGAAACAGTAATTGATAAAACAAAGATAGTTATTACTTCCACATGGGTAGGCAAAAATGTCCCATCTAATTTGATATTATTTAAATTTCATACCTATTAAATATTATTTTTTTAAAATAATTATATAAATTAATTAAATTGAGTTTTAAGTTATCAACATGACAACTTTTGCATCATAGTGATCATCTATTTTCAATAAAAAATATGTTTTAAAATAAGTCAAACAAAATAATCTTAACAAAACTTTGAGATGCACTAAAAATTTGAATAATTGAGTTGATTCAAGGCAAATAATTAATATCCTAAGAAAAATCTTAACATTTATCATATTAAGCAATGATATATTTAATTAATACGTTGTTCACAAGTAGGCATGGTTAAAACTTTTTGTGAGTCGAGTCAATTCGATCTAATTCAATTTTTTATTTAAATAATAAAAAAATTATTTTATTAAATTTAATTAAAAATATTAATATAAAAATATATTTTTAATTATTGAATGTTTTCTAAAATTGTGATACAAGCTCTCGAATCTGCATAAATCTAAATAAAAAATAAAAAATTTTCGAAAGCTTAAACCGATCTAGCACCGGACAACTCTACCATCACTTAAGGATCCTTAATTTCAATATTTTTCTAATTTAAGCAAATCGTAGTGGCAAGAGGCGCGCAGTTACATGTACCATTTTGTTTGCACGTGAAAGGCATAATTAAATAAACAAATTTGTTCCTAAGGAGAGGCCATGGGTTCCATTTTTAAATTACGACGATCAAGTAATGACACTAATTATAAATGGATGATTGGGAAGAGAAAATGAAAATAAAGACAATTGAATAAAAAAATGGGACTTTATTATTAAACAAAAAACGTCATTAATAAAATTTGAAAAAAAAATTAAAATAAAATACAAAAGCACGAATTGAAACAGTATTGAAATTCTGTGAGTTAATTAACTGATACAAATGAAAGATAAAATCCTAAAATTTCGTGTTGGGTAAAAATTGTCCAAAAGCTGATTTTAGCCAAAAGCAAAAACCAAATTAGTTCATAAGAAAAAGGAAAAACACAAAAAGGACAAATGATGTTTCTGATTAATAATTTTTTAAAAAATACATTTAAAAGTAAAAAATAAAAAAATTAATATTTTAATAAGATTTAAATTAGTCATTAACCAAAACGAGCCTCACAACCAATTCGATTCAACCCTTAGATCAATAGCTGCGTTAAATAGGCCAATAAACTTTGTACTTAAAGTAGTTTTTTTCTTAACTTCTTTGTCTTTGAAACCTGCTCAGCTTCTCACCCATCCGTGACTAATTCTTCGTAGATTACAGGTTACAAGTGAAAATCAATATACAAATCATGAAAGAGATTAGCAACACAATCGAGACCGAAAAATTACGAAGCATGAACTGAATGCACCCGCATAATGAAAGAGATGACAACAGCCAAAGCAGAAGGTATAATAATACAACTTATTTCACATAAATTTTAATATTTCGTGTTGCCCTTCTTTGTATGCCTAAGCGTTCTAAAAGGAGAATCCGAATTTCGAGTTTCAAAGGGGGAATTCGAATTTTTCTAAGCCACTTTAATAGCCAATGAAGTTATAACTTAATGCAACTAAAACAAAATGCTATTAACTGGTTAATAAATTTTCAGGCCTTAACCTTTTTAAAATGAAGAATAGGCATGTTAATGGCCAATAAAGTTATAACTTCATATAATTAAAATCAAATACTTCATTATCATGTTTCATGACTATACATTTTAGCATAGAGACTAAAAAAAAACTTAATATATTACTTTAACATTTGATGATATAAATAAAATTAAAAATTTTTAATTAAATTTTTTACACGTCAATAATTCAGATTAAATATAATAATTGATTAAAACTAAATATACGTATAAATATAAGTAGATTTTAAGAGTAATTGTATTTAAGTGGATTTTCAAACTTTTAAAAATTTAAGCAGATTGGGCCTTTCAAAATCCACCAGATATTTGTATTTTGGGCAGGGCTGATAGTGCGGCCGTGACAGCGTGGTCTTGACTCTTGTTTTTGAAACCTAAAGTAGTTTTTTATACCCTCCAACGTCAGCCGACAAACCCTTCTTTTTCATATCCGCCCTCGGCGGACTGACCCTTTTTTTCATATCCTTACCGGTGAACCATAAGCCATGCAAGACGGGAATGAAAGATTAAGAAAGTAAGTAATCTATGATCGATTTTCCCATTTAGCAGTATGATTTTACTTTATTTATTGTTTTTTTTTCGTGGGTTTCAGAGAAGCTAATCAGTTAGCTTCGGTGTTGAAAGATATGAAGTCAGGCTTAGATGTGGTGACAGCAAAAGTACAAGCTTTAACTGCTAAGGTAACAAGCTCCGGCCACCGCCAGTCACATTTTTTTCTCTTGAGGTTTTTTTTTTTTTAGAAATCAATATTTTATTTTCCATTGATTGGAGTGACAGGTGAAAGCAAATAACTTGCCAACTGCGGATGGGATAAGCTATCTGGAAGCCAAACATTTGTTGCTTCTAAACTATTGTCAATCAATCATCTATTATTTACTTCGCAAGGCAAAAGGGTATTCAATTGAGGGACATCCCGTTGTTAGAAGTCTTGTTGAGATTAGATTGTTCCTCGAAAAGGTTCGTTGGATCTTTGTTTCTCCCTGTCTATCTAGTTTTTTTTTTTTTTTTGGGTATTGTTTTTAGGTTATGATGTGAATGATTGCCGTTTTCATTTATTTGTTGTTAACAGATTAGGCCAATTGACAAAAAACTCCAATACCAAATTCAAAAGCTTACAAGGGTTTCTGGGAGTGCAGCACAGCAAGTAGCTTCAAATGAAGCATCAGATGGACCTCAGAAGATCCAGGATCCATTAAATTATCGCCCGAACCCGGATATGCTAATTAGCAAAGCAGATATGATGTCAGATGTTAGTTTTGCCAAAAATATTAACTATTTAGCTGAAATAATTTTTCTTTTTCTTTTGTTTTTGTTTATTAATCCTTTGTCTGTGTATTGTAGGATGGTACTGGTGTTTATAGACCGCCCAAATTTGCCCCTGCAGTTGTTGAAGAGGATCATAAGATGTCGAGAGAGGAGAGGAATGCTTTACGGAGGGAAAAGGAAGCTTTGCGGAAAGCTTCACGGAGTGCTTATATTAGGGAAATGATGGATGATTTAGAAGGAAGACCTGAAGAGGTCCGTCTGTAGACTGTTTTTTGTATCATTACTTGGGTTTCACTTATGAATTTAGCTGATATATTTTTGTCGCTAATCATTTTTAGGTTAGAGAAATCGTTGGAACGGAAAGCAGAGAACTTGCTAGATATATGGAAAAGATGGAGAGGCGCTCGCAGCAAGAGGAAGAACTTTTCACTCGCGCACCAGTTACTAAGAAGGACAAAAAGATAGAGAAACACTTGAAGAAGTCAAGAAATGGGTATATGCATATTTACTTTCAGTTTCTATCAGCCTGAAAATTTTGGTGAACAATTTTTCATGCTAATTTTTTGGCTGTTTATGTAATACCTTTGGTTTGACTGTTTATCCCTTGTTTGTATCAGTTTGCTTGGTCTGACCGACAATTTCTATGACGAAATTAAAAGTTTGCCACTGGGGGGTGATGCTGGTGAGGAACCAACAGGCTTCAGTAGTGGTAATCGTGGAATGGGGAAGATAAAAAAGCGAAAGGTACATTATTTGAACATCTCTTTTAAAGCCTCATCATTTACCCTAAATTTCTGTAGCCATTACCGTGTCTAATGTATTCACCTGAATAGCTAGTTAGTTATTCAGACTTACGACAGGATTTAATTTGTACATGTAATTTATAATTCTAAACGCAATGGTAGGATTCGACTTGTCTATGGGACAGAATGGCCGGTGTATTATGAGTTGGCACGAATTGCCTCATATATTGAAAGAAGCAAGCTGGAGAATACCCACGGCTCTCTTTTGTGGACTGGACATCTTCAGCCTTAAATTGAAACCTATCTAGTTTACCAAATGCATCGTTTTATAAATATTTTTTTATCTCTTATGCTTGTATAGTACTTATGCAGTATTTTTTACCTTTCCTAAAATTTTTAGTCTGGCTTCTATTTACTATTTATAAATCAGAATGTTGCCCAGATTTTACAGCATAGAGGCTGACATCTTTTGCCTGCTTGCAGAGGAAACATTAAATGGCATCAACCTGGATGGTACAAGTTAAAGCTGGATCCGAAGTTAGCATGCCGATTTTGCATTCAAGTTTTGTGTTGAGAGCATTTTCTGACGTTGTGGGATTGCACGAAGCATTTGTTATTTTTCATTTTTTCCCCCCAATAGGTCGATTTGTTAGATTGAAACAGACGGTAGGAATAAGTTACCATTATGTTCAACACTAAATCTTCTGTAGCTGCCCGTTTTGAGCACTTTTATTTCATTTAAAATTAACATATGATGGAAAAGGAAATTTTGTTCTCTAGCTCATCAGTTTAAGATTTTGTTTCGTAGGAAAGATCAAAAGTTCTAATTTCCAAAAACTTGTTAATATAATGACCAAGTTATTGGATTAATATATATTTTTTCATTTCTTATTTAACTCAATTAATTAATAAAACTATTTTTTAAAAAATTGTACTGTAAATTGAAAATTTAAATTTTCTCACCATAAAAATATACAAGGGAGTAATGGTCGAGGTGGATAATAGAAAAATGCTACAAGTTGCTGGTAATAAAGTTATTTTAATTATTAATTGAACTGAAGCGTGCATCCCAAGGAGCAAACAATCATACTTTTGTACGCTAGTAATAATGTTGTATAAGTCAAGGCCTCAAGCCCACGGGATTCCCCAATGCATGCAAAAGACGACCCTCGAGGGCGAAAAAACGCTGCCATCAGCATAATAAATCGTGGTATTTACAACTGAATCGGTTTCTGAACGAAATCTCTGATGATCAGCTGTAAAATTGTAAAATCATGCTCTTTTTGAGCCTTCCTTCAAAGGCTGTGCAATGTTATAGAGAACGAGACCCAACATGAGAATTAAGCTACCAAACAGGAAAAAGGGACTTAAGCTTGCACCATCGGGAAGATACGGCAATGGAAGGGAAAGAATGTAAATTGAGATAGGCACTGAAATGTGAATCAGAAAGGAAATGACCAAAAAAAAAAAAAAGAAAATTCCATTAGTACGATACTAAAAATGAATTTGTCATAAAATAGATTTGGATGCATGGTATATGGTATACATTCAACTATGTACATGTTATGACATGCATGCATGATCATGTCCGTGCACGCAGATTGAGTGAGAGAGTTGACCTCATAATATACATTCAACTACTTACATGTTATGACATGCATGCATAATCATGTCCATGCATGTGGATTGAGGGGGGAGGGGAGAGAGAGAGAGAGAGAGAGGGTTGACCTGACAATGTTACGGCGAGAGATGCAACAACGGCAGAGGACACTTTCAATAGATTGAGCACCGATATGTTGAAAACCATATTGGTAATTATGTAAAGTAATGGAAGTAATGGAGCCCCCTCACAACCTGGAGTGACAAAAATGCACCTTGAGATGACCAAATTTTATGGTGAATCTAATGTATTTAACTAATAGAAGTGGCTCTAGCATGAATGGTCAAAAGCTTCAACAGGGATGTTAATCATTTTCATAATGTTGATATGATTTGGATTTACAGCAAAGAGCCAATGGCTAAAAATTTTCTCCCCTATTCTAATGTGCATAGTTCAGAGAAGACTAGAGTCAGGCAATGAGAGCAACATCTTGAAGGAATACACTGCAAGTGGAACGCGTATATATCAGAATGGACAAAGAAAGCTTTATATCACTTTTTAACTTAACTGACTTGCCTTAACTATTGTTAAGTCCAACAACATGAGTCAATTATGGTAAAAACAGATAAGAATGGTAATTGGCGAAGTACTGTATTTTGATTTAATAACTAAGCCTGCAATATCTAAAAGTGAAAGGTAAAGTAGAGGTCTGAGTCTTGATCGGTAACTTTCTGATGCCAACAGCAGACTTGAGCCCAGATTTACAGTTAAAATGCTGACCAAATTGCTTATTGACAATCCAAATTCTGTAGTGATGGGTTTATAAGTTTTTTTTTTTTTGTCTTACCCAAAAAAAAAAAAAAAGAAAACCTACTTGACTAACGTTTAAGAAAAAGGAAAATAGTGATGCATCCATAATTTTATTAACTAAAATGTAAGAACTTGCCTGATGTATTGCCTCCGATTTTCAGAAAGCATGCAGCACCACTTTTTAGATACGAAGGAAGTTCCGAAAATGGTATCCCTTTCAAATTTGACAGAACAGGCAGCAAAAGAAGAACGAAGAGAGCCTACAAAGTCCAAGGAAACATTAAAATTCAACAACGAAACATATGTCTGAAGTCTGAATATGCAAAACATTAAAGATACTTGATAAGGAATGCAATGGCTTAAAATGTAAGAAATCCATCAGATTGGAGAGGAATCTGCCATTTGTTAGTAATGAACATCCATTATTGCAAAACTTGATTAATATAGCAGTTGAATCTGGTCCAGAATTGCTCAGGATTTTGAATCATCTAAGATCTGCACGAAAGTACCAATATTTGGTGTAGCAATACTTCAAACCATTTGATTTCATTCCTTTAGGGTAAAGAAGTGAAGAGAATGGATAGCAGTTTGTTATCTTTCATGGAAAGTTTCTGCAAAAATGGAAAATTTTATAGAAATTTAAATCCACCGTGTCAAACTAAGATAAGTCAGAAAACAACTCCATTGTTATACCATCAGCACGAGACCCATAAAAAAAATTGAAAAAGCAGTATTTTGCGCAAGATTTAGTCAATTATGTATATCATTGAAAGGCCATATGAGCATGCATCAATAGGATTATAGACTACAAATGCAAGCTTTTATAGCGCAACATCAGACATACCTGAAATCCAGATCCAAAAGAATTGACAACAAATATATCAAGTGACTTCCCCTGCACACGAGTTTGTCAGAAAGTTTGAGCATCAATGAGGTAATACAAGCTAATATGGAAAGCCAGCGAGAGAAAAGGTATACCTTGAGGCGTTTTGCAGCATCAATAAAAATAAATTCCTGTTTCAAGACAGAAAAAATGTTGTTATGGTTGCTTGGACAACTCCATAGAACTTATGACCAATGGAAATTGATTTAACCTTAATAATAGATGCACCAGCTTGAAAAGCTGCTGATGCTATCATCACTCCTGGCCACATAAGCTCAATTCCAGATAGCATCTGGCCAGTATCAGAACCACTGCAATTACAAAAAGACCAAACTATCATCAGATCTTTACCTTAACTCAAGTGAGAAATGTCTTTACAGTGATAATTCCGGAACATGGCAAGAATAATGTTGACTTTGTTAAATTCTTGCACAATAGTCCTGCCAAAGCAGTGCCCCTAACATAATTGTGGTACTTTCCAAACCTTCAGCATTCAGACAGAGTGCTCTTCTTTAAGAAGTGAAACTGTTCCTGACCCAAAAAAGAAGTGAATCTGTTTATCTGTGCTTGGCAGCTGATAGCAACAGAGATTTATTCCTTTCCATTGAAGACCACCTCAAGCATTTTAAGCCACAATGCTAAAGCACAACAAATGAATGATGCTGATTGGTATATTTCTATTATTTTCTTTTCAGTAGCTTAAGCTATTAGGTAAAATTTCTGCATTTGTGTGGCAACAATTTTATGATAACATAGAAAGTGTCCACTAGTAGCCAAACTCTTCTTCTTGGTCTGCACTTCTGCGATCTACACAATATTGAAATGTAAACACCTCTAGCAAGGATTATTATCAATCGAATTTAGAACAGAGAGCATACCTTGTGACGGCCACTATTACTCCTAGCGCTACAAGCAAGCAGCCAGCAATTTGGTTAAATGAATACCTCCTCCCTAATAGAATGGTTGAAAACACGAGCTGCCACACTAAAAAGGTCTGCAAGATAATAAAAGTGCTATTTCAATACCTAATACAATATACTATAAAAAATCCATAAAATTGACTATGAACATTTAATCTAAAATTCAATAAGGGAAATCTTTTGCGTTTTCCTTTACATTTCCAAAGAAGTAGATTTATTAGAAGCATGTTCTATCACTTTAAAGAAGAATGGGAAAGGAAACCTGATTCAATATCGGAATGGCTGGTCCTGGAAGCATTGCTGTAGAAATTACAAAATAAATACAGAAGCCAAAACTAAACTCATCAAATCCAAACATAAAAAGAAATTGAATTTAGTTTATCTTAATTCAGAAAAATAGATCCTTGGACAGATTTTTTTTATATATATAATCAACAAATTCAAAATTACAGATCAAGAATTCTATTAAACTATTTAAAAGTATGCACCTGCAGAAGCCATTCCACTGGCAACTCCAAGAGCTTCAAGAATACCAATGGCCGCGAACCGCGATTTAGGCAAACCTAACATTTCATTAGTCACAATCCCCGCCCGGTAACGTATAAAGAGAATCGAGAAATAAATCACCACGTACCTACATTTTTCAAATACAATTAATTTCCTTTTTTCCCCCAAGAAAATTGAAATTAAATTGAAGTAGTAAGAAGTTCTACCCGAAGGTGGTAAATTGAGCTAAAAAGAAAGTGTATTCCTTCATGGGAACGAGTGCGAGCTTGTAGAGAACGCGATTAGCGACAGCGAATGTAATAGTCAAGGCGGAGCTGATTGCGATTAGCTTAGTGTCGGACGCGGGGTTCCGCGTTTCACTTGACGCGCGAACCGTGAGATTAGGGCGGATGATGGCGGCCGAGTTGTGGCGTGGAGCTTTGGTGAAGCTACGGTTGAGATTGCAATCGCGGGGGAATGAAGAACGGTTTTGAGGGAAAGACATCAAGATGGGAGACTGAAGCTTCGCTGAATTGGAGTTGAGAATAAGGGAGGTCGGGAGATGGGAGGGAAGCGAACGGAACGACGATGTGGCAGCGAAGAAGGACATTGTGAGGAAGGAGAAGGTTGACTGAAGAAGAGAACACAGTAGCATGTGCCAAACAAATGACTCGTTTGGCTATGGGCGGAAACGATGGCCGTCTAGATTGTATCCGGACAGGGTTTTTGACACGGAAATTTGTCAAACCAAACACCAAACTTCATGCGATTGATCTTTTTACTATACCATAAAGTTCCTTCTAAATATTTGTAGCATGAATTATTTAATATCTATGTACCAAATTTTAAATCTTAATTCTTCAAATTTTTTCGTTAATGAAATCTCTTGTTCTTGTTGGCCAAAATATTTTCTCAAATAAAGCAAATAATTTTCTGTCAATGTTTTACTTGTGGATCGATCTCTTTTACCATCATTGCACGTTAATATATTCGTCAATCACTTCGACATATCTTTCAATTTTAAAGGATAAATCATGTGTTGAGATAAAAAAAAAAATTGCATAACTCACGTCAGCTGACGCACATTTTCCTTGTTTTGCATGATGAGGCGCAAACTACGAGTAGGAGATGAGGTGCTGCGACTTTTTACTTAATGGCAATGAAAAAAAAGATTAATGAAGTGTGTCGGTTTATATTTAATTTTATGTAGATATATATATATATTTGTTATGTTAAATAGGTGATCAATTAAATACTTTATCATTATCTTATATAATCGTCGTAATTAATAAAGTTATTAGGATGTTTATAAAATATTAATGAATATTGATGTGATTATTTGATAGCAATATGATTTTAAGATTAAAATTTTGACTGACAAAATTTACTATAAGATATCATAACTTGACAGTTAATTCGACATTAATTATCTTATTATTCATATTCGTAAAAAATACTTATAAAAAAATAAATAAACTTAAAAATAAAACAAATATTTTTATTTTAAATTTTTTTAATCATATTAAGTATAAAAAGTTTATCCAATTACTTAGCTACAGAAAAATATCCCAAAGTACTGATTAGACACTTTTCTTTTTTTTTTTGTGTTGTAAGATTTTGGTCGACTTTTTATAAAAATAATATCAGCATATATATATATATATATATATGTACGTATATTAATACGGATGAGATGAAAATTGAGCGGATTGGTGATGCTACGGGTGACACTGAGATCGCAAAACCCCGAGAAATAAGCTTTTTTTTTTTTTTTGTAAAAAAGTTTGTCCAAGAAAACCCAGTTTTGGGCCTGAGCCTGCCAACATTCTTTTGCCTTGGGCTGGATCAATTTGGAGCAAGAGTTAAACACTAAGAAGCAAAGAGTTAAAAAAAAAAAAAGGCTGAAAGTCCTTCGACTTATTATTTTTTTTAAGTTTTTTTTATTTCTAATTTATGTAAATAAGTTTAAATTGTTAATTTTTATCAAATAAAATAAAATATTTATTCTAAACAAAGAAATTATTTCATATATATATTAAAAGCTAAGAGTTTATTCATATATAAATTAAATATTAAAAATTAAAAATTTATTTTTAATAAAAATATAAAACTTGACTGAAAAATAATAAAATTCAAAATTTTAATATTTTAACAAAGAAAAAGACAAATAAAAGGAAAAGCCATGTTGGACCGCACAACGATCAGACAGACATCTCTCAGTTCTCGGCCCACAAACATGACCCACGGCACGGAGGAGCCTCAACCAAAAGAGTAACGGTCTACAAAATACAGATTCAAACCCGAACGCCGTTTTAGCAAATTTAAATTTCGACGCAATTAAGGCAGTAAAATCTCTTACCATATCTTAGTACTAAGTAAAAAAGAAACAAAACGAGATTTTGAAAAACCAGCTCCGCCTCCGAATTCCCTCTTTCTTTTTTCTGTAGGTCTTTCTGTCATGGCTGGATCTCAAATCCCTAACTTTGATCTTCAACACTCCAAGTTCCTAAGCCCAAATTCTAGGCCTTTCTTTAAGTACGAAGAACATCCGAAAGCTGCTATGAATTCTGAACACGAGAATGAACATCAAGAAGATGAAGTCGATTCGGCGCTCTGCCTTTCTGGTTCAAGATTGATTAAATCTGGTCTTATAACCTCGAAATTCACAGGTTTCTTTTTCTCCTTTATTTCTAGTTTACGTTCAATTTTCTTTTCGTCAATTCTTCTTTCTTTTATTTTTTGTCGGAGTTTAACGTTGATGTATTTGAGCCTGTGCGATTGCTATGACGACCGATAATCTCGAGTTCTTTGGAAACATTTAAATATCAATTTGCTTTAATGGCGACTAACTTGGTGTGACAAAGGAAGAAGTTGAAAATTCAAAATGCCTTATTTTTCTTCTCCAGGGAGCAGGGATTATTATTATTAGTTTTAGACTGGCTTTTGAATGTTGAATCGACTGTGCAGAAAACCCTGTAATATTTGTTAATGCTGGTGGAGGACATGTAAAGAAAGAAGGAACGAGCACAATCGATATTTGTGGCGATAGCTTCTTCGAAGGAGGGAATGTCTTAAGAACCATTGAAAGCATAAATGATGGTGGTGATATGCCATCCATTTATCAATCAGCTCGCTTCGGAAACTTCACTTATCGATTCAATGATTTTCCCCCGGGGGACTATTTGGTTGATCTTCATTTTGCAGAAATTGTGAACACCAATGGCCCTAAAGGAATGAGAGTCTTTGACGTCTTCATTCAAGAAGACAAGGCAAGTTAAATCAATACGGCTTTAGTGTATAAATGTTGTTTGGCTCATTGTTGTTGAGGAATTCGCTGTTCTTTTTGGTGAAAATGGCAGGTATTGTCTGAACTTGATATATACTCCATTGTTGGAGCAAACAAGCCATTACAAGTGGTGGATATTAGAGTTTCCGTGGGGGAGGGCAGGGAGATTGTTGTCAGGTTTGAAAGTGTTTGCGGAAGCCCTTTAGTTAATGGGATTTGCATAAAACAGGCAACAGAATTACCTGGTATCTTTTCTCTTTTGTTTTAGCTTTATATTATGAATTTTTCCCAGAGAGATTTGCTGATTTGCTTATTTTATTCTCTTCTAAACTAGATAAAGAATCTCGATTGAAATGCGATTATATTGTATGCAACAATTGTGCTGCTGAAATAGAAATTTCATCACCTCAGGTAAGATACGAACTTTAGATTGAGAGCAATCATTTGAAGTACAAAAGATCCTTTCTTATAGTGATTTTATGTACATGTGGTCTGCAGAAGAAACATTTGAGGATGAAATCTACTGTAAAGTATGAAAAGAAGATAAAAGAGCTGAAGAATCTGTGCCAGCTCAAGACAGATGAATGCTATGAAGCTTGGATGTCATTAACAGCTACAAATGAACAACTAGAGAAGGTCTGGAGGGAACTTGACAACAAGTTCTTCCAAAATATGGATTTAGGTAAGGAGGCGTTTAGCTGAATGTCTTGATGGAAGAACAATTGAGCGAGTGTAGGTTGCTAAAGGGGACAAAAAGAACCTATGAAATGTAAGAAACGTTCTGTTTGCTAGAAAACTGGAATTCTTTTGATCATGCCTAATGTTTATGCAGATCGAGCCTTGGAAAAGGAAGCTGCAAAGTTGAAGGATGTTTCTACTGAATATGAATGTGATAAGAGATTTTGGGTTTCCTCGATCTTTGAGTTGGAGAGGAAAATAAAGGTAAACTATATTTATTCTTTCCACAACTTGTACAAGTTTTCTTGATAGACTTAGTTAAACGTCACAGAGGTTTTTTCATATTCATTGATCATTTTCAGACCATGAAGAAAGAGCATTGTCAGCTCTCTAACATGGCTCATGATTGTGCTGATTCAATTCCAGAATTAAACAAGATGATATTTGCAGTTCAAGCATTGGGTAAGTATGTATCACCAGGCAACTAAACTTTTTGTAAAAACCTCTATATCCTAATAATCTGTCTGAACTGCAGTGACACAGTCTGAAGATCTAAAACAGAAGCTCAACGAGGAGCAGGCAATTAGGAAAAAGTTACATAACCAGATAGAGGAAGCAAAAGGCATGTTTTGATGCTTAAAATTGTCACATTCGGTTTTCCATGTTTGTAGGGTAGATTAAACATGATCCTAGCTTTGTTATTTGATCACAATTTACAGGAAACATTAGAGTGTTCTGTAGGTGCCGTCCATTAGGTAAGGATGAGGCTTCAGCTGGGCATACAACAGTCGTAGATTTTAGTGCAGCTAAGGATGGAGATATAGGGATACTTACAGGCAGCTCCATGAAGAAAAATTTCAAATTTGATCGAATTTATACACCTAAAGATGATCAAGGTATGGACCTGTATACTATGCTCTTTCAATAACAACACCAACGAATTAGCATATCTGATCTGATCTTATAGTATAGTTAATGAAACAGTAAATATTATAAATAGATTTTCCTTAATTTTCATTTTACTATTTTGGAAAACATATCCCAACTGGTCAGCTGATTTTTCCTCCTTCAGCTATATCTCCTGCTTTAATGTGAAAAAGGAAAAAAAAAAAAAAATTCATTAGTTGGTCTCAATAGTTTGACTAAGTTATGGTACAGTTGAGGATAAGGATAAACAAAAACCTATTTTGACTCAAAACTTCTCTGCTGTTGCAGTTTCGGTGTTTGCAGATGCTTCCCCAATGGTAACTTCAGTGTTAGATGGCTACAATGTTTGTATATTTGCATATGGGCAGACAGGGACGGGGAAGACTTTTACCATGGAAGGTACAGAGGAAAATCGAGGAGTAAACTATAGAACTTTAGAGCAGTTGTTTAAAATTGTCGAAGAGCGGAAAGAAACTTCTACATACAATATATTTGTCAGTGTGCTTGAAGTCTACAACGAGCAAATCAGAGACTTGCTTGCAACTGAGCCAACATCGAAAAGGTAAATTCAAAATCTTATTCTTATCATCAATTAGTTTCAGCTCGGTATATTTATTTCATGAGTGTAAGGGTCACCATTGATTGGATCTGATTTATGTTTTAGGCTGGAGATAAGGCAAGCTTCAGAGGGGTTTCATCATGTTCCTGGGATAGTGGAAGCTAAAGTTGAAAATATTAAGGAGGTTTGGAATGTTCTACAGGCTGGAAATAATGCAAGAGCTATAGGGTCAAACAATGTGAATGAACATAGTAGCCGATCTCATTGGTTAGTATCGCCTAGAACTTTCTTTTTGTTAAAAAACTTGTATGTTATAGAATAGAAGTTTATTATTTGAGGCTCCAATATATCTATTGTTTTTGCAGCATGCTCTGCATATTGGTTAGAGCAAAGAATTTGATCAGTGGTGAGTGCACCAAAAGCAAGCTTTGGCTTGTCGATTTGGCCGGGGGTGAAAGGCTAGCAAAAACTGAAGTGCAAGGAGATCGGCTCAAGGAAGCCCAAAACATCAACAGATCACTTTCTGCTTTAGGAGATGTGATTTTTGCTCTGGCAAACAAAAGCAACCACATCCCATATAGGTTTGCTGTTTATTGTCATTTAAACTTGTTTAGGGACTTAGTAGCCTAGCCCGATCTAAAGTGAGTCGGGCCTAAGTATGTTTTTTTATTCGGCCCGGCTTAAATCACTGTTTAATAAATAAAAAAATTATTTAAATTTAATTATAAAAAATAATTTTTTAATATTTTAACAGTAATTCAAACTTACAGGTTGGGTCCGGCCAAATTCAGACGTGAATAAGGAATTAAAAAAATACAGGCCATGAACGCTTCTAATCTCGTTGCATTCAGATGCTTATCACTGGTTTTGAGTACTCATATTTTATCTATTGGGTTTTGCAGGAATTCCAAGCTGACACATCTACTCCAAGATTCCTTAGGTAGGCCGTCGGTAATCACACGAAAATATCCTATTAGTCAACTGTGAAAAAGTTCAAATTTGAACTCCACTGAGAACTGGCATATCCTTTTGTGTGTATGAACACAATTAGAACAATTCTCAGAAGTTCAAAAAGGAATGCTTTTATTATAGAATATGATGCACTTAACCATGATGACAGGTTATTAATTTTGTTATCATATGAAAGAAACGAAAGCATTATCTACCTTTCTTAAAAAGCCTTGAATAATCTGCCGCAGGGGGTGATTCTAAAACCTTGATGTTCGTACAAATCAGCCCTTCAGAGCAGGACTTAGGTGAGACCCTAAGTTCGTTAAATTTTGCAAGTCGGGTTCGAGGAGTCGAGTTGGGTCCGGTAAAGAAGCAGGTGGACACTGCTGAGCTTCAAAAGTTGAAACAGATGGTAAGCTCTGATTAATCGCTCTACATTTTCAAACACAAAACGAGGACGTGAAGTTGATTTCTTTCTGAACTAAAACCTGAATGTGTACTTTTTTTTTTCTTTCGCCTTTATATTCCTGATGAACTATTGAAGCTTGACAAGGCAAAGCAAGAATTGAGATCAAAAGATGATGCTTTAAGAAAGTCAGTGGAGAACTTTCACAATTTGGAAGGTAAAGCCAAAGTTAGGGATCAGCTTTGCAAAACCCAAGAAGAAAAGCTCAATGAACTTGAAGACCAGCTTGCGTCCAAGGCAGAGTTATGTAGACAACAAGAGAGGCAGTTATTGCAACTTTCAGAAAGGATGATTGAGAAGGAAGAAATTTGCTCAAAATTTCAGCTAAAGGTTGATTGTCAGCTGAATAAAATCAACGTTTTTTTTAAACCTTTTACTTTATTTTTCCTTCTAAACCCTATGCGATGTTCGACTTTGTATTTTCACCACAGGTTGAGGAGCTCGAGAACAAACTGAAAGGGCATGTGCAGACAACGTCCTTGTCTCTCCAGCGAAAGGTTATTGTCTTAAATGAAACTTTGACATTTTAACTTTGTTGAGTATATTAAATTTGATGTAGCAAGCATCAATGATAATATTTATCATGGGGTCACCACTGTATCAGAAAGCTTCATTGTAGAAAAGAAAAAGAGTGTCCCGGATTAGATTTATTAATTGTATAACTTTCACAGGTCAAGGAGCTTGAAGGCATCCTGAAAGAGAGAACACGGGAGTTTGAGTTTCATTCAGGAACGCTGCAACAAAAGGTAATTTTAACTAATAAAAATGTCGACTTATATATATATATATATATATAAAATATTGAGGTCCTATTTATTTAACTTAGATGACGAGGACATCATGGGTAACTTCCGAACTTCCGAAAGTTTGTCCAACATGCATGCCATCCAAACTAGTATTCAATTAGGTATTTTGCATTGTTTTTTAATTCAATAACTATTGATAATGATGTTATTTCATCCCATTAGATCGATGATTGCCATCGACCTCACCCTGTACCATTATAAAACTTCCAACTCCTTTAAATTTCATAATGGCGAGTCTAATCTTAAAGGAAAATGATAAATAAATAGGGGGAAGCAAATGTCGGTTATCAAATAGACATAAAACCTCCTTTTCCTTATATTAGCCGTTACTGCTGTCTGGACGTTTAATATGATATGAAGAAAAAGGAGATTATTTCTCTCTCTCTCTCTCTCTCTCTCTCTCTCTCGTGTTGATACAGGTTCAAAAACTTGAAAGCAAGCTGAAAATGGAAAGAGAGAATGGAATATCACAACAAAAGTTTCTTTCTGTCTTAAATGTCAACTTTGGAAATAAAGTTTTAGGATGCTGCGGTCAAAAAGGCTAAAATAATAAAAGCCCCTAACTTCACCATTATATTTAGATAAACCCTTGTCTTTTTATCACTTAAATAAGCTCTTAACTTTTGAATTGTACCCAAACTCAAACAAATCCCTAATCTTTTATTTTATACCTAAACAAGCCCTTAAATATAAATTAACCTTTTCATTTGAAATAAGGAATTATTTAGGTATAATTGAAGGATAAGGGCTTACTTGAATAGTATATTAATAAAGCAAAATAGTTTAGGTTTTCTTTTTTAAGTGAAGCTAATCCCTTTATGTCTAATTGTTAGGTTAAGGAGCTTGAACAAAAGCAGAGGCAACAGCAGGAAGAGAGTACGAGTATGCGACCAGTATTATATTCTGCAGAGAAACTAAAAGGCACACCCATGGAAACCATAATAGCTGGCAATGGCATTGATACTCCAAGTCTAAGGAGCTTAAACTCAAATAGCAGAAGCATAAACGAGGTGGAATCTGACTTATTGAAAGGAACTGATTCCCTTAGAGAGCTGAGGAGGAAAAAACAGATACAGAGCAGAGGGAGCGAGAACAACAATCTTTTACTATCATCTTCTTGGCTTGAGAAGAAGTTATCAATTGAATCGAACAAGGCTAGACAAATTAACTACTCATCTAGAGCAGCATTTGATAGTAGTCGAGGGCTTAAAAGGGGTACAAAATCAGTCAATGCTGTTGACAAAGGCTTATCCAGCAACACCAAAATCAACCGAGAGCCTGGGGCAAGTAAAGGACTTCGAGAGAGCAGCAACAAGCTGAAAATGTGGTTAAGATGATGGGAGGGCAAGTTTGGGAAATTATTTTCTAATCGTGTTGTCAACAGTGCAAATATTATTAGTTCATATGATTTAGTACACATGTACTAAGGCAATGATAAGCTTTTCACTTTTAAAATCATTTTTTGATTTTTGAATTGAGTCGCACTGTCTACTTTCGAAAAGACGGTGAGCCTAAAGAGGTAGCACAAACTATCCCAACCCAATAAAACTAGTTTGAATTTTTACAAATTAAATAAGAAAACAAAGGGGTAGAGAAAACTTACCCAAAAGTAGTAGTAATAAACTTACTTGATGCAATTATTGTACGATTTTAAGAAGTAATAAAATGACCAAATTGCATGCAATACTACCTGGAAACAAGAGGGTCTCGTGGAATCATTGGTGAGCCTCTACTTCCACAAAGTAAAGGCAGGAAAATAGAAAAAAAATTGGGGGGGGGGGGTTTAAATGAACGAAAACGATGGCAAATTTAAAACTGCCAGATCCATTCCAATAGCCAATATGTGACTGTACAAGTATATAAACATGTATTAATTCAACGTCAGCTTAGCCCTTGTACCCCCTCATAACAGGATCCCCATGCATACATATGTATATAGATGTAGCTTATCTACATGATTTACTATGATTACCACTTCGAATCTTTAACCAAATCCAAAACCTTCATTGGCCTCATGAATTGCGAGCAGTAATCTCTCTTCTAGATGTTCCTTAGAAGGATACTCGGGTAAATCCAATTGATTGAAATTGCAATAATCAACAAAGAAAGGCTAAGCTGCAAATTGCACGTAAAGGACCGAAAATTCCCCCAACCCCCCCCCCCCCCCAAAAAAAAAAAACATTAAATAGCACAATTAGACGAATATATAGTTCAGACAAGTATCTCGGATTACCAGGTATGAGCAGAAGGCAAGTGATCGGGGCTGCCATACGCTTTGTGTATCTGAAACTTCTGTGAACCTGAAATTCCTTGAAGTGCACTAAAGCCTTCTAAAGGTACCTATGAAATTACAAAGAGCACCAAATAAGGTTTGAGACTTGTTATGAAACAAAAGCTATTATTATTATTATTATTATTATTATTATTATAAAAAGAAGGCTGCAGTTTGGGGATAGGGAAAGGGAGTTGCAGATGTTGGTATTCGAATTCCAAACTTACTGGATGCCAACTCTTAAGGATAGCTACATGAACCAATTGAATTAAGCTCTGTTTCTGAACAAAAGTTATTCTATACAGCAACGTAGAGCTATAACAAAGAGTAACAATTGGGAGAGGTGATGAAACAAAAATTAATTTTGTAAACTAACATCAAGCTATGCTACATCTCTACAATAGCTACAAGAATTAAACAGCTGCACGATTTCAAAGTAAATTAAAGCCCCATTTATCCCACCTAAAACTTAATTCAAGCATTCAATAATTAGCTTCTTCGTTGAACTACGGTTAACTTGAAATGTCAAACTAGAAGTGCTACTAACTACAATTTCAGGTGTTGAATTACCTTTGAGGTGCCCGTCACAAACTGTAGAAGCCGAGCTTTATCCTCCTTGCTGAATCCTTGAACAACCTCCCAAAACCACTGTATAACAGGTGATGCTGCACTATAACCGGAATACTCGGTATTTGCCCTCATGTCATCCACTAAGAGACAGTTAGAGATCACATCATATTCAAATAATGGTGGCAAAATAAAGCATTCTATGATGTAATCAACATTATATAAACCGGTTTATAACACTTACGATCAATATCAGGAAGACCACTTATCAGTAACTCCAGCTCCTTGTCATGGAAAATAGATATTAATTCCCTAGGAATTAATTCATTGAATCCTTCCAAAAATGCATTTATTTGAGGACGAATAGCAGTCGTCAGACGATGCTCAGCAACTAAATCAACGTATTGGTGTTTATTCTCCTCGGTAACTTTAATGTTCCGACCACCAGGAATCAGCTCATAGTCAGTCACCTGCAAGCATATTTTGTAGAACACAATTATAAATTTATAACCAACAAAAAAAAATTCTCACCGCAAAGGCTAATAAAGGAAAATCAGTACCTGTGCCCTTTCATACAATATCAGCTTCTCCTCATCAGCATCAATGCTAAAAGTTAGGTCTAGGACATCATTAATATCATTCTGAAGAAACAAACAAGGAAAAAGTAAGGAAAAAGAAAGATGCCAAACAATTATCATTTTAATGAACCAAGAAAGATCAATTGCCGGTAAACTAACTATAGCGCCCTCCCTCTCCCTCTAAGAGAAGAAGAGGAAAAGATGCAGAAAATTGACATAAGACAGACCTCAAGCATCCACTTTAGGTTTTTGAAATAATCAGGATCAATTGCTTCGATGTCATGATAAGTAACTTTGACCCCTAAGATATGCTTGTAGAATGATCGTGTAAAGTGGACATCCAAGAGTTGCCCATCAAAAAGTGCTTTGCCAACCTGGAAAATTTTAATTAGGAAGTAAAAGAAAAAAAAAAGGTTAGGAAAAAAATAGTAGTCCATCCAATAGGAGCAACTGGAGAAGCTACTCACAACTCGCCCAACAAATTTGAAGTACGAAAGATGTTCTGTTTGGTAGACTGAGTTGGGGTTAGGCTGGAATGTTGACTCATTGCCCACTGTAGTGAAAAGCAAAGCTCCTTTGTCAAATATAACCCTCGACAACAGCTGATACCATTCCCTCGTAAGCCCACCAGCATCAATACCTTCCTCTCCCTGGAAGTGAACAGTTAACCTCCCCTTCAAATCTTGAGTTGACCGCATCCGTAGTTGGTTATATGAATCCTCAAGTATGTAGGCTCTTCTAACCGATATTCTTAGAGGGCTGTGATGATGATCATGTTGATGCTTTATTTTGGACCTGAAGTGAGCACGTTTATTATCAAAATCAACAAAGCGGGGAACTTTCAGCATAAGCGAAAATGACTTCTCAAGCAGCCCAGGATTTTGGCGGATGAAAGCATTTAGCAACTTCCTATGTTTCTCTGAAAACTTCACAAAGGTAACATGTTTTTCATCAAATTTTGAGACCGGACCAGCCGTTTTCAGCTGACCAGCAGATGAGCCGGCATCCTCAGCATCAGAAAGAGCAGCCATGCCAAAATCATGACCAGCACCTGGTTGTACAGGATGTAACTTCTCACACATCACAAAGAAAGATTCTATATATGGTAAGATGTTTTGAGTGCCTGCAGGAAGGGGTGGTGTTACACCAGATTGTCTTGAAGTGGAAGTCCTGGATGGAGTTAATAAATCAGGTGCAGAATCTGAATAGCTCTCTATTTTGCTTATACAAGTGCTCAACTCTTTCCACAAGGGTTCTAAGGCTGCATTGATCTCCCACACCTGAGAAAGAGCAGCAGAACGGTCTGTTTCAGGAAGCAGCTGCAGATCCTTGTCTTTCTCGGTTATAGAAGTAACAAGAGAACTTAGTGCCTGTAGGACCCTTAAAATTGCAGCTCCATCAGAAGATGTTTTACTAAGTAGAGCCTTCACAGCTTTACCAAAGAGTCGTAACTCATCCATGGCAGATTTAATCAAATTTTGTACAGCATCTGCTAGTTCAGAAATAAAAAGCTGGCAATGGCTTGGAGCAATTGCAACCAACTTTTTCATTACCTCGGCCACTAGACCATATGCATTATCTGACAAACTGGGTGGGAAACAGAACATCAGACCGAGCAAATGGAAAGAAGGCACTAAATCATATTTAAAATTTGAGAATGAAAAGATAATAAGTATAGCAGGTGAAAATTTTCATATATTCCACAAGTTACAGAAAATGAAAACAAGGACCTTTCTTCAACCGAAGCATAGTAATTGAAAGATGAAAATACAGACTTCTGATAGAAGAGACTGCAAAAAGCAATACATTGTGTAGACATATTACTTACCCTTCCCGTGCAAGCAATGAGCATAAAAGTCGGAGCTCTACTTGTGGGAGATTGGTCAGTACACTATGTACATCACATTCATTACTTGCACCAAATGTTGAGGGCGTGGAGCAATCGCCAGTCTTTAAATGTGATTCAACAATGTCAGTAGGAGCATCACGATTCTCAGCACTGGCACCAGCATCAGACATTGAAATTTGCGAAGCAGGTATTTGTTCAGTGGAAGATGCCCTCAATTTCTCAGATGAAAGGCGCTTCTTTTCCGCATGGTCAACAATGACATCCAACAAGTTAAGCAGCTGAGGCAAAAATCAGATATAAGCAAATGATAAATACAAAGATGCAATATTGCTTAACATATTTATAACAGGGTTATCACTTATCACCTGCTCGAGATGTGCTATACTTCTCAAGTACAGGGGTTGATTGAGAAGGCTCAAAAGCAATGCAATAGAAATGTATCCTTCCAGCTGCATCTCAGTCATCAAAGCTTTTCCACGTGACTGATCAATATTCCTTGGCTCTTGTGGGGCAGGAAGAGGCAATCTGAACTGAAGTAAGATCTTAGCAACATATGGATGGTTTCGAGCCAAGTAAGTGAGAGTTTCAAGCACTCGCCTAGACACCAAAGGAGGAATTCCTAGAAAGAAAAGGATAAAAATAAAAGAAACCACTTAAAACATTAATACTACAAGTCAAATGATGACCAAACCATAAAATTCCTCTGGATATTAAACTCATGAAAACTAGAAGTAAAATATCCACACCTATACAAAGAAGTTTTTTTAAAAGGTTCAGTACAAAGAGAGATTGTTCCTAAAAAATGGCGAGAAAAATTAAAATGTTCTTATGATGTACCATATTGAATCACTAGGGGCTATGAACTCGTATAAATCATATCTTACCATCAAAATGTTGAGGACGAGAATACATAACATTATTCTGACAACCGTAAAGCCTGTATGGTGGTTCAATTGCATTGGAATAACTGACAGGCTTTCTTGTATCGAGCATCAGCATGTCAATCAAAATTTTAACTAGCGCTGTTCTTGTTTCATTATGAGCACATAAATTCAAGAGAAGCTTCTGCAATGAACCTTTATAAAGCGGCTGCAGGACAAGAACCATTAATGCGATCAAAATCAAGGGTTGCATCAAAAGGAAAAATTAACCTACTCTGAGCGCACCTGAACTATGCGAAGTAACCGAACCAATGCTTGAAGAGCTTCTGTGCCAACTAATGGAGCTCCTTCAGCTTCAATCAGCTTAGAAGAAACTGACCTGCGTGACACAATACCTCCTGCGATCCTATCCGGGCTGGATCCAATACCTTCACCTCTCCTAGAAGATTCACCTCTGCGGTTCCGAGGATACATTCCAAACAAGGTACGATTATGATAGCGATGTGCAAATCTCTCACGCAACATGTTTGCTTCCGCAACAAGGGCAGGAGTGAGATTAGCAAGAATAGCATCAGAAGACGTTAAAAGAACCTGAGGATAAAAATAACAGAAGGAAAAACATTTAGACATGCTCGACTTATAACTTAAAATTTAATGACATTATAACGAATATCATACCTCTTCTCGCAAATCTGAAGGAAATGTTGCAATTATTGAGACTGTGTCCATTTCAACTGGTTGACCTTCAAGTTCCTGAGATTGATGAAGCCTTTGTGCTTGCTGTTGTGCAAGGACTTCAGCTCTGATGTCTGGGGGAAGGGCTGCAAGAAATTCAGGATCGATATCTCCAGAATTCTGTTGTTCAGCATTTGAAGGCTGTGCCACTTGACCCTGCTGAGCTGAAAGAACTTCAGCACGCAATTCCTCAGGGAGAGCATCTAAAAATGCAGGATCAATTGATCCCGAACCGGCATCACTATTTATCTGCTGCTCTGCAGCTGGACCATCTTGATCTGCCTCTCGACTAGAATTCTCAGAAACCTCAGTGACACTATGAAGAGGTGCATCTCTCCCAGCAGCAGCTGTAGAATTCCCAAAAGCAGCATTTGTTCTTCTAGCCCGAGCCGCCTGAGGATCAGATGTTCTGTCAGAGGAACCTTGCCTTTCTCCGCCTTCATCATGGCCATCTGCGCTTCCAATCTCAACATCTAGGCTTCGAAGGCTTTCCCCTAAAGTAGCCCCGCTGCCACTACTTTCTTGGCTCACTGCTTCAACATCACGAACAGCTGCGTCATTCTGCTCAAATTGCATTTCAACAGATTGTGAATGTATACTTGACACATCTGTTCCTGGCAGAGAATCACTTACAGCAGGTCGCCTATCAGCATTGAGAGAGCTACCAATTGCTGGGGAAGCTAGAGGCGCATTAGCATTTTCATTATAAACATTGTTTTCTGCAGGAATCTCAGTCCTTGCATCAGCCCCTGGTTCCTGTAACTGACTACCTTCACCCTGGGTCTGAGATTCCACTACTGATGTGTTCCGATCAGAAGATTTCTCAGCGACTGGTCTCCTCAGTTGGGAAACAAGCAACTCTTCAAGACCTTGTGGTACAGTAGGTGCACTTGACCCACTGCTTTGCTGGTTCTCATCAACCCACAAGTTCAAACGATGGCTGTGACGCCCATTCCTAAGAGACTGGAAAATAGTATCCAGATGTGATGAGGTGCTATCCGAGTTTCGGTCTGAAGTAACCATATCGTGGGTATTTTCTGGACAGGAACAAAATAGAGAGGTGGAAGTTGTTAAAATAAGAGATGCACATAGAAGTACAAAATTGGTAAGCATTAAATAGTAAATTAGAACAGATCCGAAAAAAAAGTATACTACTAGAAGGAGAAAAATAAAACACGAAACCTGACTGCCTTGTAGAGGCTGCTCGTAATGATGTAGGTCCCAATAGAAGAGGATGCCTTGAGGGGGCCGAATTCTCACCACCCCGGCCCAGAAGACTGTAAATGGATGTAGTACGTCCTTGACGCCTGGAACCAAAAACTTCAACTGGCATCACATGTAGAGTTTCATTGGCAAAGCTGTGTTCTCTGCCAAAAACCTCAATATGGTCAAAGACATCCATTCCGTTGGTACCCTCCTCCAACCTTAGAATAACTCCACCCTCATCATCACCATCATCCTCATCATCTTCCTCCAAAACTTCATCATCAAACTCATCGTCATCAATCTCATGATCATCTTGATCTGTGTCAGGATGAGACAGGTGACGCACGTCATCCTCCTCCAACTCATTATGGTCCTCATCATCATCATCATCTTCATCCACTTCATCCCCATCATCTCCAGACATCTCCTCATCCTCATCATCATCAAGGTTTTCTTGCTCATGGGGCGTGATTTCAAAATGAATCCCCACATTGTCTACACCATTTTCAAGACCCCTTGCATCCTCTGAGTTTTCTTGCATATAATCATCCTCAGTAGCAGGAGCAAAACCCCCATCAAGATCCTGGTCATGTTCCATATCATCTGTAACGGCTTCAGAGCCACCATAGTTTTGGACAGTATTGGAAGGCTCAACTCCATCAGCTGCAACTGCATCATGATTGGACTGTGACACCATTTCCATTGACTGTGATGCATCAACACTATTATCTGTTCTCCCAGTTTGATTATGATCAGCAGGTTTGACTGAATTCTCACCTTTGATAGCAGAAGACTCGGCAGAATGAACATGCTCCTTGGTTACAAGTTCCAAAGCTTTGATGAGCCCTGTCACAACTTTAGGTGACTCAGCATGATCCAAATCCAACACTTCAAGGGTGCGCATTAATGATGCAACCAAACCGACGTCTATGAAAGTCGCAGAAGCTTCTGCTGAGATGCATGAACCAGTATGTGTACGAGCAACTAGTATATCATTTAGCAGATCAACAAAAGTCTGCATATCACCGCTTGGTGGTTTGAAACCAAAACAGGTATCAACAAAGTTATTGAAAATACAATTAATCTCTGTAAAGACTCTCTTCCTCGCCTCTGCAGAACGCACGCAAGATGCAACCAGGAATTGACTAGCTCTGGTTGCTAGTTTATGCCTCCAGTCACCATCAACTTTCCTTTCCTTCTTTGAATTCTGTGAATATGGGATAAACCTGTGAAGAATGTGATGAAATATTCCACCAGTGGTTAAACCACTTGAGCCTTTTTGATGAGGGACCCTGCAGCTATTAATTTCAGCATCTCGCCGAAGCAGCACATGAATAGATGAAGCATACATTAACAGAATCTCCGTCAAAAGTTTCAAGATGAATACCATCTTTGCCAGTGATGCAGACGCATCTTGGCCAGAAACTTTATTCTCCTCAGACAGAGTTGCAATGGCTTTTCCTTTACCCTTGATGGCAGCAACATCAATTTCCATATCAGCTGATGATGATGCACCAACAGGCACCTCTGTTCTAATATCTTCTGTCAATGGAGGTACATATGAACCAACTGAGTCCAAAAGAAGCTCAATCACATTGACAAAGCTTTGGGGAGATTTTCTATGCATTTTAACTGATTTTGAATTTGAATCATTATATTTTCCATGCCCGATACCAGAACCTGCTGAGTTCGTATTGCACAAATTACCCTTTCCATCATGCTGCTGTGATTTATCTTTGTCTGATGCTTTCTCCTTCTCTTTTTCCTTCTCCTTATATTTATCTTTTTCACGGTCTTTAACCAAAACAACATAAGGTCTGTCACCAACCATCTCAACTTGGCAGATAGACTTAACAGCCTGCATAAATATTACCGGATCACGAGAAATGACAGAACCTAGGTTGGCAAGGAAATTGCGTGGACTGACCCTTCCATTCGAATGCCTGTTAGCCATAGCCACAAGACTGTGCTTTATCTCACCTTCCATTGCCTGCTGCAAGGTTTGAGGATCTTCAAGGACATGACGGATAATGGTAGCAGCAACATTGTCAAACCCAGGGAAGAGACTACTAGTCGGCAATGAAAGGAGTGAACTTATACCCCCACCATCAAGAAAAGAAACAGCGACAGAATGCGTTCTAGTCAGAGTAGAACATAGCTGCAGGACAGCATGCATTGTTTCAGATGGAAACTGGTTCCTCAGACAGCTACAAGCAATCTCAATCAGTCTCTTCTGCTCATGGATATCTATATTTCTTGAAGACCCAAATAAGGAATGCAACTTGCTTTTTTTATCCTCGTCAATATTGACAGATGTCTGCTGGCTACTAACATTTTCCCCTTTCAATTGCTCAATAATTTCAGAATTTAATTTTTGATCCACCTGAAGTAGCCTATCAAGAGCAAGGAAAGCAGTTGTTACCCACTTTGGAACTTGCCGTTTCTCCTTCTCTACTGAGCCAGAATCCCATTCTGAAAGTAAATCAGTCACAAGTTTTACCAGTCCAGTCTTTGAGGCAATTTCCCGTGCCCCCAAATCCTCATGAAGAACTAAAGCAAGAACATGGAAAAGAGCAGACAGCAGAGAATTGTTTCTGCTATCAGAAGCAGAACTAGAATCTCTCACTTGGTTAAGAATGAAAGTAATGACACTGGACCTATATTGACCTTCATTTTGGGAGCATATCAGCACAAGAATGTCTCTAACTGGGAATGCTAGATGTTCCTTCATCTGAAGCAGTTTTGTACATGTTGACAACAAATCCTCAACAGGAGGAAGTTGGACCATCTCTTCTTCAAGTTGCTGGCCACTGTCATCTGTAACATCTACATTTGTGTCAGTTTCAGAGTTCCCAAGAGACATGGCAAGTGCACGAGCAAGTTCATCATCCTCCTGGGTTTCCTCTGGATGGGAGAATAACCACTCCATTGCCAACTCCACACTGTTAGATCCAACTTGCCTCAGAGCTTCTTCTGCCCTAGACCTTGAAAATCCCATCTCTACAATTGTTGCTATGGTTGTTTCATTTGGAGGAGGCCCAGTAATACGAGCACTATTGCTGCTGGTAACATTTTTCACTTCAACACCAGAGTAGATGTGCCTAATGATAGATATAACTGTAGTGATGAACTCATAACTGCAATCAATAAACTGTGGGTCTGCCCACACTGGAAGCACAGCCTTAAGCACCATGGATTGAAGTACCTTCACAAAAGTCTCAGCATCCCTTGGGAAAGGAACATCTCCGCTTGAAAGTGGTTGCACAAGCAAGTGTTTAGTGAATGGAGACAAAATAAAAGAAGATGTCACCAGGTGATCCATAAGTTTACCATAGCTAGCTAACGGACCATAAATCCAGGCATGATCTGCATCTTCCTTTTCATCCTGCTTTACATTACAATCATCTGTATCCATTGGAGATGCTGAAGCCCTATTAACAGCAAATAGTAATTGACTGGTAGCTTCAAAAGTTGTCAAAACTGATTGAATAACTCCACGACCATATAAGCAATTTAGTATAATAGCATTGCAGGAATCAGGCCTGTCCAGAAGAACACTATCAATGAAATCAATAACTTTACCAAAGTAGCGACACTTCACCGATATAGATGCTTCTGCGCCAGAAGAATCAACATGACCTCCAAAGTTCATATCATCCAATGCAATACAGGCAAAACTAGAAGCCACAGATTTTGATGCAGGGGACACATTAACAGTATCATCCCGACGACGAGAAGGAAGTAACATCACTTTTCCCATCTCTTGAAACAAATGGGTAATGTGGAAAGAAAGTGACCTCACCATGTCATAGCATGAGGCATGATAGGACCTCTGCTTGTCATATTCCTTTTTATTGACAGATCCAGAACCATCGGATGAAGTAGAATGATTAGCTCCAAAACGCATATTCGAACCATCGATACCCAATCTCTGTTGAAAGCCAGTAGCACGGCCAAGGTCACGATAAAGATTTATGAGGTCAAAGAACTGGGATTCAATACTCCATCCTGGTGTCCTCCTCCTTAATAATGGATCAAGGAAATGTCTAAAGGAGTTCAACCTTTGCTCTTCAGTATCACTAGCACTAGAATCCCGTTGTGACTCAGGCTCAGCAGAACTAGTACTCGCACCATCATCCTCCATTTCAACCTTGGCATCCTCAAGGAGAGCAATCTGCCACAAAATTTCACGATACACACGACCAATATCTTCCAGAACATCTTTGCTGCCATTTCCAAGTTCTGCAAGCAACGCACTAACCCAACGATTATCCTTGGAAGCAGCAAGAAATAGAAGGAACTCTACAAGGAAAAGAGGAGAGAAGACTCCATCATCAGGCATCAACCTGGGATCCAGTAAAAAGGACCCTGAAGCAGCACTAAATCCAGTCAAAGCTTTCTTTAAATGTTCCCTAAGAGAAGAACAGAACGCACGTGCAAGAGAAGCAGAGTGATGCTGGGTGAACCCTTTAAAAACCATGGTGCTATGTAAAGCAATTGACATCCCCTCAGATGACTGTACAATACTGGACCTTAAAAGAAGCTTCAATAAAGCCTCGATTCCTGATTTCTCCACAAACAGGCGACATGTTTCAGAATTCTCCGTTCTATGAAGCAAAACCATCAGATGCAAAATGCTCAGATGGAGAAATTGCTCATCACTAATACCTTCAGTTACAGAATCCAGAGCACCAACTAGACAACAATGCTCTTCATTTCCTTTCTCTTCAGAATCAGTTTCCATTGCAGTGCTCCCATTAACTTTTTCCACAGATGATGACCCAGAAAAGGTTCTGCTGTCTCCAAAAGAAGTAATTTTATTTACTATTTCAATGATTATATCAACACCACTGCTTCTCAATGAAGATACATGGCGCAAAAGCTCTTCAACCGCATTAGCCAAAGGAACAATTGCTTCATTCATTGCCAGCACATATTTCTTGCTGGTAAAGATGTTGACCAGAAATCGCAATGCTGAGGTTTCTTTCACTGCCTCCAAACCTTTGGCGTTAAGACAAATGGCACTAAGGCCATTTGGAATGCATGTTATAGCCTTTGAAGATGGAAGTACTCCAGATAAAACTGAAGATAAAAAGGCATCTGGAAGACCCAGTTCAAGAAGCACAGGAAGACAAGTTGGATCTTTATGGATAATTTCACTCATCACGGTAACAGCTGAGTAGTAAATATCCCCTCCAAATTTATCGGCACTGCCATATATGAGTGACAACGTTCCAGGCAGAGAACTCTCATGAGGATTCTGCGCTCTAGTGGAGTTTGCAGGGGCATACGTAGCAGAACCAAGAGCCTTCAAAAGCACCTTGATAAGCCTCTTTTGGGAATACAAATGGTCATCATTGTATCTTGAGCATTCACCAATGACCACTGAATTATCATTTCCACCAGATATACCAATAACTCTATGCACTTCTATCTGTAGCCTCTGAGCCAAAAGCTCCACTCCACCCAGTTCTCTGAGCAATGACACAGCTGAACTACTGTAATCCATGAGCTTTTGCAGAGCTTTTACAGCCAAATAGACAAGATGCATATGATTTGGGTCAGAATCCTCCAAAAGAGGTAAAAAGGTTGGAACCATTCCTGACCCTCTAATATTACTCCCTGATGCAGAGGATGATACAATGTGAAGCAGATAGAACTGAAGAAGAGCCTCAACAAAAGCAACAGATGATGGATCAGTAGAACCTTTCAGCGATAAAACTGCCTTCTGGAGCACATTCAGGAGAATCATTCGATTTCCTACAGTAAAACTAATACTTGATCCACTCAATATTCGTGCCCGGTCATGCGATGCTGAATATGCAGCTAACTGAGCTCCTAATGCGATCATCGCAAGAGTTCTAATAGTTCCAGGAATAGTTTCTTCTGACCGCACGATCCTGATTAATTCATTTGTATACTCTGGTTCATTCGCGAAAAATGATGTCAGCTCATCATTAGCATCATTAGACTGAACAAGCACAATAAATGCTAGAAGGCAAATCCTACTGTACAGCCTGCATATCCTGGGTGATCGAAAGGCATGTGCATATCTAAGTCTTGTTAGCAATAAAAACCGGAGCTCAGTAGGTACATTGTACTGTTCAATACATTGCTTCATTATTAACAGATCATCCTCCTTCTGCAAATGTAGATCTGGAATGTGAATGACTCTTGAAGTAGAAATAGAATTGCCACTGCTTTCTTCAGTACCTTGAGTATTGAGCCCATGCAATTCAAAATAAAGGCTAGAACCAATCCGGTGCTGAGACTTGTCATGATCATTTTCCATGTCGGATGGAAACAAACTAAGCCCTTCCTCCTGTGTTCTCTCATTTGCCAAAACACATGAATATAGGCCCAATCCCTCCTCCTTGCTCCCCCATCCCTGAGCAAGAGAAAGAAGATAGCTGTTTACCGAGGCACATCCAATCAACTTACCACTCCCATGGACCTTAGATGGGTTTATTTTAACAAGCGCAGAAAGAGTCTCCAGTGTAGCTATAAGAATTTCAGGATCAGTGGATGACAGCAGGAACTTGAAATGCTGAAAGGAGAATATGAGAGTTGTATTAAATTAAACAATATTGGAGAAGCACATAGATACCCACAAGTTAATAAGTTAGTAGGACCTAAACATCTTTGCATGTCACTGTAGTTAAAGAAACAATTTCTGACTTCATCTCAACATACCTCCAAGCCATCAAATGAACTTTTGTTGTGGCAATTCTCCAAGATTATTTGCATCACTCTTAGTATTTGAAGAACTGCATGCTTTGGAAATGGACTATCATCTTCTAGAATTTTATCTGACAAAAGAAGATCATTCCTACAGGACAAGTACGTCTTGAAATATGTATCAAAATGATGAAATAGTGGCCTCCAATGATGGAAATTTCCCTGAATTAAAAGCAACAAGTGAGTGAAAGAACCAAAAAAAGAAGGCAAACAAGAGGAATAAGTAGTACAAAATCACCTTACTATACTCCCATCGAAAGCCTGAAAGAGGTATTGCTATATCCTGTAAAGGACTGTGGATCACTTTATCAATAAATGCTTTTATTTGGGAAGGCTGCAAAGTGACAGTTCATGTTAGATTTATTTCCCAGGAAAAAAAATTAAAAAAAGAACACAGAAAAAATCTTTTTGGACCATTCAGGCAGGCTCATAAACCAGTAAATATTCCATTCAAGCAATTTCATGAAAATAATTATATATATATCAGTATATACATATGTTCCCTGTAGCTTATCTGTGAATTTGTGTTGGGTCATTACTCCCTTCGGAATGATGTCGGTCAAACCAAATATGAGCAATAAAAATAAATAATGTATGAGAAGATAATCTAAGAACACCTAAATTTAAAGCATAAAACTAACGACAAATTTGAAGCTCAATAATGAGAAGGGCAAAACAAAGGGAATATGCCATGGGAACCCAAAACATCACCTGTTACTTGCTTCATAAAAGCTTGCTAAGTATTAACTAACTGGTGGATCATAATTATTCAGACCACTTTGTTAACAATGAAATTTATGTTGCCTTCTTGTGAAACGCGCAAAGATGTTAATGCTTCTCTAATAACAATTAAGATGGATTCCAAAAGTTTACACATAAAATGATAAAAGAAAAACTATAAAAATCTTCTACTACTTTTACATTGTAGCAAGAGAAAATAGATGCTCTCAAGGAGACAAAAAACACTCAGTCAAAGGTCTAAAAGTCATACCAAGCACACAACTAATTGAAAATAGATTGTGACCAAGATTGAAATTGCAGTCGTCATCTCATTTTCAATCACATCACATTTATCAAAGTTACAAACAAAATGAAAACTATTGCAATCATTGCGGTCATCACAGTCGTGATTTTTTTTAATTTTGCACAATTCATTGCAAAACATAATAATTAAAATTTATAACCATAAAAACTCATTCCAAAGATTTTTAAAGTAATTCATAAATACTATTTAATTGTGAAAGGAATATTAAGAATTTAATTTTTAAAAATTAATTGATTTAACATTTTATCACAAAATATCTCCAATTTATTATATAACAGATGACATATTTCAATTTATTTTAATTACATAAAAGTAATAAAAATTAATATAATAACAAAAAATTTTAATAACAGTACACATAATCTAATTAATTATTTTTAATAAAAGATATACAAAAAATTCCCAATTAAATTTATCACATCCTTCCTTACAAAATTTCTCTATCAAGAATTCTTAAATTTTTTCAATTTTAGATTTCCCATCTCACAAACTGGTAAATAACCCCTATGCCATCGCAAGGTTCGCAAACACTGAATGCTTATTCCAAAGATCTTATGCAGAGAGAATGGGACAAATATCATAAACAATATAAGGTCTTCAGTTTAAGAAATTGTACTTACTTTTTAGACAAAACAAATTTGTGACTACTCCTAATACTAGACAATAAGAATCGCTTCTTTCTTAAACCATTAATATCTCCCAGTTAACCGCCATCTGGGAAAGGCAATCGGTAGTATCATACAAACAATCCATTATATCAACGACTGGTAAATTAAAGAGAAAACATAAAGAAACATGCACAACATTAAAATACTAATTCCTACGAGAAATAAGTAATCTATTCACGAAAACAAAGTAACTAGATTCTGATAAACCCTAATCAGCAAGAATTTTTACAGGAAAACTAAACAAATAAAAGAATTTAAAAAAAAAGGAAAACTTACGGGCTCAGAGTCGAGTTTAATAGAAGGACCGATGGCGCTTTCGCCAGACAAAAGCTGGCGAAGTCTCGAAGGCAAGGTCGATCTTATGTTCGCCATCGCACCTCTACTTCTCTACTTCCAACTACTAAAAAGACCAAGCAAAAAATTAATAAAAAAATAGAGCGCAAAATCATACCCTAAAAAGCGAAACCAAAGACTTTAAAATCGAAAAAAAAAATTCAAATAGATCGGATATCAGATTACATAATAATATATAGAAACTTAAAAGCCCAAAAGAAAGAAAGAGAAGCGACCTCAGAAAGAAGAACGATGGATGCTTACACATCCAAAGTATGAAGCATTAAATCAAAGAAAAAGGATTCTGGAGAGAGAGAAAGAGAGAAATTTATGAATTGATGAGAGGAAAAAAAAACCCAAAAAGAACGAAGGGAGGTTTGATTTTGAGGGTGGCCTGGCTTAAGTGTTTGTTTTGATTTGGGTTTTTTCTACAACTTTGAGCTTTGTGAGGGATTTTGTGCTTCAAGAAGGAAAAGAGGGGATCAATCAAAAGGGGAAAAATTTAGGCCCGCTTAGAGAGGAGTGAAATTAAAGGAAAAAAATTGGTTAAAAAAGGAATATACATATTTTATATATATATATATATATTTTAGTGAGTGTGTGTGAGAAAGAGAGAGCCGCTGACACACGTAGTGCTTTGACGCAACACGGCAATAGGAGTCAATTTGAAACTGTAATTTTTTTTTCTGGCCTTTATATTTTTCTATTTTTCTTTTTATTTCTACTTTCTTCTCTTTCATTTTCTTTTCACTCCCTATTTTTCTCTTTATTTCTTTCCTTTTATAATAAAAATTGATTTTTTTTCCAAAGATATTAGCATTACTTTTTTATGATCTTAGAAAATATTTGGATATGGGTGAGACAAAGATCGTAACAATTAAATTAAAGGTAATCATGTGATTATGTGTTTGGATAAAAATAAAATAATAATAATAAGGTAATTTATAAAAATAAAAAAATTATTATCAAAGATATTAAATTAAAATATATATAATAAATAATTAAAATTATATTATATTAAATAATACATATTAAAATTATATTTATCTTTTATAGTATATTTACGAAAAAAATTAAATGATGAAGTGCAAATAATTTAAAATTTAAAAATTGAATAAAATAAAAAAAAAGTGAAAAAAGTAAAGGGGCATTCCTTCTCCAAGCGTCTCGTTATCACTTTTGTTCTCTCAATCTAAATAATGCTTTATTTAATATTATTAGCATAGTTTTCAAGTTAAAAATTATTTACGGTAAATATAATACTAAATAAATAAAAAATTTTGATTTTTCATGTCAACCATCCAAACTATAAAGCCAGGAAGTGGAGCTTTTTGAGTTTAAAAGTTGGCTTTTGAATTAAAAATTTTTTATTATTTTTAAATTTTTATTATTTTTAAATTTTTATTATTTTAAAAATATTAGTTTTTTAATATTTTTATTTCTCACAATAATATTAAAAAACTTAAAAAATCATAAATTATCTTTTTTTTAATAATTTTTTCAATTCAAATTCAATCTTAACGCTTAATATCAATGAATCCACCGAATCCACTCGTAAGTATCATAAAATTTAAATTAACCCCAACTCAAGCAAAACACATAATTTTTAAAATACATATTATTATTTCATCCTTCTTTATTTTTTGGTTCATTTTATATACAAATTTATGTCATTTTTCCTCTCTTCTAAATACCTAAGTCTCTTATTTTATACTTTTATTTGTTGACATCAAAACTTATATACATCAATTCTATAAAATAAAATAAAATGTTAATATCGAACCATATTAAAGTAATTTTTTAGCTTGATAAAATTAAATAAAGCAATTAAAATAGAAAAAAATAATTTTATTTTAATGACATCTTAGAAAATATATACTAATAATCTTGGAGTTCCATTTTTTTTAAACTAAATTCGAGGGTCGTCGGCATGGTCAGTATCGAATTTTTGCTAGATTTTGCTTGTTTTACATTCACACCCTTAAAAATAAATAAAAACAAATAAATATTATCATCAACAAATTTTTTTTTATTTTTCTTTGTCAAAATAAAAGAAAAATTAATGGGTTAATTTAACTGAAGATTGAAGGAATTTGTAATTATTTTGGGTGGAAGTCTGGAACTGAGAGAACAAGTTCGAATTGTTTTATAATTTTTGCTAAATATCAAAACCAATCAGAATATATTTATTTTCAACTCAAATTCCCATTGTATCGATTTTTTTTTTCCTTTTCATTTTCTGTTTGGTTCAACTCGTTTAATCAAACCGGCGGCAAAGCCAAGATGAAGATCCTTTGATTGTACAGCTCAAACAATCTTAAAGAACAATTCTAGCAACGTAGGATGAAACTGTGAACAATAATAAAGTAATAGTATTCGTACCAGTAAAAAAATGAAATGTATGTACCGGCAGTGATAATTTTTTTAATTAAATTAACGTCATCAATTATATTACATTAATTTTATTTTAAAAAGTATTAAAAAATAAATATTTATAAGGATCATTGAAAGTGATATTAAGAATTTTTCTTTTATTTTAATTCTTTTAAAATAAACTTGTTATTTAAAAAATTTTTCTTTTAAAAAAGTAACCACTTTACTTAAAAAAATTATATGCAAATTCTGATAACTATAAATTTATTTTTACATCTGAGATCTTTCAACAATCAATAATCACACTAAATATAGATTATTTGAGAGTCGAGTTCAATCAAACTCTAAACGAGAAGATAGCTCTCCGTCTCAAAATACTTATTCAAAGTTTGATCTAACCTATCATAAAACATATTTAGGTTCATTTCTAAATTTATTATTAAGATATTTTATATTAATATTTTAAATATATAATTAAATAAAAATATGTTGATGAGTTCTGGTCCACCCTAATTCAAATTCAAGTCCTCCAAATTAAATTATTTAGTTTTTATTTCATATTTTATTTTGACTTATAGAAAAATCAACAGAACTAAAAAAAATAAATTTAATTTCTTATTTATTTGTTTATTTATTTTTTGCTTTAAGATTAGTAGTACTCAAATACATGTTCCTACCACTAAACTAAAATGTTGATTTGAACTTTAAAATTTAATATTCTTATAAAGGAGTAACGCAATTAAATTAAATTGGCGCTGTTTCTCGATTTGCCATTTTGTTAAACAAATTACTTTATATTGTCTAATGCCTTAGCATTGTAGCATTATGCTTACATCAAAATTGATATAATTTTTTCCTTTTATTTTTTCTATCTTCGGTTTCAATTTTTTTCAAAAAGCTAAATTATATAAAGATAAGTACAATTTATTGAGTAATCAAAAATAAAATAAAATAGGGTATCATAAAATTAATTTTTTGCATTGAAATTCAAGTTTTTTTTTCGAATGAACAAAATACGATAGTCTAATCTCTAAAAAAAAAAAATTAAAATGATACTCAATCAATCAGCACTCGCTCTAAAATTAACACATTTAGCTAATTGCATGCGTCACATATAATATCGAAGATAAACTATCGAATTTATCTGTTATGCAAAAACAATCTTATTATATAATGTTTACAATGTTTTTTACTATTGTTTCAATCGATCCAAACCTTAATATTGATCTTTTGCTTTTGATTTTTGTGGTTACGATCTCAACAAACTTGTAGAAATAAATTTATTAAAAAAAAAAACCCTCCCTAGGCAATGTTTGGTATCAATGCATGTCCTGAGCTACAAAGCATGGGTTTTGTTTTGAGGTTGCCAAACATGGACTTAGAGGAGACTTGAGAAGAGGACCAAGGAAAGCCAGAACATACGAATATTCTTTTGATGACTGTCTTCCGTCTTATAATATATGTATGTACACGGCACACCGTTTTATTCTTTGGGGTTCCAAATCCCAATAGCTGAAAGCGAATGCAAAGGACAATGTCCCATCCATACAGGCAAGTTCTGGAAAGTTTCCTTGATGTGCCTTTAACTCAGGAAGAAAAGCCAAGTCCTCAAAGACTTGGTCCAATTAGAGGTGTCCGATCAGATATAGAGTATTAATATCGTATATATATATATATAAATTAATAAAAAATATAAATTTTAAATTTTATCTAAAATTTCAAATCAATTTTAACCCATTTTATTTTTGTTTGATTCTAAAATATTTTTTCAAAAGATAAATTATTTTTACTATATAAGTTCTTAAACAGGTGCTAAACACAAGTATCAAAGAAAGAAAAAAGGAGCGATAAGTCCACCACTGCTCGTCATCACAGTCAACAGCTTTATAGAAAACAATATACTACATATGTCTACTCGTAAAAAACGGAAAAAAAAAATCAATGCATTTAATGACGCTGAACGAATCGTGGCGCCGGTCATATCCAGGTTTGATTAAATTTCATGACATTAAATCAGCCTGTAAAGTTCAAATTTGGGTAGATGCTGTAACAAAGTAGAAGGAAATTATTACAGTTTGATCATGAATATGTCAATCAGATCTGTGGTCTTGCCTGAACAACATAAATCATTCCATCTTTTACTACTCCTTCAATGTCCTGTGGACAACCATAAAGGGTTTCTATAATTTTGCCTGCCTCTGCAATTTTTGAGAAGAGTGAGGCCTGGAAAGCTTTGTCAACTATCATTGGATCAATGGAGTATTCCAAAATCTTGCTTTCTGCTTCATCCATAAGTACACTGAGATGTTCAAGAAATTCCGATTAGGAAGCATTTTTCTTTTTCTTTTTTTGAAAGAAATTACGTGAAGCATAAGTATGCTTTCATATGCCAAAACTAAACCTTGATAAGCTCATAATCAATAATATACCGTCATGATGTTCATCACCTATTTTGGTCTACATTGCACTCATGTCTGATACGTATCCAAACATTAGCATGAGAATATAGCCTTCCAAAGATCCTCAAAAAACATAGAATACCAGGAAAAAATTAAAAATATCCGTGTCAAACACATATTTGTATTTAACACTCACACGCAAGTCTGAGTAACAGATTTTGATAACATAATGGATTTTTGAATAACTTTGTTAGGAGAATCCTTTGGATGTAAGACATAAGGTGACTCTCTAATATTGATCATCACAGTTCATATCAACTACTTATAATCTTTTTGTTGTTTGCAAAATACGGTCCAAAATTCAGGTCAGAGCAAACCTGTCATAAAGCCCAGCACCTGCATATCCCTCAAGATCTTCGCCATTTGAGTCGGAACGGAAAATGATAGATGGCTTACAGTATAGCCCTATTAGCTTGCTTGCATAACTGGTAAGCTTTAGAAATCATTGCAATTTTTCGGTTTGTCATTAGCCTTCTAAAACTTTTATTAAGAGAAACTTAGAAACAAAAGTGAATTGCATTTTGATTAGGTATGTTTATCAAGAACCAAATGAAGCAAGTATAGACAAATAGGAGATGCAAAGAAAACTGGCTTACAATAGGACGTCTTAGGTTGTTCTTTTTGACAACGAAGCTCATAGCGCGTCCTGGATATGCACCCACCAATGTCTCTCCCAAACCTCTCACAATCTATTTTTAAACCAAACATGATAGATGAGAAATGCTTCTGAGATCTCACTAAGTTCCTATGTAGAACCAAAAAGGAGAGGCTTACCTCTGCATATATTTCTGAAGTGTCCCTGGATAACGGGTTTTTCGTGTGAATAACGAATGCATAATCACCACAAATGACTTCTTGAATCAATACAGCCATGCAAAGATCTTCGTGATTAAGTTTGGCTTTCCTACAATTAACATATGCTCTTTCATTCCACTTTGAAGCCCAAACCTGCATATGGTGGGAAAAAAAGGTGACTCTTAAAAGGGCACAAGTCGTTTCGATAAATAACAAAATAGCTTTTACATTGCCATAAACTTTCATTACTAGTAATATGAATATCAACAGTCAATACAAAGGCATGACACTCTTTACGCTCTGCTGTGGAATACTACATAAGTAAAATGTGGATAAGTTCGAAAAACTAACATGCCATGGCAAATCTATGTTGCTTCAACTTTTCATTTTTCTTCAAGTATCTATGTACAATGCATTTTCTGGCATACGCATGAAATGGATGGAAAAATTTTAAAAAAATTGAACATACTCATATCCGACACTCACAATCAAGTCCAAGTAACATAGGGGAAAACCATGGCCTCACAACTTATACATCTTGGTTAAGCTGATTTCCATAACCTGGATCATGGTTCTTTACGATTTCTGCTTTAAAAGTAGTAAAAGAACTGAAAGTTCCGTATAGATAAGTTACAATGTGAAAAATGGGGGGGAGTGGCAATGTCGGATCCGAAGATAGTAAGGTGTTTGTTGAATCCTGTTTTAGCAGCGCAAAATTAACCTTTTGGTTGTGTGCTTCATATGAAGGTCAAGGTAATATCCAACTTCGATATAATATTAACACCCTCACTAGGGGATGCCCTCCTCCCTCTCAACTTGGCTAAGGAAAAGTTAGTAGATTTCTGTTTGCCAATTGTTTAGTTGAACCTTAATGCACTGAGGAGTCGTAGTTTAAAAGACCCTTAAACTGTCAAGATAAGAGTGCAACCAACCAGAACCATACAACAGTTGTTAAATGCTATTGTTTAATCAGCAATTTGATTACGATGCCAGTTACAAAAGAGAAAATGAAAGTAAAAGGTAAAAAAGGATCAATAGAAGCATATGATTAATGCATTGTATGCCAAAAAAAAAGTTCCAACCTTCTTTATTGCTTGCCATGCATGGTTCCACCGGTCCTCACCCTCATCATCAGGCCAGGGCATTCTAGCACTTTTCATTTTGTTCTTAAGTTCAGTGATCTACCACAAAAGTTCAAAAATAGAGAACTCTCAGTTTGAAATATTAGTAAATATGACATTAACTATCTTGCTGTAAACGAGTGTATGTGTGCGTATAAAACATGCATAAACGGTTGAAAATATTGGGAAATGGCTTCATTTTTAGGATTGTTATAAAAGCAACTATAACCAATGATCTCTTTGACAGCAACATGCCATAACACAGTTAAATCCCAATGGCATTAAAATTACCAAAGACGCAGGAGCACTCATTTGGAGAATTGCTGCTTTTATTTCTTGAAGTTTGGAAACATCACCGCCATGAACAAATTTGTGAAGAAATATAATCTTGTTTGATATATCCTGAAAAAAATGAAAGTCGCAAAACTCAGAGAAAGAAAAGAAAAGAGCTAATAACTTGCATATTCATCGGAAACACAGATTATAGAACTTCAGAATATAATTTATATGATAAGAGCCCACAAGATAATTTAAGAAATACGATTCCCTTCCTATGCATAGCAGACTGTTAAGTTTGGTCATAAATCCTTGGCAAGCATAAGTTACGCTGCAGTTACATGTCACATGAGGTGAAGTTCTTACCGTTCAGCCTAACTCAGCCGGCTCATTTTGTGAACCGAAATGAAGTCTGATCCCTTGATGCGTAGACCGCAGAAGAAATAAGAAAGACCTGAATATCCAGGTAAGATTGAAGAAGCTGGAGGTAGGAAACCTATAGTTAAAGGAACAAGACAGCAAGGGATTCTGATTGCCCTTTCATTGCCCCTCTTTTGACTTTGTGAAGAAAAGAAGGGGTTTCGGACAAGGGAGTGAGGGATACTGCCAAGTCCAATGGATGTAAATCAAGATTTTATAAGTGGAGGTCACCGAAGGAAGTAATTTCTTCAATGTACTATCATAATATTAAAGTCCACATATAGCCCTTTTCCTTTCAGTCTTCTATGTGCATTTCAAATTGAACAAATGAGAAAATGGACAACCTAGAAGAAATAAAAGACAACTGCTTATAAAAAATTAAAATCTTAAGTAATAAAATGTACCTTATTAACATCTTGTGATAGAACAGTTTCGAAAGCTCCAAATGGTATTGCAACTGACATTGGGATCCTGATCCATGATGGCACCCTTCCTCTTAAAAATTTTATATTACAAGATTTGGCGCCAACCTGAATCAAAGAATATTGTTGGTTTTGCTCAAATATATCATACAAACCAGTCATTCATTCTATCCAAAACAATAAATGGGAAGGACATACCATTTCAGTTGTGAATTCTTCGAGCGAAAGAGCATATCTCCCACAGAAGGTCTTTCTTTTAAGGGTCACTCGTCGAGAAATTGAGGAAACAAGGGAACTTAAAGATAAGTTTGAACCACTGATGTCACTGCAAGTGTGGAAAAACTGTTCGTTAGAATATTGATGAAGAGGTCTGCAAGATCGCTGATCAAACAGTTATTTTACAGCATGCCTGATTATCAAATTTGAGGACTTCATTTGTATAGATACAGCACGTCCCTCCTTCAACTTGAGATTCCTGAAAATATTTTGATCGAAGCATGTGGCAAAGCATATCTGCACCATGATGCGGTAAGTAAATTATATATGTTGAGTTTCTCAACCTAAGCACTTTGGGAAGCTTGGAACTTTCATATTAGGTGAAAATATCCACTTTTCGTTGACAATGGCTTTAGATTGTGATAAGCAATGCAAAAGACACATGCCTTACTATTTCTTGCTCTAATTGATACATGAGACAGGACATCTGGTGTATCGGATGTCAGGACTCCAACAACTCCCTCTGGAATCTCCTCCTCTCCTGTTACTTTAGTTGCAATAATAAGAGTTGGCTTTTGGTAAACTTTGTTCTGAACGGTAATAAGCTCATTCACTGAAGTTACAAATCCACAAACTTCGACGGGGCTGATAACCTGCCAACTGTTAGACACAAACCTCAGCAAATATTTGAGAGCAACCACTGTAAGCTGCCAGAAAAAGGAGACCATAAAATAGAAAACAATCTCTTATTAATTCCAAAAATTTATACAGCTGAAATGAAACCTATAATCTCAGTTAAAAAAATAAGAGTATTACAACCGGGCCTGGGCCAACTACATTCTATTCACAAACTCTTAGGTTTTATTGAGAACTTACCATCCCAAATTTGCAACTTTTCTAAGAATGGGGTCAAAACGATTAATGAGCATAGAAAGAACAGCTCCAGAGCCTGCTCTTATTAATTCTTCTGTGAAAGTATCTATCTGATAGCAGAACAAAAGAATTTTAGATGCAAAATACTGGGCAAAATAACTTGCCAAATGGTCCAAGAATGAGAACTAACATTCAACCTTCATCATCAGATATGTTTCGAAGTTAATCACATACCGTTGTTTTCCCAATGCCAAGCAATTTACCAAGATATTCAGCACTAGGCTGGATCTTATTCTGGAAATTGACAGAAAAATCGGAAAGTACTATTTGCAGTCGATCAAGAATAGCCTTTGTCTGTAATGCCCACTGAGCATCACTGGGTTTGTATGATTCAGAGACACGATTCCAGTCCTGATGAAGGTTGAAAGAAGCATTAATCGATCAAAACTATAATAAGCATCAAGTATTACTTAATCATGACTTGAGAGATTGTGAAAGTTTAATGTTGTAGCCAAGTAAACAAGAAAGCTTTTAGCCAGAACTTAAGGCATCAAAATGAAAAGGTTAATTTCAAAAATGCTCAAGAGATAATATACCTTAGTACAATAAATGAGATCTTCGTTCTTGACTATGGACAGGCACAAATTTTCAAGCACCAAGGAAATGAAGAACATAATTTCCTGGTTCATAAATGAGAACAAAAAGGCGAATAGATCAGTTGTCTTCAAAGTAATTAATTTCCTGGTTTATAAATATTTCGAGACAAGTAATTAGAAAAAATATTTACAGGTGCGTATGTGAAGTTAAGATCTTTAAGTCCCCTTTCCATGGTTGTTCTAACAGTTGAAGCCAAAGCAAGATCAAGGAATAGCAGCTCTTTTGCCAATCTATGAGGTGTTAGCAGAAGAGGACGGATCTCAATGCGGGATTCCAATAACTTCTGCAATGCAAAAATGAAAAAATGAAAAAAATCAATCACATAAAATGTTCCTTAGAATTTGAATAAAATTAGTTCCAACTTATTTCAAGTACAGACTATAACCTCCATTAAAGAGCCAATGTGTTCATCACCAATATGAGTTTTGACAAAGTTCAGGCAATCCTGGAATTTGACAACAACAATGAAAAAAAGTCATTCTTTTTTACATTTTTTAGGGTGAGAAATAAGCAATTTTTTCAAGAAAGAACAGGACATCGTACAAAATAAAAAAAAATTACAGGAAACAATTCTTGGACCAAAATGCTGATACATAATTTGAAATTCCATGAATAGCATGCTTATTATGATTGCGACTCTTAGACCCATAAGAGAAACCTGATGTATGTAAACTCACTGAAAAATGGAAGAAAAAGTTACCCGCAACTTTGGTGATAAACTGCCAAACACATCAAATCTATCTGCTCTTGCATAACCCTGATTCTGAGCATCAGCAAGAAGATTGAGATTGGAGTTAGTGAAAATTCAAAATCGATGGTTAAGTAATGGAAAATTCACAACCTCAAAGAATTTCTTGTCTGATATTGCTGTAACTAACCTTGGACGAGGAAGCCATACAACTTTCAATTGCGGATTCAAGTTCTACACCAGAATGAACAGCCTGTAACATGTTACCACAAACAATAAGAACTTTTGAACAATAAATCTACTTTGTGACGTATAACTAAATGGACATCAATATAATCACTAGGACTAAAAAAAGAATGTTGCAAAGGAAAGATTGCTGCTATTATTGACCCAAAAGACACCGCATTAATGATGGTCTCTGTTGAAAATTACTTGCATCATTCAAATAAATAGTGATGGATAAATTTGAAAGAGATTGTGGAACGTGGTAATTTGTTTGATCTCTTTAAAGATACTTAGAACACTGTAATTTATCTCAGATAGAGGTTCTTGCTGATTTCTATTTGCAAGCTTTAATCATTAGCACTCTGAAACTCATTTTCCCTGGTTATGAAGCTGACATCTTCTTGCTTGACAATTTTCATCAAAGTACTTTGGAAGAAACTCCAAGCTCCAAGTAGTTAAGCAGAAAAAACAGGGGAAATTTTCATAAAACTAATTGGTACTTTGTCCAAACAGGATTGATACCTTCAATGTCTTCAAGTACATAGTAAGGTCACGGATGAGACCTTCTTTAGCATCCACCCTGAAATGAGGCTCTGACACAATTGGACGGTCATAACTTGCAAGTTTTTCCTTTGTGAGACCATGAGCATACAATGTTTTCCAATAAACATCAAGTTTAAAACCAGACTTCAAGTAATTTAATAGTGCCTGTTACAAAAAGAAGAGAACATTCCATTAACAGAATGTATACATCTATGTGAACAAGTTTTAACCAATCAAAGGTAATGAACTAACTTCGCTTTCCAGATGGTCTAGGTCACAGCTCAAATTGCGTCACCTAATTCATTTAAGGTCTAATGTCTAGGACTAGTGTAGCATGTATTTATGACAGATCATTTCAATTTCTTCAATTGATTTCGCCTTATCTGACCAAGTAGCAGTGCCTTGATAATTAATTACATACCTCACAAATAACCACATCATCTGGGCTACTATTATTGTGCAACTTTTGGTGCCATTCCTCCATCATGCCCCCTTTGCAATCATTATTCCTCTGATGAACAATCAGGAGAATTAGTTTTGCAAGAATGATGCAGCATAATCCATTTCGATGAGACATTAATTTGATATACCTGAATCATTAGTATTTCATCACGAATTCTCTGCCCAACATCACCTTGACCTCCACGACCGACAAATGCCATTATTAGCCTCACAATCTCTCGGTCATTTGGCTGGTTCAAATATGTTCTTTGCAGTAAATTGGTGAATCTGTCTTGGGCTTCACTAATTTCACTGCAGACATAGCAGTGAAAGACACCAACTTAATAGGCTAATATTACTTATATATGCTGTAGTTAATATATTTTCGATACATCCCCAACTCAAATTTTCACATCTAAATTTGTATAATAATAAATCCATAAGATCTGATTTATGATTAAAAATGCATATTTTACCGAGGTTTCACATTGTAGTTCTTATTCCATGTAAGATGCCTGCATGCCATGAACCTTATCCAGACTAATATACCAATAAGCCCTAATTCTCCTTCAGCTTTGCAGCGTTCTGTCAACTCCGTTGCAATATTGAACCTATGACAGTTGAGTATGTAAGCAAAGCTTTTTTAGTGACAAAATCAAGGTAAAGAGACAAATCAGCAAGATCGTAAATTCTCAACTGTTGTATCTGTAAGGTGTTGGAGACATGGTCCTGGTGTTTCCACAATGGCATTACTAGTAAAAGTAGATATGCTTAGATTCATTTATAATGTGCTTGGCTCATCTCTTAAAGTTACCTGTGCATCAAGGACCTCTCAGCCTCTTTTTCTCTTTGGGATATTTCATCAAGCAACCATTTGACGATTCCTTTAGCATGCCAGTCAACCTGCAAAGAACGGTTCTCCAAAGTTCATTAATTGGGAAGATTGGTTAAGAAAAAGCTAAATGACCAACACGAGATAATTAACTCAAACAAGGAGCATGTTACTTGTCCATATTTTTCAGTGCAAATGCGTGACTATTTAATTAGAGTCAAAAAACAAAGTCACAAAAATAAGCATCTCTCAACTTCATTTTTGCCTCAACAAACTTGTCAAATCCATAAGTATTACTTCATTACTTTCAGCAAACTGGATAAAGATTCTGTTCAAATGCAGTCAGCCTCCAATTGTAGCAACTGTCAACTGCTCATCGTTCAAGTTTCATTTTCCTTATTAAATATTTATATGAATAGCATCATCCGACCTTAAGATCACATGGTTTAAGCCATCTGTTTCCCAACAACCACAATAGCTTTCCCGTTGTGGATATTCTATCCTTCCATCAGATTCTCTAAAGGATGAATGTATTTTTTTTTTAACAGCATCTTTGGCAATGAAACAGGGCAAGTGGAACTATACGCTAGCACCAACTCCTTGACAAGTATTTCATGTATCATTTGACTGGTTCCAAGATTAAAGGAAACTATGAAATAGAGCAAACAAATTTAAGAAATGGGGAAAATCAAGATAATAGCTTGCAGTAACAATGCTAGTGCTTCATCAGAGACCGGAAAACTATTTCCTGTGAAAAACCTTCTGAGTGCATAGGCAGTTTGTATATACATACATCAATTGCAAAATCATTTATGTTTGGTTCAGGGAAGCCGGATGTTGCAAGGTACCTTGTACAATGATATATTTAATGTACTCTGAAAAAACATAAGCAATCATTTAGTACAGGATGATACCGTTTACCTTCCCACTTGGTTGCATAGGCTGTAGGGCTACGAAGAAGTTAGCCCCATTGTTTTTAATCCAAGATCCACCCGACCAGATCACAAATTGAATACCAACAAACTTCCTCTGCTCCAAATTAATATCTACCAACTTTTTCCTCCAGAGGGAAGGGGTGATCAATCAATACAACATGTCAGTAAGCACAAGAACTCGTGAAAAACTGCTTTGATTAAATTTACCTGAAAGGATGCTCCTGCGACTGATATATCTGTAAAATAAGTCTGGCACGCACCAACAACCATTTTTGACTTTTCGGGCAACATATCTGATGGAGGAGCCTGGAAATTAGTGATGAAAGCAGGCAATGAGTTGAAGTAAGATTTGCAAGCATACCACAGGTGGAAAAATCCAGCATCAGTGCACTGAGCATGTATCTCCTACTAAATGAAGGAACAAGTATCTCACCAACCATTCACCAGCTGACAACTTTGACACTCCCCAGTGAAGAACTGCAGTGCCTTTCACGTTCAAAGCAACCAATATGTGATAATCATTGGTTTTAACTTTAGAGAGGACCTGAAAAACAAAAAAGATAAATAAGAAACCAAATGTTTCAGAGATATTGGAAGTTGATCTTACTTCTATAGATGTGTAATCGGCATTCAATTCAACAATGAATAGCTAAAAGAATATGAGCTGATTTGACCGATCAGCAAATCAAAGCCCCTTATCGAATCAAATAAATGAATGAAACAGATTCAAACCCTGGCAATCCTCGCCACCATGTTTACTCTCATCCAACAAAATAAAATATTAGAGGAAGACTAACCACTATTTCATAGTTGCCTAGAAGATAATTTTGCTGTGAGATCACGTTATTTCCTCCAACCGATTTCTGCACAAGATCCACAAAAGTTGAAGAAGACTGACTGGTCTTGTTCTCGTGCCCTTTAGACTGCCTTTGCAACCACTTCTCAACATTATGTCTTCTATGGTAAGATGATGGTGTTACACGCCTGGATGGCTCTATATCATCCTGGGCTTTTGCTTTTGTTCTTGCATTCATGTAGCTGCATTGTAACTCATTCAAGGATATTCCCTTGCGCAGCTGATTTTGCAGCTCCATTAAAGCATCTGCATAATCTTGCTACACCAATGCAAACAATGATACGTATATATATATATATATATATATACGTTTATATTATAATTAACTATACTAGGAACACTAGATACTGGCTGTTGTAGCAATAGCACCCAACTCATCAATCATTGGCCTTCTAAGCTAAATAGCAAATAGTTAAGAAAGCAAAGGAGGACAAGAAACATAGTGATATACAGATGAGAAAGGAAATGATAACAGTTGCATAAAGTGAGAAATTTTCCAAAGGCAATATTTAGGTCAAAAAATGTCTTCAGAAAGTAAAAAGTTTCATTTTTTTGGTCTGAAGGTAACATAAAAGGTGGAGAGTATCTGAGATTACTCAGACAACAGTTTGTTTACTGGGTTGAAGAACTTGTTTGGAAAATCAAAACATGCATGCATAACATTTTCACTTTTCACTAGTTTCGATAACTTTATCATGTTTATGAATTTTCACTTTTCACTAGTTTCGATAACTTTACGAGCTGCAAAGGAAAGGGGAGTTAGATAGCAACAAACATATGATGAATCCAACTGTTAGATTTCTAGCTTAAACAAAGGAAAAACAGTGCATAAATGCAAAATTAAGGTGACTGAAAAGATAATTCAGTTTTTTGCCCTATAACCACCTTTTGCTGTTCTGGCGAGCTTTGCGGTCTACCTCTACTTTCCCAGATTAGATATGCCTTCTGATCTATTAAATCTTTCGGTATAGATGGAAGCATAACACTTGCATCATGTTCAGGAATCTCAACTCTGAAATTCCCATGATTTAGTTTCAACCTGGAAAGCAAATTATATAAGAATTTCAAACATCTCAAAAGCCCAGCAAAATGAGGGAAAAAAAAAGGAGGGGACGGCGAAAAGGAAAAACCGACCATCTGTCTTGACTTCCATCCTTCAACACAAATTCAATAGCATGTATCTTGGGGTCTCGCAACTCAATATTGACAACATATATCTCACCACTCTGCAGTTTAAGACGGAACTCGTCAAATCAAAATGAATTCTTGCCCGTGGCTGAGAACAGTAACTTCCAAATAAACTATGGAGCATAAAGTGCAAACAGAAAATACACCTTCACAAATGGCGTCTGCAGTGCACCTTCCTTATAAGATTTTGCTCCTGAATAATGTTCACTACCGGGAATATACCAGTTCCTGTCGAAGGATAAATCTCAAGAAATTGTTTAATGTGCAAACAAACCATTTAAAAATAGAATTGATATTTAGGAAAGGTTTCCGGTGCAGGCTTTACGAATTCCCATGGTAAAGAAAACCCCAGTGAAGAATCCAAGTTCTTGTGCAGTTTTTAAGCTGAAGCTCAACTCTTGCATTGCGCCCACTTGAACATCCTGAGACATTAATCTGCAGAAAAGGATCGAAAGAACAATTAGGTTGGGAGAATAACCAACACTAACAATCGAAGGCCATACAAAAATGGAAAGTTAAAACCTGAAGTTGCACCCCATCAATGAGTTGAAAATGAAGAATTTGAGGAACCTGTACACTACTGGAGGCCGCCATAACAAACAGTCACAAAAATGAAACCCAATGGGTCTTTCAAAAGACAATTGTTTGATAGACAAACACCCAATTTATATGCATTAAACTCTCTCTCTTTAATCTAAGCATACTAACATAAAAGCTGGAATATCTTTAAAAGCGAAAATCTGTTGATTGAGATTCCTGAAGAGAATATCAAATTATCATCGCTAAAAAGCTTCAAACATGATTCCATAGTCCACAGTTGATGTGAGCTGAAGTCTGCGTTTAAACTTATTCCATTCATCTGACTACTGCCTTGGACCGTGGTATCAACTAAGGCGTAAGATATTATGATACTTCTAAAAGGCATCTTTAATTAAGAGAACGAAGACCCTGCAAAGCTATAATTCTTTCCTGTCATCAAAGATTTTAGCCAACCCAGTTTCAAAGTTCAAATATTCTGTGTTTTATTGAATCAATTGCTTTATTATTAATAAAAACCCTTAAAATTTTGACAACCCTCCTTTAAAAATGAATATAATCAACCAATGTGGCTATTTTGAAGATAATTTAGTTACCCTTTTTTCATGTTGTAATTCCGTGAAAAAAAAAGGAAGCTTGGGGAAAAGATCGGAAGAGAATCAGATGCTTGGGGAACCTGCCAGCCTGGGTTAGAGCCACGCTTTGGAATTTTGAAAGCAAAAACTCTGCACATAGACGAGGTGATGCGTAATGCGAATATAGATTCCCACTGCGGATTCTGATAAAAAAAAAAAAAACAAATTCTCCATTGACAAATATTGACGATAGAGAAACAGGTGGCAGATAGAAACGGAAAGACAATGACTTATCATAGAGATAACAATGGAGAGCTTTTTATAAAGTTTTGCTCAGTTAGCACCTCATTCCTCGCCTGCAGGGAACAGGAGCATCACTTGGAAGAGGACATTTCAATTCAAAATTGAGCTTCACTGGCTCTAGATAGATAACCACCAAATAGTTTCACGATGACGATGGTAAACTTGCACAAAAGAAAAAAGCTTAACGTGGGATTTCGAGCTTAAATTGCCCAACAAATGTTCAAAATAACCAGAAGATGAAAAAATAATTTCGATCAAGAAGGGATGATCAAACAGGCAACTCATTACATGGATACTTCAAAGTTCAAACACCACCATGTCCTATTCACGCCGGTGCAAATAGAAACCGTTCTTGTCATCAACACAAAGGTTCGATCGTTTTGTCCTAAAATTTTTGCCGTTGTCCATTATGTTATAAGAAAAAAATAAAATAAAATGAAGTGCACAGAAAAATTCACAATAAAAGGTTGATGGCTTTAAAATATTTATGTCCAATCTCAGTCGACCATCCCCTTCTGCCATCATAAGACGATTGACGTTTCATTGTGAGAGCAGCTTTGAATCACACGCTACTATTTTCACCCGGTCGACATTCTCTTGAGAATCCTCCTTCTTAAAAATAGCATTCTGTAAAATGAACGTCCACACGTTGTCGCAGAATCTATAGGTGTGCAGATGCCCCTGTAGCACATACAAGACTAGATTAGCGTTCACATATGAATGACAACTCAGGGTTTGCATTGCAATGCCAGATGGAATGTTGATTTGTACGTTTTTTTAATATGAATATAGAAGCCCTCAAATAACAAACTTGCAAATGATAAGCCAAAACAAGCAGCAGCAGCCAGCTAAAAGTTCAACTGTAGAAGAAAAGCACAACAGATGCACAAGCAGAGGCATTTCCAACCACCAGTTTTGACTGTTATTGGAAACCGAGAAAATTTAACCAAAAAGGTAATACATAATTATAGATGATAAAGAAAAGCATTAACCAATAAGCAAGCTTTTTGCAGGTTCCTGATAATGTTCCTCTAGCAATTATACTAAAATGAAAATAAACCAAAACTTTTGCATAAGAGAGGCTTTGAAAAAGAACTAAGATATGTTTAACCTGCTCTCTTAACCATCAACACTGGCCCTAGAGAAATTTTGAAAACAAGAGGTAGCTATGGATAACAAGTAAAACACCGTTATTCACTCAAAATTTTTAAACAATCCAAACTGTATCAAAAAAAAAAAAAAACCCAATTCGGCACTCAAAATTCCTAAATAATTCAATATGTGTCAAAATATTTTCTAGGGTTCAGTCAATTTAAAAGATTCATCTGCTTTACATGCTAGTCTTTCTTAATTCTTACAAGTGAAACACACACATACTGCGATGAAGCAATAACCAATCACCACAATCAGGTACCATATATGAAACTCTTGCAGCATAAAAGTAGCAAAATCAACACTCAGCTAGATTTTGATCCCACACATACTTGTGAAGCAATGCACAAGTCTTTTACGATTCATGAATGGTCATAATCTTTTTTATCTTTTTTCAAGGATTGGTAGATCAAGGCTCCGTATAAAAGTAACATCTTCTTCCTTTATTACACTTGACTTATTAAAACCAAGCACTCGATAAAACAAAATATCTCACCATAGTTATTCATAGAAACAGCAAATCACAGTCATAAATCACCATCAATCAAACACATGACACTCACAAGCAACTAAAGGTCCTAGCAATACATTAGTACCTTAGACCGCACAAAAATCAACAAAAAACTTATTATACCTTAATGGTAACCTTGCTCTTCACTTGACTTTCCAGGGCTTCAGTCATAGACTAACAAAAACATACACTAAATTAATAATTTATATATAAAATATATAAAGAAAAGCGGAACGAGGTATTTAACAGTACCTTATCGAACTGGACAAGAACCTGAATAGCGAGCTCAGGACTGAGAGTACCGTTCGAAACCATCTCGTCTAAAGTCTCCGTCAAGCACATTCCGATCGTTGATCTCCGGTAAAGCTCAAACGTCGCCATTATTCACCCGATCTGACCAAAACAAAGACGAAAAAAAATGTAAATCTCGAATCTCGATGTTGAAGAATTAAAAAAGAATGAAAAAACGAGAACAGGGAAAAAAAAAAAAAAGCCAATTTAGGAGTTGAATGTGGAGGAAGAAATTACGAAATTTTGAAGGCGACGTTGAGGGAGATTCTTGGATGATTGGAAATTGTAGAGCTTTGAAGATGCGAAGAGTTCAACGTTCAGTTTTGTGAAAAGTTGCGAAAAAACAACAAAAAAACAAAGAATGGGCGCAGAAGATTTGGGGCCTTTTATACCCTAGATTTCATAGATGGGGGTATATATAGGACGGAAAGCTTGGGATAGGTCGAATGACGTTTTTGCCCCTTCACTCTTTTCCCTAGACTATTTGTAGGTTGAATTGGTTTGGGCCGGGTCCAGTGCTTTGACGGATCTGACCCAAATTACGGCCTCTGATCCATATTGAGAATTTCCCTTTTCTCTTAATAAAATAAATAAGATAAATAATGGATTTTTTTTTTCAAATGGAAATAAAGATTAAAATTTTTTGAAACAATAATTTAGGGATTCTTATTAGGTATACGGTAAAATGTTTTAATTTTACAAACAAGATTAAAAAATTATCATATATTTAAAAAATTAAATATGTGAAAGTTCTGTTAGTATATTAGATAATTATTCATAATTTAGATGTATTTGATTTAGCTAATTTTTAATTTGGTAAAATAATATGTTTGATTTAAAACTTAAATTATTTTGATGTTGAGGTGACTTTAATCTTACCTTATCTGCGTATTGTTATCTTTGTTTGCATACTTAGTCAAATGAAAAGTAAAGTTCATATAAATTGTTATTTTCGAACTATGCAAAATGAACAAATAGCTAAAATTGATATCGGCACATAAATAGATAATTAGATAAATAATTAATTTTATGAAAAATAAAGATATATGGTACTAAAAATATGAAAAGTTGAATGTTATACGATCAAGTTTAGGTAGAACATTTGGCATTAATATGTTTATTAAAAGTTGATTGTTATATAATTGAGTCGAGATTGAATCTTTGATTTTAATACGTTTATTGCCTTTCCACCAGGGTGCTCTACAAAATTCATAACGTATCTCTCAGGTCACCTCGATCGCTCTGTGATTATTAGCACTTATAAGTGTAACTCTATAAACAGAGCTAATGAAATTCTCTCTCAGATAAATACATGAATAGAGAGGAGTAGAGGAAAGAAAATTGATTTTTGGTGTGTTTTTCAGTTTTACACTATTTACAGATGTTAAAACACAATCTGATAAGATTTAAAAGAATAAAAGCTTTTTAGATTTTAGATTTTATATTTTAAATTTAGATTCTAAAAATTCAAATAATAGTAAAATTTAAATTTCAAGTGACAATTTTAAAATTTAAATTAGATAACTAATTTTAAAATTCAAATAGAATATTTTATCTAAAATAGATTTTCTTCCTCCTCAAGGGGGTATATGAGAACAATTTCTCATTAACCTCGAATATCAATCGTATATTATATTGATGCAATTGTATCTATATACGATAATCTATATATTAGTATATGTATATTATATTTATACACATAAATTATCCTGTTGATATCCAATATTTATTTCAAGGAAAAGAATATATTTTCTCCTATTTAGTTATATAAACGATAAATAAAAATAAAACCTTGTGTAAAGTTTATTCAAAAATTTTCAAAAATATAAATTAGATATTAAGAGATATAATGAAAGTTTTTTTATTGATAATCCAATCTAAGTGGCACCATAAAAAGAATGCATGTTATTAATTTTAGTTTAAATTGCATTATGTTTTTATCAATAATTAGATTTATAATTTATATATCCGTAGTATAAGTAAAAAAATTATATTTAAAATAATATATTTATATAAATTTTAATATATTAATATATATTATATTATAATTATTTTTTATAAGGTATTTATATATATATATATTTATATATGCATATGGTACAGTGGCAGCGTGCCAACCAGGTCTAGCAATAACTTTGTTTTCCACAAGAGGATGGATTAGGTCGTCAAGAGATCCCGGTTAGATAAGGACTCTTATCGGGCTTCGAGCCTCATCTTGCCGCTGCAAGTCGCCTACGGAAGCTACACAAATAGACCGACAACTAATCGTGCGGTGTTTGGAAGCGGCCACGTATAAGCTTGGACGTGTTAAACTTTCCCATGAGGCCGCCTATTTCATTCCGGTCTTTCAGTTCTTCACGTGCCGTTCTCAAAAAGAGTTTTGCTTAACAAATTGCCATGGAGGAGATAAGCTACTCGTCGCCACCCTTAAACACTTCGACAACCAACACTACCGCAGCCGGCAATAGAGAGAAAAAGATATCAGCGAGATCCGGAATCAAGAAAGATTGCTTAGGTTTAGGAGTTTCTTTGCAAGAAGGATTTCGATATGTTAAAGCAATCGTAGTTGGTCAGGTTAGAAAGCAACTGAAAGCCACCATATCAAAACACCCATTATTTTCAACCTTGGTGAAATTATACCCTTTCGAATTAAACTTGTTTTTTGAATGCAGGCAAAAAAGCTGAAAGCAAGAAACGAGGAGGAAGCGGCAGCAGCTGAATTACAAGCTCAAAAAATGCAGGTTGAAGCAGCTGATGAAGCTGAAAATACCAAGAAAAGAATCTACAATTCCATGACTATACATTCATAAAACATGTCTGCCTTCTTTTCATACAGCTGCAAGATTTTTACCTTTATTTATGTTAATATGTCAGCTGTAAATGTAAAACCGGCTGAAGTAATTAAGAATAATATGACATAGAACATAAACATGCAAGTTTTTCTGAATACATTTTAAGGAGTCAAACAATCTAAGGGTAGAGAATTCTGCTAATTATAATACAAATTCACAGATTTCAAGTGGAACTAGAAAGGGGGACATTCTAGCCTTACATAGTCATACATGATCCCCTGGAGAGGGTCAGTGTTCATTGCTTGTGTCAGAAAAATGACATTTTCTCCTTCCCCAAGCTGATCTCCAGGCACGTCCACGTTGTAAAGTCTGTAAAGCCCATGGATTCCATGCCTAGCAATCGTGTTGTCATGCCCAATTTGTCCGGTTGTAAACAGAGGAGTGTCAGTTTTTGGATCATTGATCCGAACCTGTCATATGACAATTGAGAAAAAAAAAAAACACGGTTCAAATTTCAAGTTCCAACATGCAAAGGCACATAGGGAAACCATATTCCACCAGATTATTTGTGCTGCCGTATATATACCTGCAATTCAGCAAGATGTGCGGTTGCTAGGGCTAGTCTCAATTTATAAGTTCCGAGATAATCAACATCTTTGAGCATGAACTTGATTTGCCATGTCGTTCCTTGGTATGTACCATCTTCTTTCTTCCTGTAATGCAGCAACTTGCACATTTAGAGAAGAATGCCAAGCAGTAGAGGTGTACGTGGCTAGGTCAGGCCGTGCTATGAAACTCTTAAATTTTTTTAATCTATGCTCAAATCGAGTTAGTGAAAACTCGAATTATTACTTAAAAAATAATAAATTATTTTTATATTAATATTAATATTTTTATGATTAAATTTAAATAAATTTTTTTATTAAATAGTAATTTAAATTACAGAAGCTTGAATTAAAAAAAAAATTATGTTTAAGACTTGATCATGTGAACTTACTAAAAGTAGCCTGTCCTTTAGATCGGTTTACCCAACGTGAAGTCCAAACTGTTGCCTTTTTTTTTTTTTTTTTTACTTTTTTTTTTGGCATTTCCTGTTGAAGACGCCTTTTATTTTTTTATTTTTGGAGGTGATTTACTGATTTATCAATGGGGAACAAAGTTGGAAGAGCTGAACCTGTTAACTTGAGCAAAGAACCAATCGCTTTTATAGTTACTACATCCAACTGTGAAGACCAAGTCACCGTCGGGATATAGATCAGCATATCTTTCCCACAACCCATACTGTCTATACCTGGCCATCACATCATTTTTGGGTTTCCAATTATTTGAACTTCGCGTGATTTGAGTTCACATAATCAATCAAATATTTTCAAAAAATCATCAAGGTTCAAGTTCAAAAGATAGCTTTTTATACAACATGATTAACTTAACCTGTCAGGATGATCGACATAAAGTCTGTTAATGTACTTAGGGTCAGGATCAGGGATGTAAAACTCAGCTGCAGATCGATCCGGGATGCCGATTTCCCATAATGTAGGACCATCTCTTGGAGGCTCATATGTCAGATCACCCACATCAATGGCACAACCTGCTTGGCATATATATCATTGGAGATAAAACACAAGTGACAAACAGCAGTTACAGTATATAATTTCTTAACGTTCATGATTTCAGAAATCAAGACCTTCTGTAATGTTAACTACGTCATCGGATCTGTAATCTCCAACAAAACCAGGGACCCATGCATAAATATTGTATCCACCGGTCCTTATATTGTCAATTCTGAAGTTGCCATCTTCATCTGCTCTGGTCCAGAATTGATAACCCTGTAAAGAATTTGGTGACCACGAATTGAGGCCAAACACTTGATATGTACACCAATAATTAGAACTTAGAAGCTTGTTCACAAGTAATGGAGTTTTTGGTTTTGAAATTTTATCCCAATGCCTTTAAATTATGTTGCCCAAACTTCTCATTTTTTTTTTAGTATTCGTGTTTGACACTCTTATCCAATGCATATTTGAGTATAAGTATGAGGATATATTTTCTAAAGACCTTTTAAATACATAAAAATCTTAGAAAAAATTAAACTTACTGGCATCTGAGACTCACACCTAAGTCTAAGAAACATAGCTTTTTAACTTTGTGGTTAATCACTCATCTTATTACAGTCAGTTAAAAGCATATCAACATTGACTTAAAAATAGAATTTAGGAAACGTTCTGGCTTGAAATGTTATAAATAAGATAAAGAACTTGATCACCTTGCATTCTCTTTGCCATGATCCGATCTCTCCTGGTGGTGCCAACCCCACATATGCGCCATTTGCTGGGATGCATTCATCGCTAACATACCTGAATAATGTTGGGCTTCCACAGTTTTATCCAACTTAATTTTTTTTTTTTTAATTGAGAACTTGAACAGATAGTACTGGCAAATAACAGAAACTAGCACAATAAGAAAATCAAACCTGTCTTTAACTTTCAATCGGCCCCACACTTTGCCCCGCTGAACTGATTTTGGAAAATCCTGTGATGCTGGAAAACTGTAGGGCCAGTTCTGGGCTTCCGTTTGCATCTGAAGACCAACTTATATAAGTTCTTTCCCACCAACAAAAAGATGAGGTTAGATTTCTATACTTTTCTTATTCTATTCTGTTCTACCTGGTTTTTAGCATCTTCCCAAAGGGAAAAGACATTGTCTTCACTCCAGACAGAATTCAGATACAAGAAAACAGGTCCAAAAACCTTTTTCCATGGTTCTCCAGGGTTGAGCTTGAGCACCAAATCCTCTCCGGCATAGTGAGCACTAAGAAACATCTGGTTTCATCATTTTGAACTAGTTAGGAACAATTAGTTATATCATCATTAAAAACTAGGAACAGAATCGAACTCTGGTGCATCTATTAATGTTCATTGACTTGAGATCAAATCTTACCTCCTCCAGATTTGGAGGATTTATGAGACATAAGAGATATTCTTGTCATGTGTAGTACATTAACCAATACTTACAATGCTTTGAAAGTAGCTAATTGAGTCACTTACTGCAAGAGCATAGGGGCCAACATGCGATGTCAGGTTCTGTTTGATGGGTCCACCAGACCGGAATTCACTACTCGGTGTAATTTGCCAGAACCCAACTAAGGGGTCCAAGGATATCCACCCATGAAGTTTTAGATCTTTGTTCTCTGATGAGTATTGGTACTTGTCATCAACCTGCGAGACTTCAAAAGTTATTTCTCTGCTAGTAAGTAGCAGCAATTGACAATACAAAGGGGACTAAACTATATAGAGGTACTAGACCTAGTAATATTAAGCATGGCGCAAACACGACATAAGATCAATAATTAAGATCTGATTCAAAATATAACACAACACAAAAAAAATAATTTGAGTACACGGATGTCTAAAAATTTATGCAATATAAATTATTAATGTATCAAATTTATATAAATATAAAATATTTTAAATATGTTTATAACACGATAAATATATAAATATAACATGAATATACGAATCGTAGATGTAACAAGTACCTCTCCTCTGAACACTGGCTCCACGGGATCGACAAGCAGGACAGCTTCTGGGGTTGCCAGAGGTTGGCACCTGTCTGGTAAACGGTCATCAGGCAGGGGCATGAATCTTTGCCTGTTGTCTGCTATGGCCATGTAGTGAAATCTGCATGTGAATACTCAATGCTTAAGGAGGGCAAACCATTGCTTTGGCAAATACGACAAATTAGTATTTGTCAACTCTATTGTTTCAACCTTTCATTTTTTTAAGTATTGACATCTAATATATTTTTTGATATGCCTACAAGAGATATGACTTTTTAAGTATATGAAAAAAATTTATAATAAATTGATTACAACTATAATAGATATATACTTGTATCCGACGTTTATACCCTAAGTCTGAATAAATATCTATATTTTTCTCTAAGCCGAAACCCAAATGTAAAACATGATCAAACAAAAGGAGATGGAGGCCATCTCTTTACTTGTCTTTTCTTAGCTTGAATACAATTCTAACTTGTGGAAGATTGAATGGAGGCCATTCCTCGAGGTGTTCAAATATGGCGTAGGAGTAGAATCCCGACGAATTTCGAAGCATTATGAACCTGAAAAAAACCATCATTGCAAACAAAATTCTGTTTGTTTACCTTTGGTTGATTTAAATTTTTTTTTATGAACGGCCTTAGACTATATGGGTGCTAGCACTGACCTTTTGTCTAAATTTAAGGGAACAACATCGCCTTCCAGAGAGAAGTCCCACGTTCTCGTGAATGAGACCTCTACTTGATCTTCATTTTCTATTACAACCTTAAAACTTGTTCCTTTAAACCTGTACACTCCATTCTTAACATCCATCAGTTTAATTTCTAAAATAAAGTAAAATTAGATACGAATATGTCTGATACAGTTTTTTAAAGTTTTTCAACATATTTGAAAGATCATATCCCATATTTATTTCAGAATATATGTTGGACAGAGGTTTCCGATACGGATATTTTAAGAAAAATGAAGGGTCCAAGTAAATAGCATAAAAGAGAGATAGTGGCACTTACACATCAAATGTTCCGGTTGTCCCTGTACTTCCTGTTTTACTCCAAACAAGATCCCAAAACCTGTCCATGGCATAGGAAATAAGTTCTAAAAAGAACAGTGTTTAAAAGGAAAATCCATGGAGGAAAAGAATCTAAACAGCAATGATGACGATATGAGGTACTGCTACCCTCTATCAACTTCCTCATCTTGAACTTCAAGCACGTTGTCGATGCCATTATATTGTATCCCAGTGACAATTCCATCAGGACTCGATATTGTCACTTGTAATATTCCATTATCCATCACCACCTGCAGCAATTATCTCGTTTTAAACTGAAATAAAAACCTCGTTTTAAAATTTTCGGGGATGTTAGCTAAGAATTTCTTGGCTGCTCAGTCTATATGCCACGCTAGTTTCAATAAGATTTACGACAACATTAGCCCACAAAGTACTAAGAAATCAAAGCTGTTTATAAAACATTATAGTAAAAAAGAAAATCAATTAAATTACATAGCGATCTTGAATGCGCAGTTGCACCCCTTGTGATGACATAGTTTGCCTTTCTCTTAGCTCTAGAACTTTACTTCAGGACAGCTTTGAATTTTCAATAAAGGAACAGGGCAATGCTAGCCTTATATAAGCAAAATCTGTCAAACTTCATGACCACAAACAGAAGCCTTAGTGGCATACGCTAGTTGGTAAATGCTTAAAGAATTCTGTTTCACCCACTTTCTTTTGACTTCGGAAAGCATTAAATGCTTAAAAGAATTAGATATCGAAGCATGCTTTTTGACAATCGATCCAATATCTTTGAGTGAAATCTACTTTATGCACAAAATATGGATGCGGGTGCCTTGCAAGTCCAGTCGCGTTGACAAGGCTCCTAGCAGGAAGAAATTTCAACTTCGGCTGCCCGACAAGCCAGGCTAAAGTTAGAATTGAGTTCATCTTAAACAATCAAAACCGCCTATGTGACTGAACAGTGAACATGAAGCTTGATAAACTTGACTAGTGAAGTGGGACAAGGGAACATACTAGCTAGTAACCTTTGAAAGATCATCCACGCAAGAGTTTATAAACCATAAATCTGAGAGTTGAGATTGTTACCTCAACTTCGTTTCTTTTGTCGTCTATTTACTTTGTCGTCGCTGTTAGCATGGTGCATGAATCTTTCATAAAAAAGGTGTGTAAAAGGTAAAAGGATACCAATGGCTTGAAGTTAGATATATGTTACTTAAGATTGTGTGAGTGTCGGATACGAGTATGTGTCTGATAGGAATATGTTCAATTTTTTAAAGATTTTTATGTATTTGAAAGGTTTTTGGATCATATATCTGTACCTTTATCCGAATATACATCGAATATTAATGTCAGATATGAATACTAAAAAATTAAGAATCTAAACTATATAAGCTCGAAGGGTTGGTGTTGTGAACTATTGATTTCTGATAGCATGTCAAAGGCGCAAAGCTAAGTTTTCAAGAAGTCCAATAGTCTGTGAGCCAATTCTACGTTTAGTTTTTAAACTTCAAATTTTAAACAATTTTCCCATTTGCATGGACCTTCAAAATGGAGAAAAAGAATATCCATAGATGAAATGTAACCCGATTTATGGTTCAACAATTCTGCATGTGTAATTCCAAATTATTTAACACATGCTTTTTGACAATCGATCCAATATCTTTGAGTGAAATTTACTTTACGCACAAAATATGGATGAGGGTGCCTTGCAAGTCCAGTCGAATTGACAAGGCTCCTAGCAGGAAGAAATTTCAACTTCGGCTGCCGACAAGCCAGGCTAAAGTAGGGATTGAGTTCATCTTAAACAATCAAAACCTCCTATGTGACTGAACAATGAACATGAAGCTTGATAAACTTGACTGGTGAAGTGGGACAAGGAAACATACTAGCTAGCAACCTTTGAAAGATCATCCATGCAAGAGTTTATAAACCATAAATCTGAGAGTTGAGATTGTTACCTCAACTTCGTTTCTTTTGTTGTCTATTTACTTTGCCGTTGCTGTTAGTATGGTGCATGAATCTTTCATAAAAAAGGTGTGTAAAAGGTAAAAGGATGCCAATGGCTTGAAGTTATATATATGTTACTTGAGATTGTGTGAGTGTCGGATACGGATATGTGTCTGATAAGAATATGTTTAATTTTTTAAAGATTTTTATGTATTTGAAAGGTTTTTGATCATACCTCTGTACTTTTATCCGAATATACATCGAATATGAATGTTAGATATGAATACTAAAAAATTAAGAATCTAAACTATATAAGCGAAGGGTTGGTGTTGTGAACTATTGATTTCTGATAGCATGTCAAAGGCGCAAAGCTAAGTTTTCAAGGAGTCCAATAATCTGTGAGCCAATTGTACGTTAAGTTTTTAAACTTCAAATTTTAAACAATTTTCCCATTGCCATGGACCTTCAAAATGGAGAAAAAGAATATCCATAGATGAAATGTAACCCGATTTATGGTTCAACAATTCTGCATG
>JBBYHO010000015.1:19399115-19454421 GCA_038382025.1 Adansonia gregorii | reverse complement strand
GGTCGGCCCGGCAGGTCGGCCGCCTCTCTTGTAGGTGTCAATTCCGCATTTAAGGCGTCGTCAGATGTGTCAGGAATCACAAGACGATCGCTTTAAGGGACAGAGGCGATCGTCCGTGATTTTCCTCCTGGCGGTCGCCAACTAGGCAGGTATAACAAATTTAAATCCCTAGAATATTTAAATTTAATAGTGTTTTATTTCAATTTGTAAAAATATTATTATAGTTATTTTATTTTATTTTAACTTTATTTTATTTTTAAAAATAATTATTCCATTATAATTATATTTTATTTTAATTAATTAAATAAGTATTATCTCTTCTTATAAAACCTAGCATTAAATTGACACCAAATATGAAAAAAATCAAATACATAATAATATCAAACTATATAATAAATATATTTATATCTTCTAATTTTTATATATTTTTCAAAAAAATTTATTTAAATTTTTTAAAAAATAATTATCTACTTTTAAAAAAATTCATAAATAATTTTTTTTCTTATATTTAGAAGTATATTTTATACAATTATTTCTCTTCCACCCAAATGAATGTACAGAATTTTAATATAATAAAATATAATTAAAACTTAGGCGAGGATTTGACAAATGGAATGTGAGAGTTTTTTTAACTAGAAATATATGTCCTTATATCATATTAAGAGGAAAAATGAAATATAAAGATAGCTTCTTTAAAAACATTCAGACAAAATTATTATTTAAAAAAAAAGTAATAAAGAATAAAAAACTGATAATTTTGATTGCTGACTTGGCGTAACAGATAAAATATGCACTTAATATTGAGAAGACATTTAAAAGAAACAAATCAAGAACAAACCAGATATGTATCATACAGGTATAATTCCATTTCTCAAAACTAGGACACATTGTTCACCAAGTCAGCAATATGACATTCATATTACATTGGAAAATATATATATATATATGTATTTTATTTTTAATTACTTGCTTCAACTTTTTTTTTAAAACTCGTGTCCAATATTTTTTATGTTGAACATTTATATCCAATACATGTTCGGATTTAAATATGAAAATATAACCTTCCAAACACAAGAAATTTTTTTTTAAATTTAACATACTCGTATAAGACACACACACACATATATATATATATTTGATACTCACATTTCGAATAATGTAAGTTTTCATAATATTTTCAGTACATTTGGAATTATTATTATTATTGTTGTCATTGTAATACTTTGGAATTACACAAAACGCAGTAGTTTAATCTTTCATGGACATAAATTTTATAAGCCAAGAAAAAAACAAATATCGCAGTGGGATTGTCTATATATTATAACAATCCGAACTTGAGTTTTAACATAGCAACAGTAGTAGCTAGTCTAGGATAATTTAAGATAAGAAATGGAATATGTAGCTCTCAACCTGATTTACATAAAGCCAGTGTTGTATCCACTACAATGCTAATGCACCTGACTGGTCTCAGTTGTCTTCTGGAGAAAAAGTGATCCTAATAAAAGAGCAATCCCGGCTATTGCAATGGTGAATAGAAGTCGTCTCCTTGAATACCCGGGTGGGGGTGTCTGCCTTCTCCGAGCAACTTGCTCCATTTCCGCTGCCCCCACATCCCTAACCATAGGGTCCCAAATCCATTAATTAAAAAACCCATTTACACTTGGTGCAATTCTCTTTTAAAGACAAGGCCGAAAACAAGGAGCTAAATTCTGATACAGGGTTTTCAATTTTTGGATAACAAAGATGCAAGTATGTGCAGGACATTAAACAGTAAAAAATCATTACAACCAATCTCAGGCCTTATCTGATGGCCTTTTCCCAAATAGAAGTAGTTTTCGAACCGTGTCCACTTGAGATGAACACAAGTTAAATATTCACATGGCATATGCAACAAAACTATTTATTACTTATCATAGCTAAGACTAACTATGTCGATATAAAATAAGCTAAGCAAAAACTTTTTAACTCACTATGTTTGCCCACAATGCAGCATTAAACCCAATTACCCAAAGAACTTGCTCTCGGTATGCCAATACATTCACCAGAATGCAATCAAGACTTCTAGAAAAAAATCCTCCTCCAATAACTAAATGTTGTCGATTTTGCAGACTGAAATTTGCAACAAGTACAAAATGCTAACTTGCCACTAGATACTAGGAAACCAAACGTATAATTGACAATATAAAGGCACCAACAACAAGCTTAAAATAGAAAAATAATCTGTGGAAAAGCAGTAACTGATTCAATATCTACCCAAACATTGCAATCATAAATTATAGCATGTATACCTCGAAGATCCTGCGTTGTTTCCTGCAATACCAGTACACCTACTTTCATGGTTATATCTTTCTCTCAGTCTAATGTATCTGTTACACAGATGACAGAGCTCCGTTCGGTTCCCACATACTTCCTAAAGGTAACAAAGCAACAGCAATATTGTAACAATTTTAACCTAACAAATAACATTGGAATCCTTTCATTGAAAAATGATTCAGAATTAGCACCTGATGCTCAGCCAGATCAATAGCAGGCAATGGAAACTCGCAAAACTCACAAGTAACGATCCTCTGTGGGCAATTTTCACCTTTATGGATAGCTAGAATTTCACGTTCCATCATCTCACTGCACAGTGAACAGGCCACCTGCTCGCACATATATAGGGTCAATAGCATCACAAATGTTAACCCATGCATTATGTTATATTTAACAGCGGATAAATACTTGCAGTTGCACATTACATATGGACACACATAAGCATGATTGAATAAACCAATGATAACCTTGGCTAAACAAACTTGTGGTTGACGCACCTTTCCACTATCATCAACCTTTAGAGGACTAACTGGAATGTTTGTATTCCCTTTTATTTCACTTTTAATAATATTTCAAACGTTCATTGACAAAAAATTTACACTTAACTATCAGTTGGTTGAATAATGTTTCTATCTTACAGTTATGATCCTAGAAAATAGTCAGACAGAAGGGATGGGGGTATCAACTCAAATATCCATCAATTTAAACAGGCTTTGTCAATTATCTTTGGTAGATAAACCACAAATCCTAGGCCAGTAACATAGAGATTATCCCAAACCAATTAGTTAGTCCTCCCACCCCTTTCTCCATAAATTTTAATTTTAAAAGAAAAAAACCAGTCAAGTAAAAGTTCCAACATTTAGGTAAATTTGAATGCTACAAACTATTGTTGTTTATTAAGCCATATCCAAGGGTCAGACAAATATCATTGCTCTAGCTCAAATAGCATTCAAAAAGCCATCATAATGATGTGCAAAGAAGACAAACCAAAAGGCAAGATAAAAGAATTGATTCATTTGGAAAGAATTAGAAAAGAATTACCGGAGCATGGGTGTTTATGAAATGATCCTCAGCCTGCTTTTTGGGAACCATATCACCACAAACTTTACATTTTTCTAGTTTTCGAGAGCAATGAGCATAATGTAAATCGAAATTTGAAGAAGGTATGGCCCTGTCACTGAAACATTAAAAAGGAAAAGCATTCGTTAAAAGTTTTTCTATGATGGAATTTCCAAAATAATTATATATTCCAGTAAAAGGAACTCCTACCTCATAAAACTAGATTAGCAAAAGATGTCATTATAACATTAAATTAATTAGCAACCGTTGCAAAACTAAGGCATACATGAAAAAAAAAAACTCAGACAATAATGATGTACTTCTCTCTTGTAAGAAAACAAGGCAATAGATGAACCTCGGTAATCTTCAATCCAGAAATCACCTTCCTATGTAAGCACACTTCAACGTCCTTATGAATTATGAGCATTGGTGATAAATAGGAAAAAGAGGAAGCCCCGAGCGTTATTCAACATATGCAACAAACTTCCCAGAATCAAGTGAATTGCAAAGTTATTGTTAATGGAAAACTAGCACAACCAAGAAAGAACCTAAATAAAATACCAACAATTATGTTGAAAATTGAAATGTTCAAAATAGCCGATAATTCACAACCAAACTTTCATAATTAAACGGATTTTCAGCTATAGGCAAAACAAAACCCGTGATCGGATGAACTCAATGCTACCATAAACGCATCAAATAAACATACTTTTAGGTCGGTCCTAACCGACATCAAAGAAGGTAATTCAACTAAAGTCACTGCCTTTCCAGCTTGATTTGGTCAACTTAAATTACAAATTATTTCTCTAGGCATGAATCAACCTCTTACTACAAAAACTCTAGACATATCAGGCAACAAACTTTCATCCGCAAAGCCAATTAAAAAAAAATTAATCTCGCAGACAAAATCTCAGCTGATAAAAGAATAAATAATACAAAAGGGCTGGGATCGTGAAGACAATTTAAAAAAAAAAAGGATTGCGTCGAAAACTCAACGAAAGAAAATTAACTCTAGAAAATTTGCACAAAATTATACTAATAATCAATACCAGTGATTGCATATGCGGGTGGTTTCGTCCGAAGCAATTGCCATAGCGATCCGTTCAAAATCTTTAGTCGGCAAAAGCAAAACCATGAAATCAAAATTAAAAATAATTAATTGGGATGGAAATCGGATAAGTGGGAAATTAAATTAGTAACAAAGATTAGTAATTAAACCTGCAAAAGGCCCCGGAATTTCGTAGGAAACTCTCCTCTTCCCTTTTTTTTTTTTTTTTTTCAAAATCTATAAGAGAAGAGAAAATAAAACTAAAAAAAAAAAATTAGAGCGAAGACTGACGGAGAGAGTTAATGTTGATTACAACTATGGTTGAACGAACAACTGTTTATTAATGACTCCGGGAGTTGGGACCACCTTGGAGTCCGCCATTCAGCATTTTCTCCGCGCACCATCTAAGGGTGGTGGGTACCATGACTGTTTGCAAGATAGGCCCTTGGCATTCAAAATTTGTGGACTTAAACTTCATTATTGGGCCTTCCGCAGTTAGCCTTCAAAGTACAACCCAAGAAGGAAAAAAAAAATCAAACAAAAGTTTCAATAAAGTAATTAATATTACAAATCAAATTCAACAGAGGAATAAACCAAAAATCAAATTATAAATATTATATTATTAATTTAATTTTTAAGAAATTGAAAATTAACTGCTTGTTTTTTTCCTTTGAAAAACCGATAAATATAGTTATTTAATTACTTTCTTTCACTCATTTGTTCTCATATTTTTTATTTTTTTATGTCAGAAAAATGAAATAGATGAAAATTTCCTTTTTGGAGAAGCAATAGATGAAAATTCCCTCATATAAACCTTATAGGGTTTACTTAGTCAAATTTGAATTATACCCCAGAGCAACATTAATTTTCTTTTGCTAAAACTATATTTATACTACTAATTCAGCATGAATTAGCCATATATTATCCGAGAAATCATTTTATATATCGTAAATCAAATTTTTATATTTTATAAATGAATTAATAATGGGATATATATATATATTCTTCAAGATAAAAATGTTAAAAAAAATTAAAATATAAGAAAAATATGCTATAGTTTCTTAATATAATTTGTAAAATTAATATTAACGTATAACAAACGAACTCGGATTGTATTACATAATTTTTCTTGGTAAGTTTATGTATCGATCATAAGTTTTTTTTTTTTTTCAGTTGTTAATTAAGAAGTACTAACTTAATTTATTTTGGGATGTCAACCGTAAGGAATCTTTAGATACAACCTAGGTTGATCAGTTAGGTGGCTTTCTATTTTTACCTAACAAATTAACAATCAGAAACTTTTTTTACTTCATCGGAGAGATTGTTTAATATTGTTACTTGTTAGGTTCCTTTTGGGTTTAGGGTTATATTATCTTCCAACAAAGTTGACCAATTTGAATGCATTTAATTTTGGCCATCATCACAAACAAGGTTTTCTATAGGGCAAGCTTGCATGGTTAGATTGAATTAGATCTGAAAACAAGATTTAGAACATATATATTAATCGGATTGAATCTTGCATGGGTAGGTTTCCTAATAGACCAAGATTTGCATGTGGGCCGGCTTATTATTTAATAGTATTATATTATCTCCCAATTCAGTTAATAAATAGAGTAAAAGTTAAAATACCCATATTAAATTTTCTAGCCAATTTGGCATGCCAAATCATTAATTTTTGCTCACAATAAAACATTTAACACCAAAAGATATGGTTGTTCAACGACATTAGTTAATTAGTAAGGTTAAACAAATATATCAATATAAAAAAAAGAAGAGTCAAAACCGGAAAAAAAAATTAGAAACAATATTTGCAAATTTTATGGCTAAAATTCACCCTAAGGTTAATTATTTAGGTTAAGTCCCATTTTCCTGTTATATAAGATGTCTTTTAGTTTTATGGTTTGGGTAAATTAATCAATAGAAACAATAAATGATTGGATACAATTTATTTTTTTATCAAAGAAAATAGCACACGATTTGTTAAAAGTCATTAAAATTATTTAAATGCAATTAAAATGAATAACATATTAATTATTTAATCTGAAATAAGTGATAAAATTTTATGGGTTAAACTAATTAAACACGTTTTTAATATATACATATGATATATTTCAAGAAGGTTTCACATAGGGTAAAAATTAGGCTGTTCAAATAAAATCAAAGTAGAAAGTAGATATATCCAATCGCTTAGGATCATAAGATATTTCAAATTTAGATAGATGTAATACGGGTTGAATTATTATTAATAAATAAAAATATTTTTATTCAAATTTAAGTATAACGTTAGTATAAAAATAGTTTGTTAATTTTTAAATATATTTGAAATAATAATTTATACTTTTCAAGTTTGACGGATCAAATAAAATCGGATATTTTACGAGCAAACTTTTTTATTATGTTAAATTAGAACATGGAAATTGACTATGAATTTATAAGAAAAAAGTGAAATGAAAATGATGATATATTTAATTAGAGTTTTTATAGGTAAGGTCATGTTCGAATTTTTTTATTTTTTATTTAAATTTAAATTTAACTTGATAAAAATTTTAAATTACTATTTTAAATTATTTTATATTAATATATATTTATCATTATTTAAATAATAATTTAAATCAAATTAAAAAATATTATATCAAAACTTTGTGCGAACAGATAACTGGACCCACTAACCTTTAAGCCAAAGCCATTATTTTTTAAGGAGGGAAAAGACAAACTTTGCTTCCGTGTCCTTAAGCAAAAAGGGAAAAATCCATGGACATTAATTCTTTTCTTTGGCGGTTATAACTTCATTTTGTAAGTCGTAACCATGTAAAACAGTAAAAGTACAAAGTGATTTGGCTTGGCATATTGGGCGAGACAAGAGCTTTATTCAGGTGGAGCCATCAGCCATGGCCATTTTCCAAAAGAAAAACATCATGCTTTTCTCCCTCTCCTAAAAAGGGCCAAATCTCTAAAAGATAAAGTTTGCTTTCTCTCTACCCTTAAACGTCAAACACAACGAATACAAAGTTGGAATGTGATTTTCAACGAAAGGTTAGTTAAATAAACATTTATAGTAATATTTTTGTATTAAATATAATAATTAATAGTTAATTTAATAATTTACAATACATTGAAAAATCGTAACTTAATATAATAGCTTAGAAAGTGTTCTAAAGATATTTGATTGAGTTATTGTCAAAAGTAAAATAACAATAATATAATTAAAAATAAAAAAAGTGTCAATTAAATTATAAACTAAATACTAATATAATAAAAATATTCATATATTTTTATTTTTATGTAATGTATCTTTTAAAAAAATTTATCCACTTTTAAAAAAATACATCACTCCTATGAAAATGCTACTCATACGTAGATCTCCTCCTAAGCTAAGTCGGATTGGATTCAGGTTTAGAGTCGAACTTAAGCATAGTATTAATGTTAAATATGTTTGTTCAAGTTGATCCCGTATTTATAAATAGATGGTCCAAATCGATTTAAGTTTGTTTATATTATTATTATTTTTTAAAAATATATATTTTTTAAAAAACTTTGTTAATTTAATCATTTTTATTAAGTTTATAAGTATAAATAATTTAACTTAATTTTTAAAATTTACATTATAATATTATATATATTATTTATATAACAAAAATTATATAATATATAAAATAAATATATATAGTAATAATAAAATAGACCGGGCCAGATTGGAGCTTTGAAAATTATACCAAAGGCTCGATCCATATTTTAATCAAACTTTATTTTTTTATTCAAGCTTATTTCAAACTTAATATATTTATTTAAACTTTCATAAATATTAAAAAAATTTTAAATTTATATAAATAACTTAACTTTTGAACAAATCTATTCAAATATATATTTTTTAAATAAACATTTCATATACGTGTGCCGTAATGCAATATACTTAAAAAGCAACTCTACCCGTTTTATTTATTTATTTATTGTCATCAAAGTAATCTAAACCATGATGGGAAATCAACTTTTCATTGGTACGTGCACTTATATCATTTGGCTGATGATTGACACTTGTCCTGGCTTTTGAGTTGGAATGGTGCATGGGAAAGTGATGTTGTTCTAGTCTCTGCCCTTTAGTTTATTTATTTTTTGTCATTCTTTAATATTCTCAAAGCATTCCCATTGGTCAGATTCTTAAAGTAGCAGTAAATTTTATTGGACTAATTTTCCCCAACACGCTTCACGTGGGTTCAACCAATCAAAGCTTGAGCTTCCGGGCAGTCTTCAAACCCTAGACAATGAGTTTTGTGTACAATTAAATGATATACATAAAAAAGATAATGTTATTAATATAATTTTAAAACTCTGAAAAGATGGTGCATTAAACATAAAAATTCCAAATAGTAAGTAATTTTGCTCATAAGTGCTTTAAAATTATTTGTTAAGATTATTATATAGGAATATTTTTATTTAATAAATTAAAATAATAAATAAAATTATAAATTATTATATTTAATATAATATTATTTTTACTAATAATATACTAAATGATCTTAAAAAGTATCCTAAAAATACTCATTAGTAATATTAAACAATCCATAATTGATTCTTATTGTTATCAATTAAGTAAACCCATACTTATTAACAAAACAGCCTTAATTAAATTGGGATTGTTCAAGACAATATATTAAGAGCATTTTTTAGGATTATTTAATATAATAATATTTTCACTCAGTATATTAGAAATGATAAATAAAATTATTAATGAATACATTTAATATAGTATAAATATATTAACTAATTTAAAATAATATTATTAACAAAAATACATTAATTTTCTTGTCAACAACTGAAAATACTCATGAAATTCTCAACCAAGGTTTGCAAAACATGGAGTAATCAAATTCTAACCAGTTGTACATATTAAAATAAAATAAAATAAAAATAAAACACCACTTTCTTATTCCTACAATAAGTAATTGTTAAATTAATTGGCCTTTCAAACTCTTTTGGGATATTGGCAAACTTTCATATGCTTTTTGGTTCAGATTTCTTCCCTTCTGCATGCCATTCGACTAAAAAAAAAAAAAAAAAAATTCTGAAACTCCATATATGTAAACCCTTTGATCAACTGTCCAACGTTGCTGATGTCGGTGTCATTCATCTTCACGTGTAGTCGGCATCCCATGATCACAGATTTTGGGTTCCTGGAATAAAACATCGACGGCTTCCAGCAATGACCTGATCAAAGATATTTAAAATTATCCATATTATTTGAAAAAGAATCCGCACATCTCACAAGTAAAGTGGAAGACATTATAATATATATAGACATATATATATATATATATGTGTGTGTGTGTGTGTGTCCACCTAATATGGGTTCAGGGCTCGATCTATAAGCAAAACTTCCATTTTTTTTTGTTATACCTGTAAAAGATCCTAAGGATATTTTAATAATCACGTGACTCAAATGTATAGGTGAGAGCATTCATAGAGACAAGAGGTTATTCTTTTGTACACTCTTCATTTATTTATATTATCTTTTGTCTTAATTTTGTTGATAAATATTAACTTGAGCGTTGGAGTATCAATTTCAGTATTCTCTAAATATTTTTATTTTGCAAGTTTTACACCAAAAGACCGTGATACATTTGGACATCAAACACTGTTACTTGGAATATAATCAATTTATATATGTCAAAGGAAATATATATATATATATATATTACCTGGTGTACTAGAGATCAAATCAGCATTAATTCAAACAAAAACTCATCATTTTTTAATTAAGTGTTATATTAAACATGTTTTGATAACTATATAACTAAGATAAGGGGTTTTTATTCTGTTTTCTAAACATGGGTTAGCATTTGAATTGATTAACATGGATGACAACTATTTAAGGAAAAAACCAAAAAGTGAATGTGGTTGCTGAAAATATGAGTTTTTTTTTTTAATAAAGAAGTTGTAGATTGAAAAAAAAAATATACCCGTTGATTTGAACTTTAAATCGGTTAGATCTCATTTTTTAAAATAATTGCATTAAATCCTTATCCAATTCGTTTAAAAAAAAGTCATCAACCAATTAAATAAAACCCTAAAATCTTGATTTTTATTTTCTTCCTTTGCCTTTCCCATCCCTTTTATGAGGAGATTTTTTGTTACTTATTTAAGTTGGTGACTAATTGATATGTTAAATTAATTCTTTATCTTAAACATAATTAATTAATTAATTAAATTAAAGGTAAAGAAAGCATCAAAATGTATATTAATATTAAAATACAGTATGCAATTAGCATGTTCCAAAAGTGGATGTAGATCATTAATTGTTTTAATTACTTAGCTATTTTTAATATATTAATTAGTATTATATATCTATTAAGCTGGATTTATTATTATATTAATTGATTTTAAAATTGTAAAATTGCGATCCAACTCGACTTGCATTACCTTTCGCGGCATAGAACACTGGACTGTTGACTAATTGCCCCGCGAGTGATGGATCTCCCATGAATATTGACGACATCATCACCCTCCTCCAAAAATGGCAATTTAAATTTTATAATGAAAGTTGAACCAAAACAAAAATTACTTCAATTTGACCATTTTAGCTAATCCATTGAAGCTCTTTTTTTTTTTTTTTTCCTTTTAAGATGCTGGGTTACATTAATAATGTCTCTTTCAATATACAACAGTTTAATTATCTTTTTTTTGTACATTATATAATATATATATATATATAGTAACTTCTTACTTCTTAGAGGAAGAAAAAGTAAGAGATTTTGAGTGCAAATCCTTCCTCCAATAGTAAATATAAAATATATATAGAAAAAAATAATTCGAACTATAAAAACATGTAAACATGCAAAAAGATAAGGTTAAAGATGCAGCCAGCTATGATGTTGAAGGAGAAAATTTGAATTTTCCTTTCATACAAAAATAAATTAATTTGAATAGTGGAATGAACATTTGAACGTGGAATCTTCCTTTTCATAAATAATTGATAATGTATGTTTACCAAGAAGCATATATGGGCTTTTAAATTTGCAAGTCTTGTTCAACTGGCAAGAAGAAAAGCACTTTCCTCATCCACCAGGGTTCAACTGTTAGAACAGCATTTTAAGAGTAAAATTTTGAATATATCAAAATGATTAATGTAAGAGGATATGTTCTTAAAATCATTCAAAGAGGAGATTAAATCCACATAAAACATAAAATATCTTTAACCGTACTATCAAAAAATAATATGTGAATTTTTAATGAGTTAATTGACAATTGATTATGGCAGATCGTCAAAAACTTTATTATGATGTGTGACTTTGAGCTTATTTATTATATAAACAGCTGGATTCAAAATCATATTTTGAATCGCTTAAAAGCAACTTATATTAATTATTGTTTGTTGGATTTAACACCAAACTAAACATAAAAAAATGGGCATATGAAGGAGAGTCCATACAATGGCAATGCGTCCTCATCATTTCAACCACCTTAACTTCTTCCCTGCCTTTATGTTTAATACCTTTTTCACATGGATTTAATATCTCTAAAATAGAAGCAAAAACTTATTTATCGGTACCAAAGGAGCAAACAAGTGATCTACTTATAAAATAAATACAATTATAGATATTTTGCAAATCAACGTAAATTTTATAGAACAGTTATATATATATATTTAAATTAACTAATGGTAACCCAAAATCCGACTAACTATATCGATCTTCATACATTCCCTCATGTCCAAATCAACCTCACCAATTTAATTATGCTATATATATAATTATGCTATATATATATATTTATCCAATTGAATTAATTGGATAAGAACTCCAAAAGTTTTTAATGGTGGTATATATATATTTTCTTAATTTTTCTATCATATTAGAAAACATGCATCAAATTTGAAAGTTTAAATAACAAACAATTAAATATATGATCAATATGCCATCCCAACATGACAATGTATTATATATATGTGTGTGTATATATATATATATATATATATATCCTTCCTTCTGTTATTTTTTTCTTTTTGGGGTTACAAAAATAAAAAGAAGAGATAAAATACTGTATAAACATATAATCTCGATTCCTACACATTCCCAAATAAGGATTTTTCTTGATGTGTGGTGTGGTGCAACTTTTGTGATGAATATTGCTAAATTTAATGCTTTAGTTTAATACAAGCTGAAGAAGATCTTGGTGGGTTTCAGATGAGCTAATGGGTTGGCAGTTCCACAACCTGGGAACTTGCTTTGTCAGAAAAACTGATCATGAAAAACAAAACAAAACATAAAAACACATGAAGATCCAGGTGCTTGCCTCTTCTCAGTTTTTTTTCACAGTAAAAAAATGTTAAAATGATATTAAAAAACCATGTAAATAATGAATTATTTTTTAAAAATACATTAGATATAGTTTTTTTTATTAATAACTCAATAATTTTTAATCCACGGCTTGTAAAATAAGTGAGAAGAAAGATATTTGAGGATTCTTTGGCAAAGATAAAAAGTTTCTGGATATTTTCGCCTTCGAACCAGCGATCGAGAGGTTTTTTTTTTTTGCACGGTCTCCAATTTCCGAATTAGGAAACCTTAAAAACCCAAAAAAAAGAAAAGGAAATGCTTTTCCCATTTCCCACATCTTTTCTGACACGTGGTCGCGCACCCAGGTCAGTCAGTGTAATGACCCAAATCGCCCCACCCGTCGGCTTTCTCTGCAGATATACCCCTCATCTCGACCCGTAATGACGAGGATGTCCTTTTCAAATCGAAACGTGGTTTTTCCACAGCAGAATAAAAAGGAAAATGATTTAACATAATCATGGCAAATAATAATTCTCCGTTTTTTTTCTTTGGTCTTTCATACTTTTTAAAACTAAATTATAAAAAATAATTTTTTAAAAAAAAATTAATATTTTTATTATTTAAATAATTATGTATAAATTTATTGGTATTTGATTATCTCTTAAAAAAAATTTTACATTAATATAAAAAGTATCGATCTTTATACTCTTAACGGAGATTAATTTTTTTTGGTTTTATTAAGAAGTATTAATTCATATATTTTGGGACCAAATTTTTTCCTTTGCTAAAGCTTTCAAAAAATATATTATATATTTTTTAAAAAATAAATTAATTTTTTGTTGACACAAAATTGATTTTATATTGATCAATATAATTTTTTTAAAAAAAATAAATATAAAAATACAAATGTATCATATGCTATTTTCATGATCATGGCTTTGATTTGACTTAATTAAATTTGAGCTGTGCCAATCCCACTATCATTAATGTTAGGTGTATTTTTCTTTTCCTACATTAAAAAGAAAATAATTCTAAGGTGGTGGGCTAGAGTAGATATCAAAGAAGTTGCTTTAATTGAACGACTTTAATGCTTTATTGGGAAGATTTGGACCGTGGCTTGACAAGTTGCCAAATAAATCCGAGCAACTTCCTTAATTTTACCCATTTTGAGAAAAACTTTCCGCCTTTTTAGCCTTTTTGTGTACAGAAGATGATGCTTTGATTGGATCAAGTTAACTCTTGAGAAGCTTGTTTGATGTCATCTTAATCAATTGAACAGATTTAAATCTTTTATCATGGGAGGCCAGGCTTTGGATTGCCCTAAATTTAACCAACAGTATTAGCTTTAATTTTTTCCAACAAATTCAAAGGCAACTTTATAATCATCATTTATTATCCCACCTAATATTGACTAACTATATATCTATTTATCTATCTATCTAATTATCTCTCTCTCTCTCTCTCTCTATATATATATATATATATGAACATATGAGAACTAGAGATCAAAGTCACTAACCTATTTAAGTTCTCTTAATATATTTGGACCAGTTTAAAGATCTTTTTAATGAAAATAAATTAACTTTAATATTGGTTACTTCAAATATCATTTTAATGAAATGATTTTAAGATTTAAATTTCAAATTTTAATTCAAATGATTTATCCATCTTTTCATTACGTGGTGAATTACGGTAAAGCTATGCTTTAATCCCTACATTGTAAATTTTACTTCTCCAAATTCTTCTTAGGCTTTGGATTTTTTTATAAGAAATGGTTTGATATTTCAACCAACATTAAGGGCTAATATTTATATATATAAATTGTCACAAATATTAATTATCCAAAAAAAATTGTCATAAATATATACAAGTTTTAAGCCTTAGTTTTTTTTAAAAAAATAATCAACAATTAAAAGCATTATAATTGTATAAAAATTCCAATAATAGAATATCATTTTGGAGATTGAACTAAAAAAATAAAATAAATCAAATTAACTCATTTACTTTTCAAGCTTATAAATTATCTCCAATTTTAATAATAATAAAGAAAAGTTCTCTAAAGTTAACAAAGTTAAATTGAACTTTGCAAAGTTACTGATCTTTGAAAAATTGCACCCATTTAAGAAGAAAAAAAGCAATGCAAGCCAATTGACTTCTTTTAAATATTATAATAATTGAAAAAATATATATATATATACACACACACACACACAGAGACACTCTTTGCATTTGTAGTTTATAATTAGTGGGCAAAAATAAAATAACGAGGTGTTGTCCTTTCTTGAAACACACCGCCTCCCCCGCGAGCTGTCACCTGTGCGCCACTTCCCCAACGCCGTATGGGTTGACACACAGCCATTCCAAAACTTTAAAGGACAACAAATTTTGAAAATATTATCTCAGCAAAAGGAGAAGAAAATTCATTAATTTTCCCAAAATAGGAAATACGGTCTGGCCTTTAATGTATATAGCAGGTCCACGCGTCAGTCATCTATACGAGGGACGGCTCTGTTTCTCCCAAATCAAAGCCATTAAACAAATTCTTTTGAACTCTGATTGGCCAACGTGTCCTTAATCCCTTTCAGAAACCACTAGCGGTTTTATTCCAAAACAGCTGGTTTTGTTTCCTCCCCGACGAACTTTCCTTATATAGATGTCCTTTTTCTCTGCTGAAGGTATTTAAAACCAAAACGACGTCTCTCAAACTACGATTTGTCTTTTCTCCCGTTCCTCACGTCCTCTCCAAGTAAGGTTTTTTTTTCCCCTTTTTCTTTTTCAAAAAATAAGTCAAAAAAAAAAAAACTCCATTTCCTTTTTGTTTGCTTAAAGGCTTTGCATTAGTCGTTCACTCCTTTTATCGAACATCGAGAGTTCTAACTTTGATTTTTCGTTTTTAAATTTTTTTGTTTGAATAATTAGAAAAGATTTAGTTGTTTGAGTACTGCTGTGAGCTAAAGCTATGGGGAGAGGGAAAATAGTGATAAGGAGGATCGATAACTCGACGAGCAGGCAAGTAACTTTCTCGAAACGAAGGAACGGATTATTGAAGAAAGCTAAGGAGCTCGCGATCTTGTGCGATGCTGAAGTTGGAGTAATGATTTTCTCCAGCACCGGAAAGCTCTACGATTTCGCTAGCACCAGGTCCTTTTAAGATCTCTTATCATCGCTGATTTTCTTTCGTGCTTAATTATTCTTTTAATTATCATAATAATTCTTTTTATACTAGCCAGCTATTATTTTCATAGATAAGATTTGTATGTTTCTTCATAAAAATTTTGGTATATATACATATATTTTATTAAACGTCACAATAAAACTGGAGTTTAATGTTGAAAAATGATAGGGGAATTTAAATGCCAGAGTTATTAGTTTTGATTTTATGATTAAAAAAAAAGCATGAATTTTACTGTGTGAATTTGGTTAGAATTTGCCTTTGATTGTTCGTCTTCGATGCGATATTATTAAGATTGGGTTGAATTCGAGTCCAAATTTTTAGAAAGTGAGCACCTAGCTAGTTTCAAAACTTGGAGTAGGATTAATGGTTAGGGAAATAGTAATCAATTTGAGTTTACTCCTTTGACTTCAAGGTCTATGGAAGGTTCCGTACAGGCTATATCAGTTAATTAAATTAAGCTTGTAAAATTTCAAGTCGGAATTTAAGGTCACTAAGAAGAATCCCAGCTTTGCTAAACAATGAATTTTTTCTTTTTTTTTTCATGGTTGAAATCGGAAAGATTCAGATTTGAAATGTGAGTGAATATAATCCATTTAGCTCATAATTAATTATATTGCATTGGTGAAAAACTCAAGCAAATAGGGGTTGAATGTCACCTATAGAACAATGTTAGACATTGAATTCCTATCAGTTGAAAATACCTTAAATTTTTGTTCTTTTTTCCCCATAAATTTAGAAACCAGATATAACCGTGAAAACACCTGAAGTTAGTACGAAAAGAGAGAAAAATTATAAAGGCTTGGTATTGAAAAACTTGAAAGACTTGTTGTCAGTCAGGATTCCAATTAAATTCAAGGAGTCCAACCTTGCTATAAATCTTACAGTCAGAATTACTATTAGAATGATATATGTTGCAGAAGAACTAAAAGGAACCTTGGAATCTTAGATGAAAAGGGTCTGGATAGGGATATCTCGGCCCCACATCTAAGGTCACTAATAGTCATGCAAGGGAAAGAAGAAAGAAGCTGAAGAAAAGTAAAAGAATAGATAATCGTGTCAATAGTCCTAGTACGTAGTAAATAACTTAGCATGTGATAGTTATTATATATAATAACTGGAACTTAGCTACTTAAGATAGTTATCCGAAAGATGAGCTTTTAAAATGCTTTAAACCTGAATCTGAAGGGATTATAATAAGTGAACCAAACTTTAAAAGCTTTTTGCATGTTTGCCATGATATATATGGGAAAACCAGCTAGGTCTTTTACGTATATCATCTGCAGTGTTCTATCATAACATTTATGGAAAGATTACACCGTATTATTGTTTAAGAATTTAAAAGAAACAAAATTTTAGACCATGATTGAGCACAACTCTGAGATACAACCTATACTGAAAACTTAAATGCCGATGAAGCATTACTAGCATAAATTTGTTCTTAATTTCCACTGTAAATAGGGTTGATGATTATGCATATAATTTAGAGTATCAACGTTAATTGTAGAGACGCTGGATATGATACTTAAGTAGTTAAAAAGTTAGCCAATAATTGGGGAAAAGTGGTGGTGGCAAGTTCATTAAATTTTGGAGGATGGCAGAAATGAACATATATAGTTCAAAGTCAAGTGCCATAGAGGCATAATATGATTGTTGTGATGATAGATAATGGCACACTGAGTGAGGCTGTTGCGATGATTTGATCAGTGCCAAGGTAGCAAAAGCAAGGCCTGCGATACTAAGAGGTGATTATAAGCAAATGGATGACTATACTAGTAATAAATTGCCTGTGTTTGCTCGAGGTGAGATAGAAAAGAAAACAATAATTTTCTTGGTTGAATTTCTCAAAGGAAAGCATAAGAGGAGGAAAAGAAGTTTATTTAAATCATAAAAACTATTAGGCTAATGAAAGAAGAAAAGTCAAATTATTAAAACTTTAGTTAGGAATGAGCTAACTATTTTTTCCCTGTTTACATTTGCTTTATTTTTCAATATTAGTACATTGTTTTTTTTTTTTCCATAGATTTGGTCACCGGCAAACTTTTGCCTAACTCTATTCTTCTCCCTAACATATTAAGAGCGCATTCTTCTCAATTAACTTGATCAACTTGATGCGCTCAACATTTTACTTTCAAGTCAACGCTCTTCACGAAAATTGAACTCATAGTTCTTTCTCTAACCCACTGAACTAACTCTTCGTAGGTCATCTTTTTGCTTTATGATGCAATAGGTAGTAAAATATTTTAAACATGAATTTTATAGGAACTTTAGACAATTTCAGCTTATATGCTCCAATTTAATTCATTGAAACTACGAAAAAGATAAAGCAAACCACTCTACCTAAATCAACACAAACAATTGATAGTTGTAATGCAAGAAAGTTGTCAGAAATATCCAAAAATAATTAGCAATGAAAACAGAATAAAAATCTGGGTGAATCTGTTGCATTGACTAGCCGGGTAATTTACCATTGAAATTACAAAACACAAACGAAAAAATATTAGGAACCTATGAACTAGTATAGCACACTTTGTCGATAAAAAACTATACATAAAAAACAATTAATAATGATATTTAAATAAAGCGGGCTTTTTAATGGTTAATAAACAATGAAAAACTTATTAAAAATCTATTTAGATAAAATATATAAAACTTATTTGATTGCTTGGACTTTTGTAAACACAAGTTATAGGTCTTGATAACAGATTTAATCTTATAAAGAGATAATAAGGAAATTGAAGAAATTTATATAGTAAAAAACTTTACCTTAAAAAAAAAAAAAGAAAGAAAAAATTTTTTGTGTATGTTTTAGGTACCCACCTCTCAAAAACATTTTAGGATTTTTTTATTTAAAAAAAGTATAAATCAACGAAACTTTATTGATAGCTTCATAATTTTAAATATAATATAAAATATAATAAAAATACAACATAGCAAAAAATACAAAAATAACACGTATACACATGAATTATTAACATGTTAGAATTCACATAAAAATAAATAATATCTTAATATGATAATAACATGAAAAAATAATATAAATAAAATACAAATATACAAATTATAAAAATCATAAATGTACTTATCCATCTAACTTTATTTTGATCCAAGCTTTTTATTTTTTGAAAGTGCAATATAGAGCACATATATATGTGTGTGTGTGTGTATATATATATATATATTCAAAACTGAATGCTGTATTAAAAGTCTAGGCCTTCATGAATTTTTATTCTTACTGTCATAGGCACTATGCTGGACCCCTAAGAAGAGATAACAACTAATCATCTTTCATTACCAAAAGATTTCTAATTAATTTAATATGCAGAAACTTATCCATAAACTAAGGTACTTAATGGACCGCAATATTACTAATTAATTTAAATATTCTTATGAAATTTATTATTGGAAAGAAATCAATCTTATGATAATAGTAGATGTGAAGGAATTCTTAGTTACATTATCTAAATATAATATATCTTTGCCCCTATAAACTTAGCAGACATTGATGGGTTTCAATCTTTCAAAGACGCATTAACCACTTGCTCTTTGTGTATTACATTTAGTTCAAAACTCAAGTCCTCTCTTTAGCCATTCTTTATTAATTCTTTTGAAAAAACTGTTGGGATTTTTCCCATTGATTTCCTTGGATATGCTGGCTGATCGGCAAGCGAGAAAATTCTTTAGCCTTTTAGCTGGTGAACTACTGCCAAACCTAACTCTATTACGTCAAAATTTTGGATGGTGGATTCTTATTTATGCAAAGCAAAAGTGTAAAATAGGTGCTTTGCGACTCTTTCTTATTCTTCAAGAAAAGTATATAGAAAAATTTCCTTCATATAATTTTGAATATTGGGGAAATTTTATTTTTTTAGGCAATTGGTCTATAATTTAGTATTAAAATTATTCTTCCTTCCTTGACTTTCTTTCATTGTACAAAAGGAAAAATCTATGGACCCTTTTGATTATCTAAAATTAACTACTTTTTATGTTTTTTTTTTTAAAGAAAGTTACATGTATAGTATTTAAAATTATAATCGAACAATTTTAGCACACATTTGATTGCAGAAATCATGGATAAACAAATCAAACGAATAAGTTAACTTAAAATTAGATAAAATTCATATATGGTGAAAATAGATTTGTTTAAATTTTCTGGTAAGACTCAATTTGATATAATTTTCAAATTTGAATCTGATTTGAAATATTATTAATTAATATTTTGATTTTAAATATGTTTAAAATATTCAAATGTTTTTTTAAAAAAATTTTGAATATTTTGATCTTGATCGGTTTAGCCAAATCTTGAGCAAAATTTTTAAAAAATCAATGAGGTTTAACTTGACTTTGACTCATAAATAGGCCTGAAGAAAACTTGCATTTATTGAACACGTGACATATTTCATTTGTAGTCCATTTAAATTCTGAGAGAATATTGATGGATAGATGTATTTGAAACAAATTCTAAAGACCATAAATAAAAATATAAAAAATTTTAAATCATAAATAAAAATGGAATATTGCAAAAAAAAAGTAAAAAATTAATGATGTAATTTTGTCCCAAAATATATATATTTCTCATCTTATTAGTTCTTCCTTCTTATTTCCAATAGTTGAATTGACATCTAAGTTCTCTAAATTCTAATCATTAGGACGTCAAGCTAGAAACATTTAATTAGGGTTACAAAAGATGGGGATTATTGTGATTTGTTTCTTAACATAGAGAAAAGAAAGTTATGCATGTCTGCAACACTTATAGTTCTTTTCTCTCTTTATAAGAACCTCTTGAATTAATGTTTAAGATTTACTCAAGTGTAATAAAAATAAAAAGGAAATTTGAACTCAAAACCAAGTCTTGGTTTACGCATGAAAACTCACCTTAGCCCTAAATATGTTGAATTAAAGTTGACGTATGAAAACACACAGAACCACATCAAAACTGCGATGAAATCCAAACGAAATCTTAGTCAAATCAAGTTTTAATTTGATGACCCTAATTTTGAAATAGTTATTATGAAATTGACGTGATTTATTTATAACCAAATGAAACCATATTATTAATAAAAAAAATTCTATTTATCCAATTGAAGTGCTTACATTCAAAATGAATTAATTTTGGACCCCACATCAACAGTCTCTATGAGTATCTTGTAAGTTATTGGAATTTCACAATAGTTAAAATTAGATAGCTTTGAACTACTCATGCATTTCTACGTGTTTCGTAATAACTCTGAACATGACTGAATCTATAAGATCGAAATTCTAACCAAATTCGATCCAAACAATCATCTGAACTTTATTGTTTTTGTTTTCATCATATTTAATATGAAATATAAAATACTTATATAACAATTTATTACTTCAAAAATATTCACTTTAAATTGTAACAACCCCAAAACAATTTAAGTTGACAGCAAAATTAAAGTTTCGAATTCCACTGGCGACCATTAGTATAAGGAAAAAAGAAGTAGAAGCAACCTGAAATCAAAAGAATACTTTGGAAACTAATAAAATTAGGAAAAAAAAAATCTTAAAGCAAAATTCTCCGTCCAAAGAAGGTAGAATAATAGTATTTTTATAGCTAAATGATGTCAACTTGAATATTCCTTCCTTCGGGGAGTTTATGGAACATTATCTACAAAGTTTAAGAGCTACCAATACGCCAAATAAGAATTTAATCCAGCAGAGCTGAATTGAGAAAAATTCAAGTTCGAGATTGATATGAAATTTGATTCAAATTTAATTGAGTTCTGTTTTTATACTTCAAGTTTGACTTAAAAAAGGAATATATATTCACAATCTTCTTTCTCTTTATTCTATTTTCTTCTCACCAAATCAAGGGGAAAAAACACTATTTTCTTTTCATTCTTTTACCTCCTTTTTTTTTAGGGGGACCAAACATTGTGTAAGAATGAGTGGACATCCACATAATTGAGATGCTTAGACATATTTGATATGTACTTGATATGCTTAGACATAATTGAGATTGCAAGACTTTTGTTCTTACTTTTTTAATTAGATACTTGTAATTTTGCTAATTTCGATTAAGTTTAACAATTTTATTGAGGAATAAACATTTATCGTGTATAAACCATAAAGTATAGACCTTAATACCCAATTACCTTTTCAAACCGAAAGTTTAAATCAAATTGTTAATATCAAGCTTTAAGTTACGTCAAGCTTATGTGGTTCAGACTATCAAGTTGATTCAATTGTGCCCTAGTAAGTTTGATGCTATTAATTATGGCCAATAGTAAAGATAATGATACATTTATTTCATCGAAAATAACTTTAAAAGTTAATTTTTAAAAAATTATATATATTTTTTGTTTGAATATTTGTATAAAATATTTTCGTTATTTCACAGTGTTCCAAAAACTTTGTTTCAAAACAAAAAAGATCGATCTCTCCACCTTTATTTTTTGCTTTGCTTTAAATTTTATTTTTAAAGATCAATATATAACAGATCGTATTGGGAAATCGGATTATTTTGCACCCAAAATAAATTCACTATGAACAATACCATACACGTAACCAGTACTGCACAATACTCTAAGTAGCGAACAAACTTAAAAAATATAACTATTGAATACAAAAGATAGAATATCAAAATCCTAAAAGAAATAAAGGAAATAATACACTGCAGAAACGAAGTTTGACGATTTGCCTACAGCTCTAGCAGTACAGTAGGAGACCACTTCACTAATTCATTGAGATTACAACTTTTACCATAATTCTTTTAATCATCCACTAAAAGGTTATTTAATTAGAGGACCTCCTCAAATATTTAACTAAAAGAATATTAGAGATTTCTTTTTATGTTACAACAAGGAGAAATTAGGCTTTATTTATAGGACGCCTAACACTCATTACATCCTAATACACAATCAATGTGAGAAAAAAGCGTGTCAAAACTTAAAAATCTCCACTTTGGCAAGTTTTTCAGTCTCACTCTTTAACCTTTTTATTTTTCACATCCTTAAATAAATGAACTCACCGTCAGACTGCTTTCAAATGCGCCCACTTGTTTTAAACATTTGAAGATGTTTAAGCTTGTAAGATACCAGTCTGAGTCCAAACAATTTTTGAGCATGATAGCTGTTACCGCTTTGATTACCACACATATAGGATTCTCTGCTGTCAAAATTTTTCGAAGTAAAATCCTTCGTTCTTCAAAGATTTCCCGTACAAAAGCTTGACTTGATAGGATGAAATTTTTTTTTTTTTAAAAAAAGAAGATAAAAAACATATTTTTTTTTATAAATGCGCACAGTAAGAAACATAACAAGTAATTTTTTTTTCATTGCCTGATATTATTAAAAAATGAAAAAATATATATAATATTAAACCCATTAGAAGTTTAATACAAAAAAATAAAAAATAATCTTGTAAACATATACACATTACTCTCATTTTTTTTCTTTTCAATTTAAAGTAATTTATTTTTGTTAATAAATTTAAAAAATAATAATCTTTTTATTTTTTTTTCAGCGAAAACATACTTTAAGATTCCTTTTCTTTCCACTTGTCTACCCTCTTCTCTTCATTCTTTCACTTTTCCTGCCAATCAACCACACTTAGAGTAACCCCACATGTTGATATGCTTTGTTATTGCATGGTAAACCTTGTTCTTCTCACTGTCTTTCACAATATAAACCGAGATTACTTTGAACAACTCTCATGTCTTCCAAAAATCCATTTAGCAAAATAGCTTCTTAACAGCCGTGTAGATTGCAAAGTATACTTCTAAATCACTAGAACTCTGGCCAGATTAAATACATTACCCATAGTCAATCAATGCCTATCAAAATCACCAATGTTATTAGAATCAACTTATCGAAATACACACCAATGATCAACGTTCAAATACTATTTGAATTTGATTCCTGCAAATTTAAAAACCTTCGAATGTATGACACTTCATAGGTTCGTTTAAAGGCACTGTTGACGATGAATTCATCAATTTGACAATTTGAGAAGTTGAATGAGACTAACAAACTCATTACGGTGGAGATTTATTTAATTTTACTGTGCTTTTTTTCCCTCATTGATTATTTATAAGGCTTATGGGTATTAGGCATATCATATGCTACACATGCATCTTCAACTTCGGGTAGATTTTTCCTCACGATCATGCTCAACTACTACACATGCATCTTCAACTTCGGATAATTTTTCTTCTAGGGATTTTTTGCATAATAGAAACTATACTCATCTTTGTCAAGTTTAGCTTTCAAACACGATCTCCCTCTTCTTCCATACTTCTAGCTTCACGAACAAACTTTTCTGGGAATGCTTAAATGCTTTTCATGGCTTATTCGCAAAAGTCTCGTCCTTAAAGCATGCTTATGCTTCCTAAAAGGGTATGACTAAATTGTAACCCACATCAGACAATTTTTGGTTTTACATTGCTCTCATTTGGCTTCTCTTCAATGGCAATATCTAGTCCATACTAAACTAAAACATCTAGCACCTCGCCCTGTCACATGCTCCGTCAAATTTTTGGTTTTCCATTGCTCCTCTATATCATTTGGTTTCTCTTCTTCGATGGCGATATCTAGTTCTTACGAAAATAGAACATCTAGCACCTCACCTTGTCACATGCCGAAATGATTGGTCTCGTCAAATGACTCATCATAAATCTTGCAGTTGGCATTATGATCCTCATCACTATAGATGAGAAGGTTGATATCCAGGTTGGGTTAGGCTTCATCATCACTTCATCACCAAACTTGCATATTCAATAATAAGCAAATACAATAGCGCCTAGGTGAAACGTTTCATCTCAAAATTAAAACTTCAGATTTTTTTTTTTTTAAGAAGAAACCTTAAGTTTAAATAGTGAGGTACTCTCAAAAGCTCATCTAATATTTGCAAGAACTAAAAATTAAAATATTAAATTAGAAAAACAAATTTAAACAAAATAATTAAACCCATTTAAAAAAAAAAATCAAGCCTTAGACTTGACATTTATCGCCCAAACCTAAGCAAACCTAATTTATTTTCCTATTATTAATATAGATTTTTAGAAGCAACAGTTTCTTACACAGATATGAATACCTTTTTACCTAAAAATCGATCCGTTTTACATAAGTATCTATCTCTCAATGCAAAAATTTGAACAGAACTATAAAAACTTGGATAATGGTTCCACGTGATATGTCAAATTTGAAAAATATTTGTCCACATTTTGAGCTAAATCGAGCCTAAATAGACACAATATCTAATAAAATGCAGTCTAAATTCAAACCAAACTAACTCATGAACATGTTTAAAGCCTATTTGACATAATGTTTTTTGAGCTTAAAAGTTCTTTGAAAGCGTAAGCCGAACCAAACAAGCTTCTTGAGAATCTCCTACAAGAAAAAAAATTGCTTACAAAAAAGTTAAAAATAAGCACTTTTTTTTTTCTATTTATAAAAACATTCTAGCTTTTTATGTAAGTTTTATTGTTTTTCAAAAAATGTTCTAATTAATTAAATGTAAACCTAATATCTATTAAAAAAATTACTAAAAGTAAAATTAGCAAACTTAACCTTAATTTTAAAAACTATTATTTTTCATAGAAGCTTAATAGTAATTTTTAAACTAAAAAAGAAAACCTAACCAAACAGGCACTTACTCAAATCCAAACTTATTCATTCAATTTTCTAACAAGTTTAAACATTCACAGCACATTTGATTTACTGTTAAAGCTATTTTCTTAAGGGCTGATTAAATACACTACCATAAAGTGACTGTTTGGTTCATTGATTGCTCATTTCACAACAATAACTGATTCCGACCTTGTTCCATTACGTCCCAAAATAGCCACTTAATATACTAATTCTTTTTGTCGAGGATTTGTATTTCTTTGTCGAAGATTTGTATCTCATAATGTTTTATTTTACTAAACAAAACTCTCGTTATAGCTACTCCATTCCAACTCTATTCCATTCCCACAAAATAACTTATTTCATTACAACTTTATTCCATTATAGTGTAACAAATGTATCGATGAAAAGTTTAAACTTTATTTGTTTAACTTATACTTTTATTATTTGTCTTGTCTTTTATTTTTTTAAAAAAAAAGTAGAGTAAATTATAAAAATAACAACGGAATGAAACCTAAATAAATTTAAATTTAAACCATTTATTTGAGCTTTGAATAAGAAAGGAATTTTTTATTTAAGAAATATGAGTTTGAAAAGACTCAAAACTTTAATAAGCTCTTCATGCATTCTAAGTTCAAATTTGCTTTTCAGTTGCTATAAACTCATTCTTAAACTCGTCTCTAATATAAATATGACCTTATTTAAGACATCACAATTACGTACATCTAATTTTCAAAGAAATTTAGCATGCATAACAATAAGAAAATTAGACTCTACTATAATGCGGTTTTGTGTAGAAAAATGACCAAAAAAACCTGAATTTGGTGACAAAACTGGACTCTATCTGTATTAGTTGGATGTATTTTCATAATCTATCATTTTAAGTATCCAACCATTTTTGGACTAAATTTTTGAACAAAATTACACAAGTAGTTCAAAAAAAAGGCAAATGACTCCAGGATCAAGAAAACATAGCGCAAGCCCAAAAGCCAAACCCTTTTGTGTATATTTGCTTGTACTGAAAGCAAAACATGAGGTAAGGCTTTTGGAAAATATTACACAAAATGTGATTCTAACATAAATTATTACGCACATAACTTGCAAATACGTTTCCCATGGAATACCTACGTCTTGACACCTACATCTGACACATATTCGCACATAAATATGATTATAATATCTTCCAAATATATGAAAAAAACTTAAAAAGAGAATTGAAGGTTAACATATTGAACACATACCCATGTCCAACATCAACCTTTGAGTTTGGATAATATAGAAACACCCTCAATTACATAGCAAAGAAACATGTATGCGTTCCAATCATGAAGTCAAAACCCTACCCTAAATGTTAACACACAGAGTTCGGATGCAACAATAGAATCAATGATCCTTTCTCAAAAGATGATCTTCAATAATTAGATTCAATGACAAAGTTGTGAAGGAAATGCATAAAAGAATGCACTCTCTGTAGTTCGAACTTATATATAGTTGAACAGCCAAGTAGAAGATTAAATAAAGCGAGCAAGCATGAATGAGTAGAAGATTAAATAAAGCGAGCAAGCATGAATGAGAAGAACATTCACATCAGTCAAGACATAACTTCCATATTTTACAAAAAGGAAAACTTACTTTTTAAGATTGGAACTTCAGTTGTGTTCACCAGCTGGTTTATCTTTGGGGAAGGAAGCTGTGGTTGACTAACATAATCAAAACTTTGTCAGATGCAATCAATTTTAGATATACTTAGAAAGGAGAAGATTCTTGTGTGTGTGTGTTTGTGTGTTTGAGAGAGAGAGAGAGAGAGAGAGAGAAGAAAGGAAGATAATAAAAGCATTGAAATTGAAGGAAGATATCATTATATTTTCTAGAGCTCATGTATGGTGATTTTGTCAGTTTTCCTTCTGTTTTATAAGCTTTCAGAAATTATGGAATGTCTGACGTAATTCAAATCTTTCCTTGCCAGCATGCGATCGGTTATTGAGCGATACAGCAAAACAAAGGAGGAACATCAACAACCGGGGAATCCAGCCTCTGAAGTCAAGGTATTCTTCGGTACTTAATCTTCAAATTTCTTGTATCTCCAGAGAAGGCTGAATGCATAATTTTATCATTAGTAAATTTGCATGCATTTAGGTTCTAGCAGGGGGGAAAAAGGGGGTAAGATTGAAAAGCTGAACAAATTTCCACTTGCTGGCCCAAACTTTTACGAGCAGACCTGAAAATGTATGTGCGAAATTCAACTTTCCCAACTTTGCATACACTGTTTCCGCTGAACAAAGAATGGGACCCGTAGAGCAACAAACCAGTTTTTTTTTTTTTTCCTTTCTTTTCCAGGTTGGCACTGGGTATAAGATACTGACACGAAATGCAAGCGAAGTTTATAGCTAGACATTAGCTTCAGGTCTAGATTTTATGCAACTATTGAGAAAAAGCTGGCAACAGCAGAACCTGAAAGATAATAGTTGATTAGAACACATACCATTAACTCCTTTTGAGGGTGTTGGAATAGAATGACAAAACCTTAAGAGGATCCTCGTGCCTAAAGATGACAATACCTTTGATGTAGGTATACAGAGGGGTGATATGATCAAATCTTGGTATGTCAGGTGATGCAAGGGAGACATTTCAGAACCTGGTCATCACATAGGCTAAATGGCTAGGCCTGTGTCATTCTCATGGGTATGGGATGTTGGAAATAGGACCAATAAGATATAAATTGGATGACATCAAGGAAAAGAAAATAAGGCCCAGGGTGAACATCAGCTATAATGAAAATGCAAGGAAGCAAATTACTAGCTTCAGGTGAGACCATGGACATTAAAATTAACTTTCGGCACTTCAGCACCTTTTCCACAGTAAGGCTAGGCAACATTAAAATTAACTTCGGCTCAAGCATCTCAGCAAATTATAATCTTTATAAAAACTGAGCTCTCCTCCTGCTCAAATCTATGTTTGAGACATTTAATTTATAAAAGATAGGCAGAGGCAGTGTCAGAATAAACCATGGGAAACAGCTGCCAAAAAGACAATACTATAACTGAGTGATAGTACTACAGGAAAAACTAAAATTATTTTTGAAACTAATAAAAAAGAAAAACCATGATGAGATGATGTCTAGGAAACGTATGAGTCTAGCACATTTTCCAGTACTAAAGAAAATATACTTTAAAATATAAAAATTAAAAGGGAGGGTGAATGTGGTGTAAAGCCCAGACCACATAGAGAATGGAACAGTTTGAATAGGCCTTAATTCTGACCTCTAAGATACCTTCTAATGACAAGAATTATGGTCAAATCATGCACTAGTCTTCATGTGGTATATAGCATTCAATAATATGCATAAATTACATGTTTTTATGTTCACGTTTAGAAGGCAAGATTCGAACTGTAAGTTACTATATGATATCACCATGGAAGGAATTTCTTGAGGTTTAGGGGTAGAAGATCAGTAAACTGTATACATGTAACAGAACAAGTTTACACCTCACATAAATACGTGGGAACAGAATGTTAAAAGCAAATTACCAGTTCTGTCTCATAGTCACGGCTTTCAAGTTTCGACCTGCAAAAGTTACGAAGAGAGAAAGTCGCACTATCTCAGCCTGTTATCAAGATGAAACCATAGTAACAATGTTTGAGGCAACTACAGCATTATACTAACAGGTTACTAGAGCAAGAATTAGTGTCAGCCATCATCTAAAAGGAGAATCATTGAAGCAATTAAAGAAGAAATTGGATGAAGATAGAGATTACCCTAACACTGCATTTAGCTATCGAAGTATCCTATCTGAATAGAAGATGCTTAATTTAGTAAGCTGCTTTTGATAGGAAATATTCTCTGCATCCATCTAACTCTTTGAAGAATGAAGCACATGTTTGATTGAATGATGCCTTGGAATCTCCGCTACAATGTTGTCCATCAAAAATTATTGTCGTTCAACATCTTGAAATCTCCAGTACAAGGGTTGACAATTGTAAAACCTACTTTATATTTCCCTCATGTTTAAATCTCTATATTAACATTCAAAAAACAATTATTTTACAAAAATAGGAAGATCCTTACCCCTTTCCCTAGGGACTTCATCAATTTTCTTGAGAAGCCATATCTTCATCTCTTTTATGTCTTAAAAATAAGCGGAAGTTTTCTCCAACAAATCATATTCACAACAGCTCCAAAATCAACAGCATATTCTAAGGGCAAAGCATACCTCGTCATTCCTTCCAGATCAAATCCAGAGACTCATCTATGATCTATCTACTTTATAATTCATATCCCCGCCTCATTTTATGCTTTTAAACTTTTTTACTGGTGATATATATATATATATATATATAAACTAAAAGCATTCTCATATCTCCAAATAGAAATCATATTACTTCAATTACAATATTTGCAATAAAACTCATCTGTCAGTCTGTCAGTGCATATAAATTTCCCATGGGATTTAATTCTTAGCCCTGACAGCCTTATTTTACTTGCTAAGTTGCTTAAAAATAGACCAAAAATAGAATCAAGCATCCAGAGCAAGAGCTGAATAGCTTACAATGTGCATAACTTTGACAAGTACACCAAGGACCCGAGAAAAGACTTACATCCAAATAATTAAACTATCAAATTCCTGCTTCGAATAACTCATTAATTGAACTCATAATGCAACTTTCTCACCAAGATAAGAAAACTCCTCAAGCAAGGGCCTTGGAGATAAATATGTTCAATTATTTTGTGAATTGCCTGTAACTGTCACACTCATTAAAAGCATTGTCATGTCTATAAATATGCATGGTTATGGTGATGTTTCATTATTGAAGTTCTTTATATGCATGTTCATACTTTGAGCAATAAAAGCAGTGGCTTTGAATCTTACCATATCATCAATGTTATTTTTCAGTTCTGGCAAAGGGAGGCAGCAATTCTGAGACAACAACTGCAAAACCTGCAAGAAAATCATAGGTATGTTGATTTTTAAGAGCATATAAACTCGTCGTATCAAACATCAATGGAAAAGTACAATGAGCCAAAAATGCAGAATCAAGAAACCACTTGTATATTAGGCACTCTTTAGGATACAACAATTATGTCCATGTCTCAATTCAACACAGACGGCCTCATTCCAATAAAATGAATAGTGAAATAAAGTGCTTCTCTAACCTGTTATTAACTATCTATTCCAACCTTCTATGATGCAATTATGCTTAGGATGTTTTATCCTTTACGTCATGGTACATATATTTGAAGTTCAGATTGAATGAATCATTCTTCAAGTAAGGTATACACACAGATTAAATGTCCTAGACATAAATTTCTCTTCTGTTAAAGGCAGATTTCACATCTAGCCTTGAAGAACTGAATGCATCAACAGTAAAAATGGCCCCAAGAATAAAAATGGAATGATTGCATCTAATATGTATGCCTATGAAAAGCTTTTATATCTAAGAAATAAATCCTATAGATTGAAATTATGCTTCTGCACACCTAAACAGGCAAATGATGGGTGAAGAACTTTCTGGATTGAACGTAAAAGACTTACAAAACTTGGAGAGCCAATTGGAAATAAGCCTTCGTGGTGTCCGTATGAAGAAGGTTTGAAATTTATATTTCCATGTCATGCTCAATTTTTAAGTCCAAAATAGTATGCAAAATAAAGCAACTCCATATCAGTGACATTTGCTCCACTGCTGTAGGACCAAATTTTAACGGATGAAATTCAAGAACTGAACAGAAAGGTAAACCCTGAAAAAATTAACTCAGCTCCTTAATATCATACTGTATCAACTCAAGTGGCTAAATTGCATTGTCCCATTGCAGGGGAACCTCATTCATCAAGAAAATGTGGAACTCTATAAGAAGGTAAACCTAATTCGTCAAGAGAACATGGAATTATTTAAGAAGGTATAAATTTTAATGGCTCATAAAAATCTCAATTATACTAGAGGTATTAAAAAGATTCAACCATTAACATCTGTCAGTTATGAGATGTTTAAAAACCAACCTCAACACGAGTTTCGCATCCAGGTTTATGGAACAAGGGATGTGAATGACGCAAACAAAGAATTGTTTGTCACAAATGGTCAAGGCATTGGAGAGGATGCACATGTGACTGTCCACCTCCAGCTAAGCCAGCCACAGCAACAAAATTATGAAGCACCAACAAGAGCTACAAAGTTGGGGTATATTTTCTTCCATAAAGTAGATGATTTTTTATTAAAATACAAATTTCTTTGCCACAAACTGATCTCCAACTTTTTTCATGGTAACTCAGCAGGCTGCAATTGCAATAACAAAAGAAGATGCATCAAAGTGGGATTGGATGTCACTCAACTTCCATCAACAAATAGCTCGTGGTTCCAAAACTTATGCTTCCCATAGTAAGATGTTCTATGTTAAAACCACCTATCACTCAGGAAAACAATACTGGTTTGAAATGATTAAACAAATGAACTTTAGCATGAGTGTGATGATCAAGAAAACCAGCTACTTATGTAAAGATAAATTAACCGTAATAAAAAAGAAAAATATAAAGGAGAAAATGGACATTGTATTCCATGTATGGTTCACTTTTTTTCCAGTTTAAAAATAACTGATAATGGCAGTTATGTCCTGGGACATTATGACAGCGACAAGGTCTTCAGAAAGATATTAATAGTTACATAGGTGAAGCTACCAAAATTTATGAATCATAGGAGCATCACCAACAAGATACTTAAAAGACTCAGCTCAATTTAGTTTTACTGCAACTCAATTTTCAATAACAAAACCAAGTCAAACTATAATCGTATATACCTTCTCCTTCATTATATAGTAGACAGAAAACTTATACAACGACCTACAATACAAAAGGAATGATTCATAAAACAATTTGAAAATACCAGTACAGGGTACCCTAAGAAAATACCCTTATTATAATATGTTCCGAAGACTATATGAACAGAAGGTTAAAGCAAGTTTCCTCAGTATTTAATACATATCATAATTAGTTAATATGAACCAATATTAAGAGACATAAAATATATAAATAGGATGATAGTGCAATTTCAAAATGTTAAAGCCATAGGATCATGTTTCTAGTTTACTGGTCGAATAGAAGAAGCGTAAGTATCTTCTACATGACTTAAAAGCTAGGACCATTTTTTTTCCCCTAGGAATAGCTTGCATTCACATAACCAACAGACACATTTACACATTGAAATATCGGGCCTTAGAAGTAACTTCAGGCTGCATTTAATGTCAGCAAGTGTCAGCACAAAGTACAGTAAAATTGGAGAGCATACAAGCATCACAAGGTACACAACCCAATAATAGAAATGTCATAGAAATAGAGCTTGCAAAACAAAGTGCAGTGTATTTAACAAGAAATTATAAGCATATGCTGCAACAACTCTGCCTGTGGCAACATTAAATGCCTAAATCTGTGACCACAGCCGGTCCCAAGCCCGGAAAAAAGAGGAGGGTTGCAACATGTCGAAAAGAAACACTCTAAAACAATTATGGACTATCAAAAAAAGTAAACAGCCTAACTTTTGAATTGTAGAATAAAAGAAAGCATAGCAAGAGCAAAATGGAACTTCAATATGAGCCTTGCAAATATGTTTAGTATTCCAATGTTGATCCAATTCTTTTTTTTTCTTCTAGTAACCATGTTGGTTAAGTATCTAACATATACCTTCGAATTCCATTTGGAAAATGAAAACAACATGCAATGGAATCCAAGCTATTAATCAACAAAAATAATAATGCAGGTAAAAAGAAAGACGGATGAAAGCAAAAGGAAAAAAAAAAGAAAAAGGAAAGTAAAGGGAGAAAAAAGCAAAGAAATAAACTCATACCTATACATTAATCTACAAGAGAAAGACAAGGAAACATTAATTACCTGTTCATCACCCTTTTGACAGATGAACCCTAAAACATGAACTAGTAGGACATGAAGATATAAAATTTTCCAACACATAGACATAAAACTAATTACCATTTAGTAATGACCATTAAAAAACTGAGCTTCTATAATTTTGATACTGAAAAATTCTTCCCTTCCTCCAAAATTCCTACACATATGATGAAAGGTGTGATCTAGTTCAGATAACGTGTAATATCATGTTAAGCATGATATATCATGTTAAGCATCCAACCTAAAACCTATTAGTAATAGATGGGGCCTAACTTAAATATAAGACCACAACAAACTCGAGACTTAATAGATGTAGGATAACACCACTTAACAATTACCATATACACTACCTTTTTTTAAAACTAACAACAAACTTCTATTTTTTCCCTTTACTTATCTATAAAATTTTATTAGAATATGGAAGTAAAAAAGATTACTGTCTAAACATCACATACGAGAATTTTGAATATGATCTTAACATGTATTGTTGGAGTTAAAGAATATTTTAAAGAACATAATAGAGGTAGAAGTCATTGTCTACGGCAACCATGCTTAGTTGCTACTAATATTACTCTGCTGTGGCTCTACTAGTTATTAATAATACCAATCCTCTAGTGGTACTATCTCTACCTTACATCTCCCGGGTGCTAAATGCATATAGCGTGCCATCTACCTTATATGTTTCTCAATATACCCATCTTTAATTATCTACCATGGTACTCAAGCAAACTAAAACTTTGCTTGGTAGGAAGGATGAAAAAGGGTAACGATGGAAAAATTCTATGAGAGCAAAATCCCATAACAACGCTAAGATGACCAACAATAGAGCTAATCTTTTACTTCTTCTTTTTGTGCTATGGAGACAAAAACCAATAACAAACTAACAAGAAATAAGCAAAACAAAACTCAATCCAAACATGTATACAAGCAATAAATACTGCCCATACTTTTCTATTTGTTTTTCTTCCTACGTTTCTTGTTAGTAGTATAGATTTCCTAGCAAATCAAGGCATAACATGAGAAGAAAGCATAATTAACAAGCACTAGTATCCTTCTTGGGTGTTAAGTCTTTTTAGTTTGTCTCAATCTACTTAAACTTAGTTGCAATTTGTTCTTTTTATTCATCTTTCAAAAAGAAAAAAAATTTCTCCCCTATTTTGGTTTACTACAATATTTTACCTTGTTTTAATTCATTAATTAGTACTTCAAACTATTGCATTTTAAAATTAGAAATAATAGGATTGTATTAAGAGTTAATTCCTTAATTTGGTATTAAAGGGTATATGATATTACTTATAGACTTTAAGAACATATTATGAGGCTTGCTTTGAAGGGATATATAAAATTTCATTTTTTTATGATCATTCTAATGTAAGTTAATTCATGTTGGAATACCTACAAAACTAAATTGCAAAGTATGTACATAGGCAAGTATGATAGACCACAAATAACAAAAGCCTACCACCTGCCATGCAAAATAATCAAAACAACAATGCTTAAAGCTTGTGGCAAATATTTGAATATGAATACTCATTACTAACTTGTAATGTACTTAGATTTATATATTTTGTGATTGATTTTGTGAATCTAATTGTAAATCAATCATTTAAATTATTAACACATGCTTTATTCTTACGTTTTGTCAACAAGAACTCATTTTCTTTTATGTATGTTTCCTTGACCAAATTATGAATATGTTGTTTGAATTTTGCTTTGAATTCTAGAACTAGCAATAATTTGAAATGACCTATAACATTTAGCTTTTCTAGATTGGAGAGGGTACAGGATTTTATAGATATTGACTCCACACATGAATAATAAACTTGCAATATATTCAAGACAATCAAAGATGGAAAATAGAAGTTTTCAATAGACTAATACTAAAAACCTATCTCTAATTATTTATTTCTTTGAATTTTACCAAATATACTTATATAAATGTTCGAAGCATATATTGTAGTAAGTTGCTGTTGGAGATTTGGCATTGAAATCTCAAGATTCTTGTGAAATAATAGCAATTACAAGAGATCAGTATGCTTGATTTTAAAAGGAAATTAGTGTTGAATTTTAAGAGAAAATCAAGTTTATTTTGTTCCCCAAGTATATAGAGATATTTTATTTTGATTCGTTTCTTACTTTGCAAAGTTGACTTGATTAGTTTGGCTTATAAAAATACTCTAATGTACATGCTCAAAGATAAGAAATATAATTTCTTATTTCTTTCAACATGGTATCAGAGCTTTAGGCTCTTTTCTGGGATCAAGAATCCCATCACATAGGCATTAATTGCCAAGATTATATCTTTTCTTTGTGTTCCATTCCTAATTTCTTTTTTTTAGTTAAAATAAAATAACATTTTGCACATTGTTAATCAGCCTTTAATGTTGAAATATCTTAAAATAGTTTCCGTTCTTTCATCAATTATTGATTACCTTCACCAAATCATCAGCCTTACTAGCCCTCCATCCAATGTTTTTCTTTTTTCACCATTCTTTTCCACTTTAATTCCTATTTCAGAAGATTTCAACAAGTCTTCCAACATGGATAACCTCTGATGTACATACTGCAAAAAGCCTCGTTACACCAAAAAGCAATGTTGGAAGCTTCATGGAAAGCCATAAAGTTCACAGTGGAATAAAAAACCTAGAAGCGGAGAGAATGATGTTGCAAATTCCATTAGTGGAAAGCTAAATGAATTCAACAAGGAAGACATCAAAAAGGCTAAGATCGCTCCTTGATTCATTAGATAAGCCTTCCGGCACTTATTTCTTAGAAAATGTAGCTAAGCCTGATTCCTTAAATGCTTTAAGTGCATATGGTTTAGATTTTTCAAACTCCTAAGGTTATTGACACTAGGGCAACCAATCATATGACACATTCCTCACACAAATTTCTCACATACCATCCTTGGCCAAGCAACAAAAAATAACAATTGCTGATGGATCTTTGCCCACTATTGCAACCCAAGGAGACATTGTTCTAAGCCCATCCATGATCCTTAAAAACATACTTAATGTACCTAAGTTATCCACAAATATTGTATCTATTCATCTTTTATCAAAGATTGAATCGCAGTGCAGTGTTTTCTCATGGTTCTTATGTATTTTAGGACCAAATCACAAAGCAGTTGATTGGATATGCTAAGGTAAGACATGGCCGTTATTATCTTGAGTTTCCTAGCGGCCAAGTGAACAATGGGAACAAATCACCACTCTCATTTTTGTCCAGCAACTCTCATTTCAATAAAGGCAAATTTTGGCTTCACCATCTTGACTGGAACACCTTTATTTTGCACTCTTAGTGTCAGGCTTCCATTTTTGTTTTAAGAAAATTAATTTAAATAATTTTCACTATGAGGTGTGTGAATTTGCCAAACACCCGCATGTGCCTTCTCCCTTTAGTGATAAAAGAACCACAATTCCTTTTCCCTTGATCCACAATTTTATTTGGGGTTCATCTTAAGTTCCCAACATGTCAGCGGCACATTTTGTCTCATTCATAGATGATTGCACTCAGGTCTCATGGATTTGTCTGCTAAAACAAAAATCTGATGTGAGCAAAATTTTTCCTATTTTTCATACAATGGCCAAAAGTCAATTCAATGTTGAAATTAAAAGCTTAAGGGCAGTTAATGCAAGAGACTACTTTAAGCAAGTTTTATTTCCATACGTTCAAAAAGAAAGAACTATTCATGAATCTTCCTGTATTGACACACCCCAACAAAATGGAGTTGCCGAAAGGAAAAATGGTCATCTTTTAACCTCTGCTCGTGCTCTCTTGTTCGAACACAGTGTTCCAAAAACATTTTAGGGGGAAGTTTTCCTCACTACAACTTCTCTAAAAAATCATATTTCGTCTCAACTCCTTGATTTTAGAAGTCTAATAGAGGTGTTTTCTAGGTATTTTCCACATTTTAATATGTCATTTGGATTAATTCCTAGCATTTTTAGGTGTGTCTCATTTGTTCATGTTTACTATCATGGTCGAAGTAAGTTAGATCCTAGCGCGGTCAAGCTTGTCTTCATAAGATATTTACCTACCCAAAAAGGTTACACGTACTACAATCCTATCACTCGTAAAACCTCTGTTTCTTTCAATGTCACTTTTACTTAACAAGAAAGCTATTTTTCTAGCTCTTGTCCCTAGCGGAAACACCACCTATGATGGAATGTACTTCCTTTTTTTTTTTTTTAGATAACTCAACTCCACACCTATGGATCTATTGTATAACTCACCTTTGAACCCTTTGAAACGCTTGCAACTCACTTCTAAACCTTCTAAACCTGTCCTTGAAGCCGAATCTATAAGTTACCTTCTAATCCTTATGAAAGGCCAATAAATCCTATCCTCACAAAGCCCCTATAGGCCTACTCAAGAAAGATATGGCCCATGGCAACTTCAAGAAACCGAATCGTCACTTAAGAACAAGATAAATCCTTCTACTGAGATATCACTTATTATTCTTGATTTGGATCTACTCATAGCCAGAAGAAAGGGTTTTAGAAAGAACGCACAACATCCTTTATCCCATTTTTGTGTCATTTGAAAAATTGTTAACGTCACACAAAAACTTTTTTACCTATCTAAATACTATAGCTATCCCACAAACCTTATCCAAGACAATTGGGCAAAGAGAAATGGAAGCATGCAATGAGAGTAGAAATGGAGGCTTTCGAGAAAAAAGAAATATGGGAACTAGTAGAATTACCCACTAGAAAAAGACCAATAGGATGCAAATGGATCTTCACAATAAACTATAAGTCGAATGGCTCCATTAAGAGGTCTAAACCAAGACTAGTGGCCAAGGGATACAGAAAGACCCATGGGGTGGATTATCAAGAGACATTTGCAACAATGGCGAGTATGAACATAGTAATGGTATTGTTATCTCTAGCAAGGAATTATGATTGGCCTTTACAATAGTTCAATTTGAAGACGCCTTTTTACACAATGATCTTGAGGAGGAAATCTAGGTGGAAGTTCAACTTGGCTTTGTCATAAATATGGGTAAAAACAATGTGTGCTAATTGAGAAAAGCATTGTATGGGCGCAAACAATCTCCTCGACATGGTTTGGAACATTTACTAAAGCAAAGTTGAATATGAAGTACAAACAGAGTTAGGGTGATCATACATTTTTTTATTAAGCATTCAACTTTAAAGGGAGTCGCAGCATTGATAATGCAAATAGTATGGGAATGATCCAGACAAAAAAGAGGCACTTAAAATGTATTTAGCAAAAGATTTTGAAATAAAAGACCTTGGAAAATTGAAGCATTTCTTAGGAATACAAGTAACTTTGTCGAAGGAAGGAATCTTTGTTTCACAGCAAAGTACGCTCTTGATTTGTTAGAGGAAACAAGTGAACTTGATTTTAGACTATCATACGCCTACCGAGTCAAATGAAAAAGCAATACTTCAAAAGTATTTAGCCAAAGAGTTCGAAATAAAAGACCTTGGAAAATTAAATTATTTCTTAGGATACAAGTAACTGGCCGAAGGAAGGAACCTTTGTTTCACAGCGAAGTGCGTTCTTACGTTGTTAAAGGTAACAGGTAAACTTTGTTGTAGACCATCATACACGCCTATTGAGCCAAATCATAGATTAATATGCAAGGGAAACAAATTACCCATCACAAGTTCCAATAAAGTGAGAACATCAACAGCAATATAGCAGCAGTTAAAACAGAAGCAAGCAACACTAAGAAACTCAATAACTTGCCCAAATAGAAAACTTGTAATTTGGCACCCAACCCAACTCACCTTCCTCCTCCTACGTCGATAAAACTTTAATGAATAGAAAAATTAAAAATTTAAAGAATATCAAAATTAGTTAGGTTACAGTTAGACTTTAGGAAAAAATGGGAATAGCACACACGACAAAAACAAGCATACAGCTAATCTACACAAAAAACTATGCATACAAAATCTTGATACACAGTAGACATCATGAGCCTCTCTAAAAAGAAATGTTCAAATTTTTGGACAAGTATTCAATGACCAGTAATTGTATGTATTGAAAAATCTAGCGTGATCATAAAGAAAGCCATTACCACAATATTTTGTGTTTTTATATCATTGTTTTATTGAACGAACCATGGACTACACTGTGCACCTTATAATCCCTTACTAATGATGATTCTCCAGCAGTGAAAGCATAAAACATGGTACGAAAGTAAATTTGTAATTGAAAAAAAAAAAAAAAAGGTGTGGGTAAACGTGCGTACTATGACATAGTTTTCGCATCTCAATGTTAACAAAGGGAAATCAAAGATCATTCAGTAATTACAAAATTTTATATTGAAGCTGTGGTGATGTAATCATATGATTGCTTTGTTAGTAACTCAATCAAAAATCAAAGAAAGGAGATCCGTACAAAAACACTGTTCAAAAAACAGCAAGAGATGATAATTCAAAAAAAAAAAAAAAGATAGCATACGTGAAAATTTTAAGAAGAATAATCATAATTACCTGGAAGCCAAAAGGCTAATTTCCTTTGAATCTAAAAAGCTCTCCCTAGTCCCTTCTCTTAATGTAACCTGAAAATAGTCCAAAACGTCAAATTCATGCAGCAATAATTTTTTTAATTTGTAATAAAGATAAAAGAAAATGCTAGCAGTAGATTTTACAAGAGCATTTCAACCGTAGGCGTAAAAGACTCCATTTCTCCACTTCGTTGCCGAAGAGAACTTAAGAAATTATGTAAAAAAGGGACAATTTAGGAAATGTTTTCAACAAAAAGAACGATTCTCTTATAGCTTCCTTTTTCACTCACTTTCTCAGCAACCAAACGGATTCTAAGCAAAATTAATAACAAAACAAAGTTTTGAACCGCCGTCAGTAACAAATTCGGAATCAAAGAAAAATCACAGTTCGAAAAAAATCTCAAACAACAAATTAGTTCACGGAAATCAACATTCACGTTTGAAGCTACGAATGCAAGCTCAAACCAAAAAAAAAAACAAAAAAAAATAACGATCTGACTAAGAAAATTTTATGTTAACCAAAGAAGAAAGAACAAATAAAACGAGAAAATTAGAGAAAAATTAGATCTGTTTCGTTTAAGGAGACAATGAAAATTATACCTGAAGAAGCTAGGGAAGCTGAAGAAGAGCAACGAAGAAGACGAAGAAATAATAGAGAGAGAAAAAAATATCTGAAACATGAACAAGTGAAGGGGGTACTTAATCATTTATTTAAAGTTAATGTGGGGGAGAGTAAATGAAGGATGCCCCCACTTAATCCAGTTCTCACCTGATTAATCAAATCAAAATTTTCATTAATCAAAGATTGCGTAAAAATAATACGTGTAAAATAATTATTTTATTTATTTCCTTAAAAAATAAAAAATAAAAAATTGCTTTCTGCGTTTCCGGGGACAGCCGTTGTTTCCTTTTACTCGAAAACCGGCTAAGCTGCTAAATTAAGTTTGAGCCGCCTATGTCTCCGGTTTCCACGCCGTTCTAGAAAAAGAAAAAAAATATGGCTGACGTGGTTAGGCTGGGCAACCAAACCAACAGCGCCAATGCATGGGCAAACTAGGGGGCCACGTGTCGACGAAGGACATGGACCACGACGAATCGTCTACAACCACAAGAATTTTTAGGCCTTACTAACGTGTCGAACTGAACCGACAGGGACTGAACACGTCGCCTTACGGCTGTAGAGTTCCCAAAAATCTCATGGGCTCATATTCCTATTGACTTTTTGGGGTCCGGAAGTTGGGGGCATTAAAAAAGGGAACTTCCGTCCTTAAAAAAAAAAAAAAAAAAAGACATTCGGGGCTGTCCAATATACGTGTCAGTTTTGGAGATTTGGTTCGAAATGTAGAGAATTAATATATTTATAGAAGGACGAAGATATTTGAGAGACGCGAAGAAGATATTTTGAAGGAGGGTGGACCGTCCATCACCGTGAAAAGGTACTGTGCTTACTCATATGTAACGGGAGTTCAATTTTAATTCTTTTAACACGTGATTGAAAAATTTACTTAGTTTAACGGATACTACTGTGCAACAATCCTGCAAAGTTGGTAAGTGAGTCAGCTTATAAAGTAAAAAGCGTTGGTTGGAGAGAGAATTCAAGGTTTTTCATTGGTCATGTATCTATCTCACTTGGTTAACGAGTAAAAAAGAAAAGTTAAACTGGTCAAAAATTTTAATTTTATCATTTTAATTAAATATATATATTTGTATTTAAATAAATATTTATTTTTTATTAATGTTTGAAAAAAATTTTAACTTTTAATTTATAAATTTTACACAGATAAATTCTTAATATGAATTGATTTTTTATTTAAAATAAAAATTTTATTGAATGTGAATTAAATGATAAATATGCATTTGAATAAAATAAATTATAGAAGTTTACTTAAAATAAAATAATATATGAGTTCTTTTAAATATGTTAACTCAATAATAATTTAGGGTTTGAGATAATAACGTGTTGCTTAAGGCTAAGACTAAAAATTTCCAACATGATTAAGTTAGGAAAAAGATATTTAAATTTTAGTATTACAAACTAGTGAAGACATTGGTCAATCTTTGCTAAATTCTTCTGTTTTACTAATAAAATCCGTTATTTTTTTGTCTTCATGTCTAAGTAATTTGTGATATTAGATATTGTAAAATTAAAAAGATCATACTGATTGAAGTGTATGTATTTATAAATAATTAATGCATTATTTATATTATTTATTAATAATTTTTTAAAATAAATATAAATTGTTTTATTTTTAACGAACTGTTATTATAATCCTAAATTTACCTCTTATAACTGGAAACGTTTTGCTTTCTGTTTCTTTAAGAATTTAACGTATCTCATCATTACTAAAACATTTTTCTACATTTTAGGTTACAAGGACGAAAGATCTTCATAAAGGCAAGGCAGAGATACACCGCACATTAAAAGGAAAACAAATACGCGTTAAGGCATCAAATTGCCTCGCTAATGGAGCTTAGGCATTCATAAAAACTGTCCGCTTTAGATTGGTTAAAGTCAAGACTCAATACTTTTTTTTTTCCTACGGATTTTCTCTTCTTTTTCAACATAAGCCTACTTATCCACCTTCTGCATCCGATGATTAATCAATTAGCGTTCAGAAAAATAAAAGAAGGTAAACAAAGAGATGTATAAACTTAATCTTACCTAATTTTTTATATATGGATTCAGATTATAGAAAATATAACAATTATCCATTGTGGGTTTTTGGACTTTCCCTTCTTAAACTTTTATTTTAAATATTTACGCATAACAATGTTTTTCATTCAATTAATCACTCATCGAAGGCTGGATACGTGGAGTGCCTAACCCCTTTAGTTTTCCGAGGTCCCAAGTCTATGATCTTGAGGAAAGTAGAAAAGTAAAAGTTAAGTGCGAACCGCGAAGCCGAAAAAACCTGTAACATATTTTAGAACAAGATTTGTGTGTCATTTGTCAACAATAGATTGGTTAAGTTGTTTATTTTTATTTATTTTGTTACCTACTCGTCGAAACTATACCTGCTGGTAACAGGGGAGTAATAGCGTAATAAGTCCATTCTTTCGAATTTTGATCTCTCTGAATGATGCGGTGGCAGGTAGGCAAGCAGGCAGGCGGTCTCCATGTTAAGTGTTAACCCGACCAATAGGTAGGTAATGTTAACAAAGTTTTGACAGCTGGTTCGTGCCTTTACTTTATTTTTCACTAGATTTGATAGAGTTTCGGAACATTCCATTTTCAAATTTTTTTAATAAATTTATTCATACATTAATATTATATTTATATATTTTATATTATAATTATAATTAAAATATTATATTATAATTTAATTATTGTTATGTTATATAATTATTTCGTATGTATAATATTGTTTCGACTAGAGTTTTAGTTGAACAGCTTTCACTTTAATTGCAAAAGTAGCCACTGAGAAGCAAAAAATCTGCTGAAAAAAATGCAATTTACAACGGACACGTAGCATATTCCAAGGCCCAAGTGCAAGGGTGACTGGAAAGTGTAATGGATAGTTTAGTTTGCTATTGGAAAAAAATTAAGTTAAAAAAACCTTTTTTTTTTTTTGACAACGTAGTTTAAGAATGAAATGTCTAGTGTTGTTGAAAAAAAGGCAATGTGATAAAATAAAAGAGCAACAAATGTAAAAGAATAGAGATCCGATGATAATAAAATAATACAATCATTTTACATCAAAAATTTAATTTTTAATTTTTAAAAGTTTAAAAATTATTTTTTTTATTTGGATTTTAAGATCATAATTAATTTCAACGTTGAAATCAAAATGTTTTATTTAGTTTATTTAAAAAATAACTTTTAATTTAAAAAATTTATCTAACTATAATGTTAATTGTGATTTAAAAATAAATTTTATTGTATCGCACCTGAATAAATAATTATTGAAGATAAATTGTATTAAATATTGTACCAAACTACATCTTCTTAAGCGAATCATAATATGTTAAGAATTATCAAATTTAATACCGTTAAATATTTAATTTTAATAATCAAAATTTAAATTGAAATAATTTATATAAAAATTAAATGCAAGATAAAAGGGCCATAACCATTAATTTAGAAAATCAACCAGGAAGCCCGAGGATGTGTGGGTGTCTAAGTATCCATGAACTCATATTGGAACATAATAACTGGGATTTTCTTAACCATAATAATTGGAGCCCAATCTCCTCCTAGTCCAATTAGCCTCAACATCAGCATTGGCAACCACCTTTCATATGCTTTCCACTCGGTGCAGATAATTTCATCGAGAGACCATAGCCAGAACTGGAAAACAAAAACTGGATAAACCCACAACGGCCGGCACCCTCTCCCACCTCTCAAAGTTATAACTTCACGAAGCCTAATCTCGAGTTAAGCTCTCCCTCTTTACTTTCTCATGAAAGAATCGCATTTGAATAACTGCTACCTCTCTGGTAAAGAAAGCCTAACTCCGTAGGAATTGCTGCCTTTAACGCTTTTTAACTTCCTCATTTTTTAAAATATTGTATTGTTTTTAGGGGATGGGTTTTGGGTGTTGATATTTTGATTGTTTATAAACTCGTAGGTAAATTATGGATATGATAGTACATACAAATCATGCCCATGAAGGGTTCTGTTCATTTCAACACTTTCACATGGAGGGTTTAAGAAATAGTAGACTTTTAGAAGGTAGGGTTAAGGCTAAGGCTGTTTCTGATCTTAGTTCTGTGAAAGCTTATGTGGGTTGCAAACCTGTGGGGTTCCTAAAGGGAATGCGATGTAGGGTCCTTGCTGTTTCAAAGGTTGAAAGTGAAGGTGTTAATGGTAGGTTGCAAAACCGCGAAAGTTCCCCACAAGGGCATTCTGGAAAAGGTCATGTTTCCTTAAGTCCTCCGAGCTCCTTGCACAATTTTGAGGAATCTGATAGCAACAATCAACTCCTTAAATTTGTTAGAAATGGTGAATTGGAAGAAGGGTTTAAGCTTCTCGAGGGCATGCTGTCTCATGGAGAGATTCCTGATATTATCGCTTGTACAAGTTTAATTCGTGGTTTTTGTAAGAAAGGCAAGACAAGAAAAGCTACTCGGGTTATGGAGATTATAGAAGATTCAGGGGAAATTCCTGATATTATAACTTATAATGTGTTGATCGGCGGGTATTGCAGGGCAGGGGAGATTGATAATGCTTTACAAGTTTTGGATCGAATGAGTGTTTGTCCAGATGTTGTTACATATAATACAATTTTGCGAAGCTTGTGTGATAGTGGAAATTTGAAGCAAGCGATGGAAGTTTTGGATCGACAATTGCAGAGAGAATGTTATCCTGATGTGATTACATATACGATTTTGATTGAAGCAACTTGTAAGGAAAGTGGTGTTGGTCAAGCTATGAAGCTCTTGGATGAGATGAGGAATAGAGGATGTAAACCAGATGTGGTTACTTATAATGTTCTTGTCAATGGGATTTGTAAGGAGGGACGATTGGATGAAGCAATCAAGTTCTTGAATAGCATGCCATCGTATGGATGCCAACCCAATGTGATTACTCATAATATTATTTTGCGCAGCATGTGTAGCTCTGGCAGGTGGATGGATGCTGAGAGATTGTTAGCTGATATGCTTCGCAAAGGCTGTTCTCCTAGTGTTGTTACTTTTAATATCCTGATTAATTTCTTATGCCGAAAGGGCTTGCTGGGGCGAGCAATTGACATATTGGAGAAGATGCCCAAGCATGGTTGTACTCCAAACTCATTAAGTTATAATCCACTGCTGCATGGGTTCTGCAAAGAAAAGAAAATGGAGAGAGCAATTGAGTATTTGGAGATAATGGTGTCTAGAGGTTGCTACCCTGACATTGTGACCTATAACACTCTGCTGACAGCATTATGCAAAGATGGGAAGGTTGATTTGGCAGTGGAGATACTCAATCAGCTAAGTACCAACGGTTGTTCGCCTGTTTTAATCACTTATAATACTGTGATTGATGGACTGTCAAAGGTAGGGAAAACTGATCAAGCTATCAAACTTCTGGATGAGATGCATGCCAAGGGTCTAAAGCCTGATATAATTACCTACTCTTCACTTGTTGGAGGGCTTAGTAGGGAAGGAAAGGTTGATGATGCAATAAAGTTCTTTCATGACTTTGAGAGAATGGGTATTCAGCCAAATGCCATAACCTATAACTCTATCATGTTAGGCCTTTGTAAGGCTCGGCAGACTGATCGTGCAATTGACTTTTTAGCTTATATGGTGATGAGGGGATGTAAACCTACTGAATCTACTTACACCATTCTCATTGAAGGCATGGCTTATGAAGGCTTAGCTAATGAGGCTTTGGAGTTGCTAAACGAATTATGCTGTAGAAGAGTTGTGAAGAGAAGCTTAGCAGAACAGGTAGCTGTCAAGATGTAGGCTGTGGCGCATCACGTATTTAGTTCTCCTCTGGGTTGCTAATGGTAACCTTTGCGGCCTTATACTGCTTGCCTATTTCTGCAGGCCAGGAGACTACAGTTTACTCATCCTTCTTCTCACCCTTGAGTGATATCCTGGTGCAATTTCGTAGATAGCTAGTAGCTTCACCCTCTTATTTGTTGGAGTTCTTTTGTATCATCCTTTCTGTTATTGAATTATTTTTCATACCTGTCATGAACACTTGTTTTTATCTTTCCTTCAAGCTTATACTTTTTAAGTTTTCAAGTTTGCCTCGGTGCTTGGTCTTGTCAGCTTGCAGCTGATGTGGTATATAATCAGGATGGTTTATAAACGCAGATTAAGTCTTTTGCTTAATATAATCTCAATTAGTTCGTTTCTTAGAAGGCTCTTTTATGTATCTTTGATATTTCATTGCTTCTTATGGAATTACATCACAATTCAGTATAAGAAATCTCCCTATGCTTTCCTTTCCCTATATTCACGATGGGACATTTATCTGTATGTCTCAAAATACTCTGCTGAAATGATTGGTATTGTGAGTTTGTGATGTTGTAGATTTAGGGACTTCTTTGCACTCTGCTAAATGCAAGTACTGAACAAATATTATTAACTTGTCATATAAATTGTGCTTAACTTGGCACTTAAGGAGAAGAAATGATGTTCCATCCTTTAGGACTTTGGGATTGACGTAGAAAAATGTTGTTCAATTGTTCGGCTGAATCTACATACCATGTTGTTCATCATGATCATGTGCATTACATCTGCTATGAGCATCATGGCGATTCTAAGAAACCTCTTTCCATTGATTTCTGATTGTAAAAATTCTGCCTTTAGGTTCAGACATGATTGGTTATTAGTTATCATCGAATGTTATCCATCTTTCAGGAAGCTGTATAGAAGTCTCAGAGGCATTCTTAGCAAACTCTTTTGTAAACTAGAACTTCCAGGGGCATTTTTCCTTTTCTTTTTAATGCTTACGTTACTCTTTTTTTTTTAGCTTGCTTTGAGGAGCACTTAAAAAGTGTTTGGTCGATACAGTCCTGAGAGAAACCCTGTTTTTGATTAGAGATATTTACTCCATCTTGTGCGAATATCACTGGCAATTACCCTTATTAACAGACATGAGTCTTCTATCGGCTGAGCTGGGCAGAGCAGTGGAGGCACGCTACTTTTCTGATCGCCACCAGCAACCTCACTAGCGAAAATGATGAAGTTTATCATGGCCTTGGGGCTATCTTATTCTAAAGCAAAACAAATTGTTGAATCTTTCTGCTGATACCAAAGGACATCAAAGACGGGACAAGTGCAGCTGATTGTGACTTTCGTGAGTGATTTCTCAGGCCCGTTGCAACGATCTGAACTGGATAAAGGAGGGGAAAAAGCAAAAATACAATGGTGACGGGACGAGTGTAAGATCCAATGGAGCGGAACCTAGTTCAAATGATAAGAATTTTGAGTTCGATGAACTTTTATTTTTAAAATTTGAGATTAAGTTCAAAATTGATCTCGTTTGATTAAGTTCAATTAAGCTTATTTATTTATAGTAAATGAATTCGATTTTTATATTCAAAATTAAATTATTTGTATTTAAATTTAAATTTTTAATATTAATCAAAATCATAAATTAATTTTAATTAAATATTAAAATATTAAAATATAATTTATTTAACAGCTTAAACTGTTCGAATTTGTGTTTAACAATAATTGAGTTAATTTTTTTTTGAAGTTATATTTAAGCAGCCTACAAGCAGGAGGGAGACTTTTATATCCACAGAGGAGTGTAGGACAAAGTGACAGGTGGCTCAAGCAGAGGAAGGATGAACCGGATGAGGACGGCAGCTGTGTACGCCGTTGAATCACATGGTTTGAAGGCCATAGTTTATCCACCCAATTTTCTCTCTTTAAATCGCATCAACCATGTATTTGAGGATATTCTCAGTATATAAACTCCCGATTTTATCAACGTCACCGTCAGACGAAAACGTCTCTTTCCTGAAAAGAGCAGGTTTTCTTGCATCACCCTTGGAGAGAGAGAGAGAGAGAGAGAAGGTCAATGTGAATCTCGTAACTAGGAATTTTAACCGTGGTCTTTTTTCTAACTAGGAATTTTAGCCATGATCTATTTTAAAATAAATTTAACAATCAAGTTCTTAAACTCCAAGCGTTGTCAAGAGAATCTGTACTTGGACGTAAATTAATACAAATATTTTATTATATAAAATATAATATATTTATTATATTTATATTATATTTTATGATATATTTTAATTATTTTTATATCATATTTATATATTTTTAAAATTTACGGATCTAATTTCATCAAAGTCATGAAATTTTTGGAAGGTCAAATTAATTTTTTTATGATAAACGTTAAAAATATAGATTATAACGTACCAAATAAAAATAACTTCGAATGTCAGTTAGGGGAGGCAGGCAATTTTTTTTAAACGCACCGCACAAGTTATTTATTTATGAGGTTTTATCTAATTTTATTTATTAAAAAAAAAGCTAATCCCGATTAGTTATTGACTCATGCGAAAATAGTTGAAGTCAAAAAATAAAAATATAGTCTCAAAAATTAAAACAAAAAAAAAAAAAAACAAAAGCCAGTATAAAACAAAGATAAAACCCGAAGTAGCCAAGAGAATTTTTAAGATGCCTTTTACGTTAACCATAAGTAATATATATAATAAGGGTTATATTTGTTATACCATGCACGTACATTTATGTATTACTAATAAATAAAATTTTATTATTTTATTAAAAAATTTAAAATAAATATAAATAATTTTAATTGTAATAAACTTATATCATATATTTTATTTACATATGATTTTATTGACAGTAATATTAAATATAAATTTTATATAATATTTTATATACATATTTTATTTAAAAAAAAATTGAGGGGTCATTGGCCCTTCGACCCCTGGCTAGTGGCTACATCCCTGCTTCTACAGCTCAAGATTCCTTCACCTTGTCCGCATTACTTCTCACTCTCTCCCTTTTTTTATTTGCCATTTTTAAGACACAAAAGGTGAACAACTTTTTCCCATTACTGATCCTTTGGACAGATGCTCTTCTTCTCTACTACCACACACTCAAAATCCGAATTAAAATGAAATCGAAACAAAATCTAGAAGACCTCACACAAACCACTTCATAAAGAAAAACATTTCATAAATTCATTGTTTTGAAAGCAAGAAAGTTTATCTTGAAAAGGGGGTCAAAAAAAAAAACATGGAAAAGAGTTCAGCTTCGAGGAACATAAAGGTAGAAGAAGAAGAAGAAAGGTTGCTTTCCTGTTGGGGTCGTCTCAAGCTGAAGCTCCTATGGACGAAACAAAAAATAAGAAGTTTGGACAACAGCATAACGGCAGCTTTCAGGCCGAAACGACCAAGACCAGTTGGTGGTTTTAGGTACGACCCTTTAAGTTATGCTCAAAACTTTGACGATGGTTGCGGAGATGATGATCCTGAAGGCTCTTTATATCGTGGGTTCTCCTCCAGATATGCGGCTCCTTCATCAAGATCAGTTGCTGACAAGTGAAATAACTTTGGCCAGCAATCGTTGAAATGTAGATATATACATATATATTTTACTTTTTTTTTTGTTTTTGCTGAACGAACTATTAAGATTAATGATTTGTAAGCTCTTATATGCGCAGAAGAAAATCAATATAGAAAAATAATATATTGCAAAGGAAAAAAAAAAACAGTTCAAGATTTACAAATACAACACTTTGTCCTTTTGTTCCTGAGAATGTGCTAATTATGAAAATTTAGATTTCTGGCAGCCCAAGGTACTTGATGTATGAAGTTCAAATGAATCTAACAGAGTAGACAGCCATCTACGGATATGCCTTTGGCAGTTGGATATGAAGCGAGATCGTAGTGCTCGCCTTCACTTCCCCAGCAGGATATTCTAATTCTTTGCATGGTTAGAGTGTTACATAAGAGCACTCCCATGAAAGCCAATCCAGCATCCAGTGCTGCAGATAGAACATAGCTGTACCTCTGCCACCAACCTTTTCGGTATTTAAAAACATAGTAATTGAAGATGATTCAAATAATAAACCAGCAATTTAAATTCACTGATGTTGCTGGTGGCATTGCAGCTGTTGCTTCCAAGAGCACTGGAAGACTGATCAGTGGGATCCATTTCTGGTTGGGGAAAGCTTTGTGGAAGAGCCCTACCACGATAGGCCCCAAGGCACCTCCAAGGAAGAACCAGTTGAGAGCAGAGTAGTTTCCAAGAGGACCGAAGATCCTTCTCGGTCCAACCAAACCCCAGATAACGGATGCACCGAAGAAGACTCAGTCACCAGGACATGTCCATGGACTGTTGGGAGGAAGCGGGTGGTCCTGGTATATGTTCTCAACTGTAGTCAGCAGCCACCATGCTACTGCAAGGTTGACTGTTCCAGCTATCACTGTTCCTACTCCCTCGTATTAGAACTTGGGACACAAATAGGAGTAAGGAATTAGCAATAAAGTAAACCTGTACTAAAAATCCTTCTTTTACCATGTCAAAATCAAGTCTATTAGTATTTATTACCAGCTACACACTATTAAGTATTAATTCTCTGTTTTGATTCATCTGAATAGGATATTTATTCTCTTATTATCAGGTTTGTCTTTTGTAAACATCTTTTATTTCCCTTCAACCTTAGATTTCTTTTTCATGAGATATACCTGGACTACAAAAATCGATCTTGGGGGAATCTTCATGCAGTGGCCGAGCTTGAAATCATTGAGAAAGGAAACTGCCTGTGTCATGCTTAAATATTTGAAGCAGACATTGGCTATTGGTTTTCCTGATAACATGTAACCCATGATGTACTTTGTGATGATATAAACCCTGGTGACTGGAAAACAAAAAAGGTGCAAATCAGCAAATTAAAATCACCGGCAAACTAACGTCTTTAGGTTCCAGAAAGATTACCCTGCAGATCGAGCAAAGTACGTAAAAAAAGGGCGAGCTTTGTTACCCGGTTTGTAGTGGCAGTTACGATGCCGACACGAAGAGTGAAAACTAAAGAAATGGCAGCTGCGAAGATGAGTCCCCACCAAGGCATTTGGATTTCATGTTTCAGAAAAATACATAGCACAAGAGAGAGTAGCAATTTCGACACAAGCAACAGGTAAAACCACAAGTTAGATATGTTCTTGTACTTCTTCATTAACTTCGTATGGATATCTTCTTTTCCTTGAAAGAAGGTAGAAGTTGTGCACAGATCTCCCTGTTCCAACATTCAACACAATGGTTTACGTCAAAGATTACATGATTTAAGAACAAAAGACAGCCAAAAAGCAAGGTTTCAAAGCAATAAATTAAAAGCTTTTGGTTACTCACTTTTCATTGAAAACAGCCACATGCATAAGAGTAGATATAATGGCAGCAAGCCAATGCCATAGGTGAGAGGGAAGAAAACGCTCAGGTTCACACGTCCCTGCTGGCATTTCTATTTCGAAATTCTCGTTTACGATGCCTGAGACGTTGTAAAGTTCCCCCTTGTAATGGTACAAATGCGAGGAAAAAATTGGGAAGTTGTGGGCGTCGTAAAGATCAAGTCCCCGCTAGGCAATTGGAAGTACGACATACATGAATAACTCAAAGCCTACGAAGATACTAACAAGTGCGAAGAAAGGGGTGACCAGAGGGCTGCCGAGGAAGGAGGCTATGACCGACCAGTCAAGGGCAAAGGATCCAATGCCGATCCCTCGCATTCCGGATCCAATCTGCTGGGCTGTTACTGAACTTGGGAAACGCCCAGCAGATCAAAGAAATGGCTGACAATGTGGGGAAAAAGTAGGCCGGAAAGACATACCAGGAGAAGCTGCAAATAACTGCAATCAAGAAGAATTTCCCTCGGGACATGCGACTGCTGTCTTTCTCATGCATGGCCCTACAGAATTTTATGTATGATAATAATTGGCAGAGTGTGAGTTTCTTTTCTTTTCTTTTTTTTTTTCTATTTCCATTTCCTTCAAGCACTAACAATAAAAATGAACAAATTGCAAAACCATGCTATTCCATGCCATCAAAATTTCTTTTAAAATAAAATTTTAACTTTGATTTCGAAATTTTAATAAAATAAAATTTCCAGTTAATGCAAGAAAGATTGAAAGTAGCATTCTATGATAAACAAGGAAAACGGAAAACGGAAGAACTCTAAAAACAGAAATCTAGTTGTTTATGGCTGGGCACTGTCCCTCTAAGTACAGTATTAATAATGTTTATATCTAATATTATTCAACTGTACAAAGGGAGAGCGGGAGCTTCCCCACCAGCTTTCCACGCCATCATAGTATTTTAAAAGCTTTTCAAAACGGTGCATTTTGCTATTCTTTTTGCCCTTTTCTCTGTTTAGTTGGCTGACAGGCGTGGCTCTCTTTTCTCTCTTTTTTTAGATGAATACTAAGAAAAAATAAACAGGGATAAAGGGTTTGTCTGCATTTCTTTATTGCAGGTCTTCCGTACATTAAGAGATTGTATCTGCATGAAAAAATGAGAAGCATGTTGTCAAAAGATTTCTTCGTATTTATTATTGCAAATCTTTCGCCCATTGGAAGACGATTTGGTCAAGCCTTTCAGCCTTCTTTGTTGATGGGTTGTGGTTGGCTATAAAATGAAGACCTTGTTGTTAAGGAGAAATTATCTCTGATTCAAAGGTTAGCCTACATTTCAATCATTCGTTGTTTATGTTTTATATTTTATATATATATATATATATATTCTTTGTGTTTTTAATTTTTTTAATTTAATTTAAATTTATTTGCTTCGTAAATTTTTATTGGGTGGCTGGCGAATTCGTGGATTAGTTTAATGGTTGAATGAATGTTTTCCTTTGTTGGGGTTATTCGTTGGAGATTTTGTTGACTTCTTAATGTTTAATCTATGCTACAACTTGGGAACGTTTTTCTTAAGCGTTTTCTAAGGATGTGATTTGGGTTTTGGTTGTTTAGTTTGCTCTGGATGATTGTTCAGCCGGTGTTGTTCCTGATTTGGGTTTGATTTATTTTCGTATCGAGTCCTTGATAAATCAGACTTTAGTTGTCATTTTGGTGTTGTTTTTGTTATTGGGTTTTGGTTAGTTTTGATATTGGGAATTTTAGGTCTCAGTGTTTTGGGTTATTTGCAGTGGATTAGTTTTGGGTGTTATGTGTGGGATTCTTGGGGGAGGGGGGCGGTATCTGAGTTTGTGCCAAAGTTGTAAGCATAGGTCAAAAAGCAGGAACTAAGTCATGCATATGACTTGTGTTTTTGATTTTGGGTTATAGTGATGCTTGGTTTTGTGTGTTGGTATATGGTCGAAGATGATGGATGCTGCGTTGCTGATATTTGTGATGATTGCATTTGTAGGAGACGGTATCCGGGTTTGTGTCAATGTTGTAAACATGGGTCAAAAAAACATGTAAGTCATGCTTATGGCTTGCGTTTCGATTTTGGGTGATGCTTGGTTTTGTGTTTTGTTGTATGTTCGAAGATTTATGGATGTTTCGTTGTTGATATTTTGTGTTGATTACATTGCAGGGATGGTTCTGTTAATTCGTTGTTTTCGACTTTTAGTCTGGATAAAAGGTGGTGTTTGTGTCCTCTTTTATCTTGCTTTTTACTTGGTTAGTTTGCACGTCTATAGGCATATAAAAAAATGTCACTTAAATCGGAACCAGAGGCATAACATGTTTAATTGGACTAAGTGGATTGGAATGACTTGAGTGAATTTATATGACCTATTTTAAACTTGAGTGATCATATTAACTCTATAAGTGGACTTTTCTTGAGGTTTTGGCAAAGAGACATCATGGTGTATGAACTCTAGATTGATCGCTTGTTTAACTACCTTTGCTTGGGGTTGGAGATAGCTATTTGGACATGTAATTAGGTGTTGGGACATTTACCTTTTAAATGTTATTTGTTGATTTAATTACCTTTACTTGGAGCTAGAAATATTTTTTTGAACGCTATATATTAACACTTTGACCTTCACTTGAATTTTCGAATGTTGTCTTTGGACATATGACTGCATTCTTGAAATATAATTGATGCCTCCGTTTCCAGATGTTGTCTTAGGACATGTGATTATGTTTTGAGACTTTGGCTTGAGCTTCGGACTTGTAATTGATAAACGATGTTGAAGGTTAAACATGTCGATGAACATTTGTATATCTGTTTGGATGACATTTTCCCTTTCTCTGGGAGTTTATTGGTTATGACAATTTATTCTTGAGATTATTTGGGACCTTGAACATGTATCAATGCTTTTCAATGTCTATACTATAATAGCGAATGCAGGGTGAAATTAAGATTAAGATTTGTGAACTCTTTTTTGCACCTATGCTCATCGTTAAAATGTTGGTACTACAACTAACATGTAATTGGGGCATGGTTAAACTTGGGTATGGCTAATGCATATGGTTTTCTAGTCTTTCCCTGTAAGGTGTCTTTTGGTTGTTGTATTGATATGATTGTTGGTTTTTTTCTTTATTCATTGGGATTATAATCTTTTTAGTCTTTTCAATGTACAGTGATTTGTTTGTATGCAATTAGTTTAGGTTTGGGTGATTTTTTTTCTTTGTTTTGACGATGGTTCATAAAAGTAAGATTATGAGTCTATTGAATTGCAGATCTTTAAAGTTTCTGTAAATGCTAATTATTGTTGTTAATTTTGTATTCATTGATGTATATTCGCATCCAAAATAATGGGGATTCATCAATGAGGTGAACGAGTTCATCTTGTGGCTGTGAATTGCATTGACAAAAGTAAGCATCCAGTTTTCTGTCGTGTGAAGCATTAGATCAATTTAGTTAATAGCAGTAGCATGCAAGCTATTAGGTAAAATACCATTATCGAAGGAAGGCAGACAGGCACCAAGGTGATACCTTTGGCAAATAAAAATGTTGAGCTTAATCAATGATATTGGGGTATGCCTAACCGAACCTTCATCGATATTAGGCTCAAAGAGCCTACTTGTGCAGCATTGGACCCCGCGTCCGCAGACCTCTCAGCTTTTTTTTTTTTTGGGGAGGGGGGGGGGGTAAAAACATCTTGGTTTTTTTTTTTTTT
>JBBYHO010000015.1:19367724-19381834 GCA_038382025.1 Adansonia gregorii | reverse complement strand
ATATATATATATATATTTACTGTGATATTCAAAGTTATTTATATGCATATTCAAACTTCAAGCAATAAAAGCTTTGCACTGTGAACATTAACCTGTAATGAATCATATTTTTCAGTTCTGGCAAAGGGAGGTAGCAATTCTCAGACAAAAACTGCAAAAACTGCAAGAAAATCACAGGTACATTGATTTGTTTGACAATACAAATTCATCATATCAAACATCAATGGAAAAGTACAATAAACCAAAAAAATGCAGAATCAAGAAATCTTTTTACATTATGCATTCTTCAAAACACAACAATCATGCCCATATGTCTCCAGTTCAAGACAGACAGCTTCATGCTTTCCCATCATACATGCAATAGGAAATAACAGTTTCTTTCTCCTTCAACCTTTTTATAACTATGTAGTCCAACCTTTTACGATGCAATTATACTTAGAATGGTTCATAAAATGAATCATTCTTTAACTAAGATGAACACGGAGAGATTAATGGTCCTATGCATAAATTTCTTTTCTATGAAAGATTTAATATCTAGCCTAAAGCATTGAATGCGTCAACACTACCAACGGACCCTACAATAGAAAGTGAATGAAAAATCTATTGCATCTCACGCATATACCTACAAAAGGCTTCTATAATGTCTTTATAGACTGAAATTATGATTGCATACCAAAACAGGCAAATGATGGGTGAAGAACTTTCTGGATTGAAAGTAAAAGATTTACAGAATTTGGAGAGCCAATTGGAAATGAGCCTTCATAGTGTTCGCATGAAGAAGGTTTGAAACTTTTATTTCCAAGGCATACTCAGTTTTTAATTTCAAAATAGCCTGCAAAATAAAGTAAGTCTGTGTTAGTAACATATACTCCACTGCTGTAGGACCAAATCTTAATGAATGAAATTCAAGAATTGAACAGAAAGGTAAACCATGAAACAATAACTTCAGCTCCTTACCATCACACTATCTCAGCTCAAATGACTAAATTGCAGTGTCTCATTGCAGGGGAACCTCATTCATCAAGAAAATGTGGAACTCTATAAGAAGGTAAACCTAATTCGTCAAGAAAACATGGAATTATATAAGAAGGTATAAATTTGAATGGCTCATATAAATCACAATTTTCCTAGAAATATTAAAAAGATTCAACCATTAAACCTTTTATGGTTATAAGATGTCCTAAAACCAACCTCAAAAGAAAAGTTTCAACACATCCAGGTTTATGGAACAAGTGATGTCAATGGTGCAAACAAAGACTCCCTTCTCAAAAATGGTCTAGGCATTGGGGAGGACTCAAATGTTCCTGTTCATCTCCAGCTATGCCAGCCACAGCAACAAAACTATGAGCCACCAACAAGAGCTACAAACTTGGGGTATATCTCCCTCCATATCCTAGATGATTTTGATTAAAATACCAATCACTTTGACACAATTTGATGTACAGATTTTTTACTGGAAACTGCAGCAGACTGCAATTGCAATAGCAAAACCAGATGCATCGAAGCGGGATTGGCTGTGAATCAACTTCTGTCAACAAATAGCTCATGGTTCCAAAAGTTATGCTTCTCATAGTACGATGTGGTATGTTAAAACCACCAATCATTCAGCAAAACAACATTGGTTTGAAATGATTAAACAAATGAACTTTAGCATGTGTGGAGGATCAAGAAAACCATCTAGTTATGTAAAGATAAATTAAGTGTAATAAAGGAAAAAAATACATATCAAGTAGAAACCGGGCATTTATATTCTGTATGCAGTTCACTTTTTTCAGTGTCGAGGATAACAGACAATGGAGGTCATAATTACACTTATTTTAGTTAATTTTAATATCAAACAACTTAATATAGTTGTCATCTCATGGAACATATAAGACAGCAACACAGTGATCCAGAAAAGTGCTAATATTTAGATAGGTGAAGCTACAAAAACATATGAACTATAGAAGCATCACCAACAAGATCCTTAAAAGACTCAATGAAGTTTTACTGCAACTCAATTTTCAATGATAAAACCAAGACAGTAATTGTAATTACCTTCTTCTTCTCCTTCATTACATAGTACACAGAAAACTGATACCATGATCTGTGATACCAAAAGAACAAATCATGTTAGGATCTGAGAACATCAGTTCAGGGCACCCAAAATAACTACCCTTGTTATAATACGCTCCCAAAACTATATGAGCAGAAGGCAAAAACAAGTTTCTTTGATATTTAATACATACCATGATTAGTTAATACAAACCAATATTAAGAGATATAAACATATCATATAAAGAGGATTGACAGTACACTATCAAAATGGGAAAACCATGGAATCATGTTTCTAGTTTACTGCTTGACTAGAAGATGCATAAGTATCTACTACATGGCGCTAGAACGAGGACCATTTCTTCCTAAATATAGCCGGAATTGACATAACCAGCATATACAGTTCCCATTGAGACTTTGGACCTTAAAATTGACTTCAGCGTGCATTTACTATCGGCAAGTATCCAAGCACACTACACCAAAACAGTGGATAGCATACAAGCATCCCAAGGGAGTTCACAACCCAAAACGAGAAATGTCATAAAAATAGAGTTTGCAGAACAAGGAATCAGCATATTTAACAATGATCTATAAGCATATACAGCAATAACTCTGCCTGTGGTAGCGCTATGTGCCTATAGCTGCGACTACAGCCGGTCCCAAGCCCGGAAAAAGGAGGAGGTTGCAACATGTTGAAAAGAAACACTATAAAACAACTATGGACTATCAAAATAACAAGACTTTCGAACTGTAAACTAAATGGAAGTAAATAAGGGCGACATAGAACTTAGATATGTGTCTTTCAATTACGTTTTAATTCATTGGAAAAGGAAAACATTATGGACTATCAAAATTACCTGACTTTTGAGTTGTAAAATAAATGCAAGTATATCAAGAGCAAAATAATACTTAGATATGTGGCTCACAATTAAGGTTAGTTATATTCTAAGTTGATCCAACACTTTATTTTTCTTGTAGTACCCATATTGGATACATATCTAACATAGACCTCAGAATTCCATTTGGAACATTAAAACTTCATGCAAACAAAGCCAAGTTTTTCATCAAGAGACATAATCAACCATAGTAAAAATGAGAAAGGAAGAAAGCAAAGAAAAAAAAAATGCTAAAAGGAGAAACAAAGAAATTATCTCATACCATTACATTAATTAACGAGAGAAAGAAAAAGAAACATTAATAATTAGCACATCACCCTTTCACAAAGACTTAATGCACCCAAAACATGAATTACGACCTAAAGAACTAGCCTTAAAGCTGCAAGGAGAGTTTTCCAACAGATAGACATAAAAAAAAAACTAACTACTGTTTAATAATGACCAAAATACTGAGCTTTTATAGTATTGATCCTGAAAATTCTTTCCTTCCTCCAAATTCCAACAAGTGATTAGAAGTGTGTTCTGGCTCTATGGAGGTAGGGCTAGCCAGAGGGCTCAGAGAGAAAAATTTGTTTTCAAGACAACTACACTAAATCACAGCCATCAGAGGAACTTTATGGATGTTGTCTCATATTGAACACTTGCCTTTAAAGTATAGGATTGAGCTTTTATCTGTTTAAAGAACAGATATAGTTACTAAGACAGGCATATGTTTTAACTTATAAGCCATACAATCTATTGAGAATTTGCTGCCTCTCTACAACTCAACTAAAGCACGCCTGAATCCCCAAACTACTACATCAGTCTTTTTGCTTGCTTCCACTTAGTTACAAGCTATGTGTTCCAGAAGATCCACAGATGCCAAATCACATAAATGTGCAGAAAGGCATATGTACACATATTGAACATACAAAGACACATGCATGGCTTTAAAATGAAAAATGTAGCGCTACTCCACTTGGTCTTGTTTCCATATCTAAATTTGTGGAACTCGTTGAATCCATCATCTTCTCCCCATTTCAGAACATAACATAAACATTGCTATATAATAATCATAGAGCCGAAGGAACTTATATAACAATAAAATGCATACCATGCACTAAGAATTCTGCCACAAAAGTTAAAACACGCAAAAGGTATCCTCGAGCATTGGCGAATAACCCAAATCCTTTAAATATAAAGAACACAGACAATCATTGACAAGCTATTACCACACTATATATTGAATATACCCTTTCTCTCTAAAATCTTACTCTACTAATTTTAGCCCATAAGCTATGTTGCTCCAACTCTTCATTTTTTTTTTTTGAAGTGCCCGTGTTCGGAAATCCATATCCAACACATTTCGAGACATTGCTATGAGGATATAAACCTCCGAGGATCCACCAAATATATGGAAAAACTTAGATAAAATTGAATATACCCTTCTCGGACACATACCATATTTGCACTTACACCCGAGTCTATAGCCAATAAGTACTCTGTCAACAAGGCAAAATTCAATCAGCTAATCAACGTTATCTTTTAGGATACTTCACATCTTGTCATGTAATTGACATCACAATTACACGTCCCAATCCTAATTACAAATCCTAAATCTCTAAGTAATGAATCATAATCTTGATGAAGATGATCATTCTTCATTAAAGAGGTCAGCCAAAGCTTGAAGATTTCAAACTATAAATGAGCTAATGGAGCAAACAGTTAAGAAAAAATTTGGACCAAGCCTTCTTAAAAAAAATGAGGCATGATAAAGAAACAGGAGAAAAATTAATGTTAAAATTGAGAATGCCCCAAAAATTCAGTTGAGGACCCAAGGAGAGACATATGTATTTGTTTAACTGAATTCAGTTAGTGATGGTTGTGATATAAGAATTTTAAACTGACATTAATAGTTGAATCTTTTGAAGGACAACAGTTTGATTTTCTTAACCAGAACATAATTCAACTTCAATTATATTTAACAATATCTAAAATATTTAGCAGATTCAAAACAAAAAAAGTGCAGAAAATGCAAAATCCTGCGTGCCATACACAAGGAGAAATAGTGTGCCCTAAACAAAAACATTTTAAATAGTTATCACATACACTACCTTCTTCAAATTAACAATCAGTTTCTATTTTTCCCTTTAGTTACTTAGAAAATTTTATCAGAATATGGGCTTAAGAAGGATTACTGTCTAAACATTTTAAAGGAGAATGATGATTACAATCTTAACATGTATTATTCGAATCAAATAACAGTCCAAAGAACCTGATAGAAGTAGGTAACATTTAGTGTACGGCAACCAAGCTTAGCTGCTCACAAGGATAGTTCATCTAAAACTTGTTGGGTCTCAAAATTTTCTCCCCAAAAGGTTAATTCCAATTTATTCTGTTCACACAAACAAACCCACACGAGATGAGGTCCATAATTTTCCCCATTTATGCCTTCTTATCCATCTCAAGGAATCAAGTTCTTAACGTCATAGTAAGAAATACAAATTTCTAAAATTTAGAAGTGGCAGGCATAAGGTCAAGAGGTGGCTTCCATCACACTAGCAAAAAGTAGAGCTTTTGTTTCGTCTAGATACTTGTCTTAAGCAATCAACTTAGCTACCATACCTGACATGCTCTAATACTAATTTTGGCCTAACTACTGCAAAGCATTGTTTTATTTTAGCCCCATTAAGCTTTACATTGGCCTCCAAATCTGCCTCACAAGATTGATTTCAAATCTCTACATGAATGCCAAGGTGCTTCAAATGATCTTAATTGGGGCAGAGGTTTTTAAAGAGCTCTTTTGTAATGAAGTAGATAAGCATTACAACCAATGGTCCAAAGGATTCAGAAAGGTAAAGAGGCACAGGCTGCCCTAGGCTTTGCTTGGTTATAAAGATGGAAGGGTTAAGGAACTAAAAATGAAAATTTAGATTAATTTCCAAAGTAGGAAACGGGCTATGAAATCCAACCACTGGATTAACCATTTTATGATGGTACTACTCCCAGATGATACCTCCACTAGTACCTATTCTACTTATTGATAGCACCAATCCTCTACTACTACTATCTCTAACTTACATCTCCCAGGTGCTCACCACATCTCCTTAGGGCATATCATCTACCTCATATGGTTCCCAATATCCTCATATTTCTTTATCTACCATTGTACTTAAGCACACCAATGCTTTGCTTGGTAGGAAGGATGAAAAGGGGTAAGCATGAAAAATGTTATGGGAGCAAAAGCCTACAATAACATTGAGATAACCAGGGCTGACCTACTCATTCTTCTTTTCGTGTTGTGGGGCAAAAGGCCATAGCAAACTAACAAAATAAGCACGCAAAAACTAATCCCAAACAAGTAAGCAAGTAAAAAGTTACTGCCTAGACACTTCAACTATTCTTCTTTTCATGTTTCTTCTTAGTAGGTAGGAAATCAGGGCTTAACATGAGGAGAAAACATGATTGGTTAATACCGTTCTCGGGCATTGAGTCTTTTTAATTTGTCTCTGATCTACTAAAACTTGGTTGCAATTTGTTCTTTCTATTTCTTTCAAAGGAAAAAAAAAAAAAAAAGAAAGAAAAAGAAAGTGCAAAGCAAAAGGCAGAAGCAATCTCTCCTCTCTTTTGCTTTACTGCAACATTTTCCTTGTTTTAATTTATTAATTATACAATTTATAATTGCATTTTTTTAATTAAAGATAATAGTATCTTGTTCAGAGTTAAATTGGTATCAATGTTTACAGTAAACATATTACAAGGCATGTTTGGAGAAGGTACTAAAAAGTCATTTTTATGATCATCGTAATATAAGTTATATTCATGCGGTAACACCTAGAAAATCAAATGCAAGATATGTACATAGGCAAGCATAAATAGACCGCAACCATAATCATGCATCTACAAATTGTTATAAAGCCTACTACCTAATTAATCAAAATAAAATTGCTTCAAGCTTGTGGTAGATATTTGAATATTTATACTCATTACTAACTTGTAAATATACCTGACGCATATAGTTTGTGCTTGATGCTGTGATCTAATTGTAAATTAGTCATTTACATTTTTAAAGCATTCTTACATCAGTCACCAAGGACACTTACTTTTGATGGATCACCTAGATCTTTAAAATATAATTATCATCATGTTTGTCTCCACTCTCTAAATATGTTATTTTTCCTTATACTTTTTCCTTGCTCAAATGAGGATTATGTTTGGAGATTTTTGCTCAGAACTTTACAGCTAGCAATTACATCACTGACTCATGACCTTTTAATTTTCTTGATTGGAGGACGCAAAATGATTGTGTATTTTCACTCCACATATGAATATTAAATTTGTAATACATTTGAGATAATCCATGACTTTTAGTTTTTGTAATAAACTAAATGGCTAACACTCATAGCATTCAAACATACTGGATAAAATTACATAAATGCTGGAAGCAGCACCTTTTGTTGTTAAGTAGTGTGCAAACTATCCAAGTAAAAGCTATTAGCCACCGGCCAAAGGAAGCCTGATCTAATTGGTGCTGACTTGTTCAAGTTTTGGAACCAAAATGACAGGAACAAACATGATGCACAGACTACAGACTAAGCTTTCTCAAGTGCAAAAAAGTAAAAGAGGCCAGGAAAAACTATCAGCCGCAGGATGAAGTAGATAGTTTAAAGCATAAGGTAGTAAAACATAAATACAGGATGAATTAGCAAAAATATAAAGATGAACATTGTTTTACAGAGTGTATTATTAATTTTTATATTAACACGAATTAATTATTACAAAAATTCTAATAATACATTAGTATGAACATTAAAAAATGAAATGGAGAATATCTAAAACGTTGTAGAACTTTAAATAATATTAATATCCTAAAAGAGTCGATGCTTGGTACTAAAGCCAAAAAAATCTCCAAAAAATTAAAATCGCCAACTACAATGAGAATAAAAGCATATGCCTCAATGAAAAGGCATCATTTCTTAAAGATAGGATCAGAATTTTTGCACAGTATAGCAAAATCCAATAAAGATCTAGGAAAGCTACAATTCAAGAGTGTAGCTCAATAAAAAAAAGGTCAAATTACAAGGAAAGTTGCCAAAAGAACAAAACAAAACCTGGGGAAAGGAGAAAACTGGCAAGATGATGATAAAAACTTTAGTTACACAAGTTTGCATAAAAAAATGCTTATAACATGTTTTAAGATAGACCTTTTAATCTATTTTACAACTACTTACTGAAAGGAGGTTAGATTGAAGAGGGAAGATGCAACAACCCACTCCCTTCCTGTTTATGTAGAATATAGCAAATTCACTTAAAATACAAATGAAGAAAATATTTTCATATATCATAATTGCCACTACAAGCTAAATACCAATAAAATTTCAAAATCATATTGTTATAAATATGCATAAATAAAATTTGATATAACTCCAAATCTTCACTTTACCAAATCATAACCACTATAAAATACCAAACAGCTCAAACTGAAAATGGATATCTCAACTTATTCCTCCAATTATATCTAGAAGCAAATAAGTATCAAAAGGATCTATTTCCAAAACCAATACCAAAGAATGAGCAATTTAACTAATATCGCTAAGAATTTGAGAGGAAAATGGGATAAAAGACACCCTCCAGCTCTATATTCTAGAAATTATCCGATCTTTTACACATTCCCAACATCTACTATCCAATAACATCATGCCTCTGCCCTTATAGTAACCAGAAAGTTTAACAACCTCGGTGAATGAAAAGTTTGCAAAAGCAGTGTTCCACATAGATATTTTAAGTTATTTAACAGGATTTTTAATAGAAATTATTAGAAGAGAAAAAAATAACAAAAGAATGGAAAGACGAGCAACAAGCACATCACTTGCTCCAATGAAGTGAGAACATCAAAAGCAACATAGAAGCACTTAAAACAGAAAAGCAACACCAAGAAACTCAAAAATTTGCTCAAATAAAAACTTTTCATTTGGCACCCAACCCAGCTTCTTCCTCCTATTTCAACAAAACTATAGTACAAAGCATAATTAGTTTGATTAAATTGTGCTTTAGCAAAAAAGAACTACTCTAGCCATATAGCTAATCTGCACATAAAACTAATGCATATTAACTATTCCTACTCATCTTAAATAGAGATGACAGTATGTTGAATATCGGCAATTTTTTGTAATATCCCAATCTGCGTAAATGCATTAACTATTCCTACTACTCACAAAAAGGATGACAGGAGATCTGATATCTGTATTTTTCTGTAATATTCAAATCCTAATCTGCAAAAATGGCTTAAAATCCGAATCCATTAATTATCCGCATTAAATATACACATTACTACCAAAATCCGAATTAAATAAGACTATCCGTTAAAGATTCAAATCCACTAAAAATTCAAAATCAGTAAATAGCTAACTTTGAAAGCCAAGGCTCTACTTTTTCCATTATCCACAAAAATAATGCGAATTTAGATAGAGGATTCGAATATCCTAATACATTGTCTGTAAAAGTAATGCTGATTTAGATAATAAAAATCTAAGAGTTTATATCTGCATCAGCTCTAAATTAACAATGTCCAAATCCACAAAAAGCAAATCAGATAATAGCGAATTTACATTATTAATTGCCATTCATAATCACAAACCCTGAAAAAAAGTTCAAATTTTTGGCCACGTCTTTAATGACCAGTAACCCTATGTGTTGAAAAATCGAGCGTGACCGTAAAGACAGCCATTACAACAATATTTTATGTGCTTTTCTATGATTTTTGTATTGGAATAACCATGGACTAACACCATGCACCTTATAAGCACAAATAATGATGATTCTCCATCAGTGAAGCATAAAATATGGTAGTACGGTTACAAAACTATAAATAGAACGTCAATTTGTTAAAATATATATTTATATAGATAAGAACTCTGTGAAACGTGTAAGCTATGACGTATCTTTCGCATCTCAATGTAAAAAGGGGCTCATGTTCATCCAGTAATACAAAATTATATACTGAAACTAGGGTGATATAATCATATAATTGCTTTGTACTGATCCAGTCAAAACAAAAAAGAAAGACGAACTGTGCTAAAACACTATCTAGAAGATAGGAGGATATAAAATAATTAAAATAGATAGCATACATGAAAATGTTAACAAGAAGAATCATTAAAATTACCTTGAAACCAAAAGCTAATTTGCTTTGAATCTTAGACTCCCCCTCCTCTTGATATCACCTGAAAAATTGTCCAAAATGTCAAAATTCCTTTAGCAACGATTTTTTTTAAAAGAAAAGTTGAAAAAAAGAGAAAGAGAATGCTAGCAATTGATTTTAAAACAGCATTTCTACCGTAGGCATAAAACACTTCATACATCCACTTCGTTGCTGAGAAAACTTGACAGAGATGTCAAAAACAGATTATTATAGAAATGTTTTCAACAAAAAGAACGATTCTCGGATGGCTCTCTTTTACAATCACGCACTTTCTTAGTGACGAAACGGATTTTACACAAAAGTAATTCCAAAGCGAAGTTTTTCACCGCCATCAATAAAAAATTCCAAATCAAAACAAATTAACAGCTGGTAAAACCTTAAAACAAACAAATTACTTAACGGTAAACGAATCAGCATTCACGTTTAAAGCCGAGGATGCAAGCTCAAAACAAAACATAAAATGAACTTCAAATCAAGGGAAAAAAAACGAAATAACGATCTGATCACGAAAATTTTAACTAAATCAACAAAATAACCAAAGAAACACGTGAAAAATTACAGAAAAAACGAGATCCGTTTCGTTGAAGAAGAAAGTTTTACCAGACGAAGCTAGGGAAACTGACCAAGCATGCTATAGGGGAAAATATAGAGAGAGAAAAAAATATCTGAAGCTGGAGTGGAGCAGAGATTGGGGGTTTAAATAAGTTAATGTGGGGGAGACTATGAAGATGCCCCCACTTAATCTGCTTCTTACCTAATTAATTAAATGAAAAATTATTCAATAATCAGAGATTGGCCAAAGCTTAAGCTGGGCTTTTGGTAAAATTAGTGCCAACGAATTATTTTATTTATTCGTTGATTTGATTCTTTCATAATCTAGGGTTTCGGGTTTTCCTTAAAAAAAAAAAAAAAACTGAAAATCGCTTTCTGTGTCTTTGGAGACTGCCGTTGCGTCATCTTCACCCGAAAAGTCGGCTAAGCCGCTGTATTAAGTTCGATCCGCCGATGTCTCCGGCTTCCATGCCGTTTAGGGGGAATTAATTAATTAAAGAAAAAGGGCATCGGCTGACGTGGTTAGCGGCTAACCAACCGCGCCAAATGGGAGGCGGTAAATGACAGGCACAAACTGGACACGTTTCGACGAAAGACATCGACACGATAAATCCCCTGCAACCACAAGAATTTTTTTAGGCCTTGTAACGTGTGTAACGTGTCTAACTGAGCGAACAAGAATTTGACACGTGCCAACCGGAGTTCTTTAAATTCTCATTGGCTTATTTTTCTATTGACTTTTAAGTTTTTGGACCTTTTGGTTTTTGGAGGTATCAAAGTTCCATTTGTTAATTAAAAATAAAGGCCAAAAGTGTCTTCGCAACTGTCAATGACACGTGTCAATTTTTGAGATTCGATTCAAAATGTGTGCAAGAATTAATGTTTTTTGTAATTGACAAAAGGAGGAAGATATTTTGGAGAAGTCAAGATATTTTGTAAGAAGGGTGGACTGTGAAAAGTGAGAGGCCTTATTACGAGTCACTGTATTTTACGAAAATACTGTTCTAACACGTGAATTAAAAAAAGGAAAAAGATATTTGTTTAGAAGATGCAATTAACGGCGGAGTTGGTAACAATGCGATGGTATCCAGCGTCACTTTAAAAGTTGCTCCACGTCGTAGAGGCATTTGAAATACGCCATTACAACCAACTTCTACCGCTAGTAATGACTTTGATATATACATATATATGTATATATATATATATATTGAGATTGATATCATATTTAACCGATTAATATAAGTTGTTATTAGCAAATATGATATAATTTTTGTAAAAGATCATTAAAAATTTGTAGTTAATTTTTTAAATTTGTATTTAAGTGAATAGTTAGTTTATATGATAAAAATATATTTTTAATTTTTAATTTTATTTTTTAAAATATTCAAAATGAAATCAGTGTTTATTAATACATGATATCAATTCAATTAAATATTTTAATAATAATTAAAAATTCATCATATCGATTATGCAGGTAAAGAAAATGTATTTTCAAAGTAAAAATGTTATATTCTAAAAGAAATAATAAATTAAATTGAGTAATTTTTTAATTAAAATATATTAAAAATATTAGTAGTTTTTAATGCGGCCCTCAACTCATATGACCAATTCAATAAAAAAAAATTTATAATTAGTGTAAAGATAAATACATATGTTCATGAGGCATATATTGTATAAAAATCACTTAAGCTTTAATAAGCCATAAAAAAACAGTATACAATTAAAATTTTTGCATTGGTTTAAGCTAAGAATAATTTTTCAAACATGATTAATTTAAGAAAAATATATTTATATTGGATTTATATCATATTATATACATATATATATATATCTAGGGCAAGGATAAAATCAAGAAAATTAAAAAATTGATCTGATGGTAATATTTGATTTAATTTTAATTTGGTTTTTACTAAATTTTATTAATATAATAATTAAATATATTTAATTTAATTTTTAATTTATCAATTACAAAAATTATTGTTATTTGTACTGAACTGAATTTTTTTTTAATTATTTCATAATAATAAATAGTAATCATTATTTTTTTTTTCAAAATCAAAGTTAACTATTATTATCCATGCATAATGATCAAAATACTGCAAACACCGATCTAAGTCACAATCCTCTAGTACAATCCATTGCTCTATTGATTCACCAATCAACTTGTGACATTGAACATGGCAATGCTAAGATGATCAAGCTGATTTGATTTGAAGTATATCTTTATGAATAACCTTATCCCTTATAACTCGAAAGATTTACCTTTTTTTTTTTTTTTTTTTCCCTTTTTCCTTCTCTTCAAGGATTCAACACATGTCATCACCAATAAAATATTTGATCAAAAAGATCTTCACAAGGCCGTTGGCAGTTCATTTGGAAAAAACAAAGAAGCAACACAATACACGTGTTAAAGCATCAAATTGCCTCGCTGACCGAGCTGTGGCATTTCTGAAACAAAGATCGTGTCAATTCTAGATTAGTTAAAAGTCTAAAACTCGAGATTTTTTCTTTGGATGGATTTTGTTTTTTCAAGCAGGGAGACTAAACAAAAGAGAACATAAAATCCAATTAGGACGAATGACATTGTCACATCTGTATTTCATCCCCGTCGGCAATCTTGGAATCTGATTATCTGAAGCCCTGCCCCTCAGGGTCTTTGACTATAACCTACGTCACGAATTCCCATTGAAAAGAACGAACAAATATCTTCTGTCTCGATCATTAATGTCAGTATAGATGGCAAGGTACATTGAATAACAAACACTCTGGTTTTACAAGCTCCCAAAGTCTATACAATTTACAGGCATTACTTAAGCAAAAAGTTGAACCGGAAAGTTCCATGCCAAGCTAAAAACGTTTGAACTTTTTTAGAATAAGGTTCATTTGTCAACATCAGATTGGTGCACGTTGGTGGTATTTTACCTTCTCTTCGAAAATCTTTCCTGGCTGCAACTGAGGAAGTAGTGGGGTTGCAGCCCATTGTTTTGAACTTCGATATCTGTCTTTGAATTCGGTGGCAGTCTCAATTAAGTGTTATCCCGACAGATAGGTAGGTAATTCGAACAAAACTTTGACAGCTGGGTGGTGATCTTACAAGTTAATTGATGATGTTTGAAACATTCGAATTTTTTTTCTTTCTTTTCAACACGTTTCCTTTTAGTTGCGAAAGTAGGCCAAAGAGAAACAACCATTTGTTACGTAGTGCAATTTACAAGGACTAAAGTAACTTATTACAAGGGCCGAGAGTGATGAGAAAGTGTAGAAGTAGCTTTCATTGTGACTGGACTGGATGGTTAGCTATTGAAGATAAGGGACCAAAGGCTATACAAGTTAGAGAATGTAGAGTACCAAATCTCGTAATCATAAAGAGAATAAAAAATATACTAATTGCTTGATTACATTTTTAATTATGGATCTGGTTAATAAGCGAGTTCCAAAAACTTCCTTG
>JBBYHO010000015.1:19338234-19354576 GCA_038382025.1 Adansonia gregorii | reverse complement strand
GCTGCCTAGAATTTGATATCATTTTTGTCACATATTTGAGTTAAATTCACTACCATGTGAATTTTGGGTAATGTGACAAACAATACACTTATTTTTTTAATGAAAAACTCATCTTCACATACTTTTCTCATGAAATTGAAATTTTTTAATAAAATAAATTATGGCATGAAAATAAAAAAATTGTATTAAATTTTAAATTTATCAAATATTATTTTTTAAAATTGATTGTACGAACTTACTGAAAGAAGGAGCATTATATTGGCATGGAGTGAAAACATTAATAGTACAAGAAACTGGTTTAGACAATAATGAATAAAGTATAATTCATTCTTCCTTTAGAACTAGTTTCAACTTCAATTTCCATAGTTACTGTAGCTCCAGATAGATTCTGAAAACCTCAAGTTGGATTAATATATTCGATTATCTACCCAGGGGAAATGAAGACTGAATCAAGGTAATTCATTGCAGCCAAACCATTCAGGGAACTTGCTTGTATGCATGACCTGAATTCCCTTCAAAACAGTCTTTTAATTTCCGAGGAAAATGCCCCATGCATGAGTACCATAAACAGATGTAACAAAGAAAGATGTTTCTAATGGTTTCTGCAGTTGATTTCAAGTCGGCAAATTGGCTTATTTAAGCTCCACTTTTGAACTTTTTAACTTTGGATCACAAATTATATCATAAGAAAAAAAGCAAAAATTTCGTGAAAAGCTAGCATTTGATTTTTCAACACATGGTTTTTTCAAATTTAATAAAATCATTTCTCTGGTAAAAGGTATGATATGCTTTCGACCTTCAGAATTCCTTCAACGTTTTAGAAAAGTAAGAGGTCCGAAACAGTATGAGATTGGATTCAGCATCGAAGTTGAATTTTGAAGCTAAATAAACGATCAAGAATTAGAATGAGCGGAGACACAAAAAGATTGCCGTAAGGGTGGATCTTGTTTCTGCAGTCAAACAACAGCTACGATTTCTTGCTGAGGTTGACAGGAATCGGCAGCCTCTACGATGGCCTTACCGTAGAACGAGGCATGGATAAGTGACTACTCTAAATTAAGTTCATTTCCTGGCTACTCATTGGCGTTTGCTTCAACGAAGGAATTTCACCTAAAAATTTCTCGTCGGATGACTATCAGCTACACCTTTTAATAATCTTACGAGGCATAGTTGACTGACGCTCAACCCTGTAGACTTTCTAAAACTTTGTACCCATGATTTTACCAATTTGTATTTGTTGTCATGTCAGTTACTTTACAAGACTGACTGTGAAGAACTCTATGGGCGAGTTATTTGACAAAAAGAATGTCATGTCCTCCGCTAGAACAACTTTGAGAAAGCAAACTGAAAAAATTTCGAAAAATGATGTAATCCTGATGAGCCATATGAACTATGAGCATCCACTTTCTGGAGAATGTTGAATTTTTTTTTTTTTTAAAGAACTTCGAAGAGCACTGAGTTTGATTTGATTTCAGCTGTTCCAGTTTCAAAAATCTACTTCTAGATTGATTATTATTGCACAATTTTTTTTTATTTCAAGAAACTTGTAAAAAAACCGAAATACTAAGTTGAACAATTATAAAACTGATTGCTGCAGTTGGCTTAATTTTGAAAGACATATGCTTAAAAATTGGAGTAAATCTAAATATCATTCATGAGCATAGATATCGTTTTTCTTACGTTGGCAACAATGCACGGAGTCCAGATCCAACATGAATGATGATCTCTTTCTTGTAGGAGCTGAAGCCAGATGTAAAAGGGTTTCTGCATTATATCAAGAGGAATTGGGGAAAAAGAGCATGAGGTGTTTCTTTGTTCCAACATATGACATTTGACATCATCTGGCACTCTCACTCTCACCAAATTGCATCCTGTTTTTCTGACTGCAATGACCTAGTGGCAGTTTTTGGAAAGATATTAGAGCATGATAACAGATTCTGGTAGAACCAAGGGTAAGAACTATGAAGCTGGACGATGGATTTATCGGATCGGAACCACCAAACAGTGGGAAGACACATTTGAATCAAGATATTGGGGGGGAGGAACAATGTACGGCGGCAATGCCCCATCTCCACTTGCAGTCAATTTGTCTCAATTGGGTGAATCCCAGGGAAAGATCGCTCCATCATCCATCCAATCAAAATCAAGCAATGATTCCACTTCAATGGTTGTCTGAAGCCAGGGAGAAACAACAATCTATTTTCCAATGGGAACCCAGAGGGATCTCGTCTGTATGCCATATACACCATCGGCCTTAGCCGTAACTAAACCTGTCAAGATTGGGAACTACTTAAATCTCTCTGAAGTACGTAGTAAACTCGGTTTCTCAACTTTCTAGGGAAAAATGGCTTGCTCGGGTGTCGGATTCTGCACTTGCAGATTTCCCAACCAATTTATCTACGAATCGCATTCTCTTTCACTCCTCCAATGCTGCACATGGTTCAAACACCTCCATTCTTTGATTCTTACTTTCCCTGATATTACTGCAATGTTTCAGCATTTCAAAGATTCATAGTTTACAGATGGGGCTGGCAATGATGTAAACAGCAGCTACATGAGGTACACCATGACTGCACAATTTCTCAAGAATGATATAGAATTGATTTCATTTTTAGTATAATTTATGACAGAAGCAATACCTTTCATGAGCTATGTTGAATTCCTGTATTTGTTTCAATCATCTGGCTACTTCTCTAATACACCTCAGGGATTCCGTGAAAGAAGATGCCGAGAAACAACTGCCAGTCCAAAAAGGAAACGCATGTGCTTGCTGAGTCTTGCTGGAACAGGATGACTTTTTATGATCTCCAGTTTGTGGTTTCATGTCCAAGAGAAATTCAATGAAGATGACCATGCATTTGGATAAAAAGGGAAATCAAAAGGTGGAATGTCTAGAAGGGCAATGACTGTGTAATACCCAAGGCTTTAAGCAAGAGCTATAAAATCTAAAGGTAAGCATGGATTAATTTCTTCATCTTCAAAGTTCAAAAGCCCAACTTAATCTATAAATTCTTGCTCTAAGTGATCGTTTTCGTGGAAGAAAGGCACGGTATGAGATTACTAACCGCAAGAACCAACAGCATCTCATGACAGCTATAAAGTTCTCTACGGAAGATCCTTGTGGAAAACCTGTAGCTTTGCTTAACTTTGAAGTCCGGCATTATAGAGGTACATTAATATCTTGTGCTGAAACAAGCTTCAATTCTCAATCATATAATTTCTCTTAATTATCACTGAATTTTGATCATATATTGGCTTTTCTACTTTCTAAAAGTTCAAGCAAGAAGGGTACCAATGTTGAGATTTAAGAGACATGGCGGATGGTTTGGAAAACCATGGGAAAATCTCCAATAATATTGAAGAAATTCTCAAGTACTTCACAAAATGAACCATGAATCTAGTGGTGAGTTCGAGAATGATAGAGAAATGGTGCTTTAACACTCAATGCCGAGAGTTTGTAGGTGGGCAGGCCTGGGGTTCTCTGGGTCCAATGGAGGAGGCAGCTCGTATTGCTAAAACCAGCACAGGCAGAGTCAGACTCTATGACAGTGAAGCTGAAGCCATAAATGTTGGAATTAAAGACTCTGCTCATTAAGGAAGGTGTGGTAGCAATTGTGGAGCATGAAGATCTGGTTAAGAGTAGCCATTGCAGGGGGTGTGGTGACAGCGGAGACAGCAACATGCAAATATGGTATATGGACGCCGGTTATCATTTCAATCTAGAAGGCGAAAAAAGAGTTGAAATTGCAAGAATTGCTGTAAGATGTATATTGAAGAAACAGCAACACCAGTTTGGATGCTCCTGGACCTGGTAACTTGACTACAATGATTAAAGCAATAGACTAAAGTTACAAAGATAGGGCACCCAGATCCACAAGATCCAGGGCCTACGGAAGGTCCAAAATATGCAATTTCTGAGAACTTCTGAAGTTCCCAAAGTAACGTGGGCCAAGAATTAAACATAAAATTAAAATCCCAAGATCAACCAATACCCAGCATCAGCAGTAATTCTCTCCAAAAGATCAGACAACATCGTAGTAATGAACTTCTAAGACGTAGTAAAATAATTTCTTTTTGTTACTTTCAGCAGGGTTTATGGATTCTATAACCTGAAAAAAGCTTGCCCAATTGCAATAAACTAATCAGGAAATCAACTACTAATTTACAGTCATTAACAAAATCCATTTTCTTATACACATCAAACAATATCAAAGATAACACCACCCAAAAAAGTTAAAGCAAATTTTTAAAAGTTCCATAAGACATCGAAAACTTCACCAAAACCTATTAAAATAAAAACTTCATTCTTATTCAAAGTACTATATTATAATTATAACTTAATAAACAAAACAATAATTCAAATCACACAGAAGAAGTTTGGGGAGCAGCCTTAGCATTCACTGCAACCTTACCATCCTGATTTAACGCCGCAACACCACCCGCCGCCGATGCCACCGGTGCCATCGCCTGATATGGTGCCGCCGTGTAATACACCTGCCTTCCTGCCCCATCATAAGCCACCTGTACATACCCTGACTCAGGCATCCCACCCTTCGGCTGCATAACTGAGATTCCCTCAGGGTAAACCCCAACCTTTGCCGTTGGCACCGCGTTGTAAACCGGCTGCTCTCGGTAAACATCCTGAACCACCCGCTGTACCCCGTAGTAAGGTTGACCTGCAGGTACTGTCACCTGGCGTACTGTTGGAGGCTGTTGATAGACTCCAGCTGCGGGAGCTGGGAATAGGTAAACCGGTTGGTTAGTTCCTGGGGCCACGGCTGTGGCCGCTGGTACTGGATAAGCAGCGGTGGTTAAATGCCGTTCTGGGAAATACGCCGTTGGAACCGGCATTTGCAACGGAGATGATACTGGAACAGGTGAAGTGGCGATTTTATCTGACATTTTATAATAATCTTGAGTTTTGTAAGCTCCAGGATTTGATTCATCTATTTTTCTTTGTAAAGTACCTTGTTCTTGAGTAGCAGCAATATGCATCCTCTGTAATTCCTGGATCTGCCTCTGGATCTCTGCTGGAGACAGCATCGGTTCTGCAATCACGTGCCGATCCTCCGATCCGCAGTCCGATCCCGCCGTCACATCCTTCGCAAACACCTCTTGAGTAAGCGGCGCCACCGGGGGAGGGACCGAATCTGGCAACTTCACCTTATCCAAACCAAAGAGGAAATCGGGATTTGCCGCAGGCACCGCCGCAGCTGGAGGAGACGAGCCATCAAGATTCTGAATCTGCACCGAATTCAAGGCGTCAACGAACCATTGCCGCTCCGACTTCGGTTCACTCCCTTCAAATCCAGGCGCCACCAACGGTGGACTCAACGGGAACAAAAACAGCCTCAACCTAGCTGGCTTGGAGGGGGCACGATGCAACCGATCGTATTCCAACATCATATGCTCCAGATCTTCATCATTCGTAACTGAAATCAAAGCGTCGAGATCTTCACCAGGGAGTTGGTACTTGAAACAAACCTCAGAATCTCCACCGTAAAGAGAAGCTAACTTAGCCACGATAGCAGAGAACTTGATGTTACGATCAACAGCCAGTATCTTCGTATCTCCACCGACATAAGCGAGCTGGTTATCGTGTGAACGGGGCTGGATTTTGCCCCCATAACTGCACATAACCTTAACCTTATAATTAGCGTTGTTAACAGTAGTAGTATTCATCGATGGCGGCTCGTCCCATGACTGGTTCTCGCAGTCGATTTCTCGAGAACGAGGCGAAGAGTCGCCGGAATCGGGATAAGAAGAGTAGGAGATGTTTTCCATGGGACGAATTTTCAGAAGTTCGTTTAAGAGGTTAGTCTTAGGGTTCGTTCCATTAGAAAAATGAAAAACGGCGGAGAATTGCGGTTTGAGTTATGACTTAAGAGTTAAGAAGGACGTGGGCGTGGGTGGACCCAGCTGGAGCTGCTTGATTGATTGGAAATAAATAATTAAGACGCGTGAGAGCAAATGTTTCCCTCTTTTTATAAAGTTTAATAAAATAATATTAATTAATTAATTAATTAATTAATTTGCGAATAGCCAACAATAATAAGGTTGTCAAAAGCAAAAAAGTAACGTAAAAAATAAAATATCCTTCTTTGGGTCCGATTAAATGTGATTTGTATTATTAATTAAAATTGTTTAATTATTAATTTTTGTAGAAAGAATTATATTTAATATAGCATTTGAATGCGTTTAGAAGGTGAACAGATTTAAAGAAAATTATAATTTTATTGTAATTTTTATATATTTTTAATTAAATTTAAATAATTTTATTCAATACATTAATTCAGTCACGACGATTTTGTATAAATGATTTCTTGTTTGAAAATTAGAGACATGACTAAATCTGTGGGCGGAAGAAATCTACATCGGGTGACACTGCAAAACTTTTTACTGATCCTTTCCATTGTTTAGTTTGGCGAAACGTTATTGGGAGCAGCGGAATGATTCGCTTTTGGTCTGCCACCGCCGTCCGTCCAGTGCCAGTGAAGCTGCTGGATTGTTGCTGACTAGGGCCATCTGGTAATAGCAACCAAAACAAACAAAAAAACAATAATAATAAAAGACGTGGAGTGAGCATGATTAACATTTTAAATTAATGGAAATTATGCCCCATAGATTAAGGAAACATTAAGCTTTTTTAGGTTTAAAAAAGAAACTGTAAGGTTAAGGGTAGGTAGATATTGGTATGTAAGTCATTATTTAAGGGAATTATGTGACTTTTAAAGCACATTTTTCACTTTCTACTTCGTATGCTTCTTAGCTTGGTCGGGTTGATTTCATACATATATTTTGCGAAGTGTAAATATTCTGCTTACCAAAGTTAAAGCATTTCCCCCACCTTGTTTCCGCTCCACCAACCCCACCTTTCCATTATTTCTTTTATACGCTTTTATCTACCGTCAATTTCCTATTTAATAAATTATACAAAGAAAACATTATTCACTTAAATCTTCTCAAAATCGATAACTTATTTATTCGTAACATACATTTTTGTTTGATTTAACATTCAATTGACTTCTTATTTTCTTATCAAATTAGAATATGGAAGTTTGAGTTTTTCAACTTTTCTGCATATTTACCTAATTTTCAACCCCTTCTACAGTTTACAATAAGGTAGTCAATACTGTACTAGTGGATATATTATTTTTATTTTGGTACAGATATATATCGGTATCAGTGTATTTCAGTGTATCATTTTGGGTTTACCGAAGTTTGAATATGTTTAATTTATATATATATATAAAAAAATTTTAAATATGAAATAAAATGAGATTAAATAAATTTTATATATTAAATATTCTATAAAACAACTTCATCAAATATAAAAGAATTAATATCAGTTAAGTAGTAAAATTAAAATTTTTTAATAATCATTAAATTTATAGGTACTTATGTCTAAGATTCATAAAATTTATGAGTAATTATGTATAATATTTATTAAATTTAATATCAATATTGATTTAACTTTTTTTACAAGCTTATATTATATACCGACCGGTACAGTTATTTTCGATCGGTATCACTGAAACAAGCCGATTTCTATTAGTACATATCGAAATGGAATCAACTATCTCTGTTATCATTATATGTTAAAATCGATACATACCAGTCAGTATCAATACGATATTGACAACACTGGTTTGCAATGTAATGACCTCAAATATTTTGGTCATATTATGGCCTCATGGTGTTTGGTCCTCTTTTGGATTCTTGTTAATAATTTAGGGTGATTATATGTGACAAATTCATGGGGGCAGGCCTAATTTAAAGGTACTCCAAACGGATGTTTTTTTTGAATTCCATCAGCCAGCCTCTGCTTACCGGCTACCACTCCACCCTCATTAATCACATTTTAAGCCTCTTAGCTTAAAACGTCTCCAAAAAGTCCAGACTGCACTAATTCGGACAAAAACCAACAATTAGAGATAGTTTAGCATTATTATTCAAAAAATTTAGATTAAAATTTCATGGTAAAAATATGAATTAAAAATATTGATATGTTTTGTGTTAGTATGAAAAAGTCCTTTGAAATACTAAAACATCAACAAATATATATTTAAAGTAATAAAAATTAAAAAATGTGAAAAAAAATCATTTTTATAAAAAATGTCAACTTATAGAGAATAAAAACTCAATTTTTTTTGAATTTTTAAACCATAATTTTAATTATAGAAAATTAAAGTCAAATTTTTGAACTCACTTACATTGAAATAATGATAAAACCTAGCTTTTTTATTTGAAAAAACTGTGCCAAGCCATTTTAAAGTTTTATGTAGATCAGATAATCCGTATATTCATATTATATTTAAATATTTCATTGTATTATAATTGTATTTAAAATTATTTATATTTATTTTAATTTTGATACGTTTTTAATTTATCTTAGATAAATTTTGAAAGTATATTTGAATCATGTTGTGTTATATTTTTTTATTTTATATGTATCACATTAAAATAATTATATCAAATAGTATCAAATATAGTGTAAGGTTAAACAAATGATGAAAAAAATAAAAAAGAAACCAATTCTTGGGCGTTGAGACTCAAGACAAGAGGCTCCATCTAGTTTTTGAAATTGGATTTTGATTAAAGAGATGGAGCTGGCTTTTACAGTGGAACACAATAATGGCATCGATACATTAGACGATAAATCTGAATATGTTTTTTTTATTCGAGAATTTATTCATTTTTCTAAAGGCAGAGGCGAGGTGGAGATTCTCTCATAAACGTAAAGAAATGGAGTCAAACTCGATTGGTTGTCCTGTTTTATTTATGTTGGAGCAATTTAGTGACTCAGTTAGTTCTATTTGTTTTTATAAAAAACAATGGTTTTGAAAAAGTTTATATTTTTTTATTGTTTTGATGATTATGTGTAAATTCTTTTAATTGTTTATAAAAAAAAATATGCATTTATACAAACAATCAGCTATTTTTTTGCCTTTTAATTTCTATATTTAAGAGAAGGATAATTTTTATATTTAAAGATGGAGCCTTTTTTATTATTATTATTATTTTGTTTTCGTTTTTAGCAAATACCTTACATTGAAAATTAATATATAATTTTTATTAATGTAAAATTTATTTTTTGTTAATTAATATATTTTCACAAAACAACAGTTAAAAAGTATAAAAATCATTTTCTCACAGAAACAAACGGATTCTAGTTGATTTAACATGCATCTTTTTTTTTTTTTTTTAAGAAGCAAACCAAATATTTTAATAGAAAAATTAATGTTCACCTTCATTAGTCGCCGTTGTTATTAAATTAATATTACAATCGAATATTAATACTAATGGAAAGTCCAACTAAGAAACGGTTGGATTATTACCATATTCCCGGCGACAGGTAATGTCTCCAAAAAATGCACCTTTATTCACGGGGACAGGTACATTAATTTAAGAAATTATTTTTTACAAAATTAAAAATAATAATAATGATGAGATTAAAGTGGTGAGAATAATAAGATTGATTTTAATTCGTGATTTGATATTTTAATTGTAAAATTAAAATTAATGGTGATGTGTTGAATTAAAAGAATTAGTATCATGATTTTTTTGTTTTGTTATTCATACGTAAAAATATTAGTATATTTTTATGTATTATTTTAAATTTATTAATATTTTTTAAATATATTTATATCATATTTTAATTTTTTAATAGAATATATATATTTACGCAAAAATATCTCATTACATACATATATATTTTTAGACATATATATAAATTTTAAAATGATAAATATTTCATATGAAAAATTTTTAAAAGTTAAATAAATAAATAAAATACATTTTAAAAAATTAATAAAGCATTATTAGTAAGGTTCAATAATTTAATTTAATGAATATATTTGTATTTTAAATGTAATTATAAAAATGATTAAAAAATTAATTTAAATTAAAAACCCAATAAGTAGAAATTTATTTAAAAAATGGAAAAATCAAAATCTTGTATTGTGTTAACGTGAGAGCATAATAATAAATTATTTATATATTTCAATAATATTTAATATTTAAATTTATTTAAAAATATTAATAAAAATAAATTATTAATGTGACTGATGACCAAGCCCTTATAAAAGCCCAAAAAGCTTCTAGAATCCCATTTCCGAGCCCTCAAACCCAGCTAGAGCCCGAACCAAAACTGCGACCACAAAAACCCATGTCCAGTATCCCAACCCATCCCACATGTCCATTGAAGATTTATCTCTTGATTTCTTCTTCATCTTCTTGTAACGTCTCCCTGGGCTAGCATCCAAATCCCAATTGGTTCGACTTCGATCTATAGTTTGCTGAAGTTAAAATCATGGTGAAAGCTGTGGTCGGGGAGGAAACTCAACTCCAGCTAGCTGAGGATCGTCTCTCTCAATCTTCAATTGCCTCCCAGGTTCAATTCTTTTTTTTTTTTTTTCCTTTTTGAAATAAATTTTACAGATATAGATAAATTATGAATTTCATAAATAATTCTTTATTACCTGTTTAAGCACAGGTTGGTCTAGTGATAGGGAAACTCAGCTCCACTCTGGACCGCGGCTTCGTGTTTGATTTAGTGCCCACTCCTCAAAACGATGCCGGACAACCAGCTTGTTCGGTTTTGGAGCCAGCTAAAGACAACACGAAAAAGGGATCGAAATCCAAATCTCGGACATCTGATTTCTCCTCTTCTTTGGTCATTGACAAAGATTGGGTCGCTGAACATGCTCGCCAAGTTCGTTTCCTCTTCTTCTTCTTCTTCTTCTTCTTTTTTAAAAAAAAAAAATTTGACCTTTGCATTGTTGAACTGAATGTGATTTTTCCCTCAAATTATGTAAATGATGTTGAATGAAGGTGTCAAGAATGATGGCGGGTGGAATTAAAGTGGTGGGTATTTATGTGTGGGCTAGTGAGGCCGCATTCAAGAATTCTAACTTGGTGCTTTGCCAGGTATTTTGCTTTTGTTTTTGCTTCAATTTTTTGTTGAAGTTTGGCATGTTTCATTTATGAAAATTTCATTAAAGTTTTGTTTTCACCAATTTACGATCTGAAATAAATGTAATGGTTTTTGTAGACTGTGAAAGGAGTTGCTGAAGCAGCATCCATTTCGGAGGATGACCTTGATGAAAGATTGCTTATTCATATATCTTATAGTCCAAGGAGGTATTATATTAGACTTAGATCCATAATCATTATTTGCCATAAATGTTTCACCTTCCTCAACTGTTTAAGTTCATTTTCTATTTTGACCTGAAAATTAATTTTTTTATTTTTATTTTTTGGTAGATGGACCTGTCGAAATTGTACACTGTCCTCGAATATTACATCAAGCAGCTTACGGCCTTGTGACTTCAAAATGGGAAGGGTCATAACTTCCCTTCAAACTTTTAAGTGCTTGTACAACTTTGATCTTAGGTAACCTGTGTCATCTAATCCTCTACTTTATCTTAATAATAGTTCTTTACCATCGCAGAGCTCTATTATTTGGCTTGAGAACACCAGTTTAACTTGTCCTCGGGACCATGTGGAGTTCACTCCACTTTCCTTAGCATCGATTTTTACCTGCTTCATGATAGTTTCTTCATGGTTCTTTTGGCTAAAGCATTAGGCTACCATGTAAAAAGGCTTAGTTTGCAACTTATTTTCTCTTTTACATTGTTGGTTCTCTCGATACATATGTTGAAAATTTTCAGCTGACAATTTTAGTCATAAATAAATATCTCTATTCATTTCTGATTAACAAAGTTATGTTTCCCAGGCTGCCAATATATCAAGAGAAAACATCAAAATCTCAGACGCTTGCTGATGTTCTCCATAGTGGAATTTCTAATTATGCTAAAGAGCTGCGAGGTGCAAAATCCATGATTGATGGAAACCTGGTGAGACTCACTCTAATCAAACTTTTGCATTTCATAGCATCTTATTCATTAGTCTTCCATAATTATGGAATGCTGTCCTTACATTTTTGAATAATTTCTTCAGCTTTCTACTATTAATTTGTTCTTGTCCTATTTTTATGTTTAGGTTGTTAATGATGAAACATGCAAAACAGATGGTTTGCATGAAGTTGAGTTGCTTCTACCATTCATGAAGGATATGTATATTGAAGGTGCTCTGGCCTTTTCTACTTTGCACTTGATTATGTTTTTACATTTGTTAAACTGTTTAAGTCTAACATTTAATAATTTATTTATATTTTGTGAAGCATGCAGCCAGAAAGATATTATAGGTGTTGTCAATTTTACTGGCACTGTATGTTCCTTTTCATTCTTGAATTCCAAGGAACCAATTTCACAGGCTGTTGCTGATATAAGGGTACCCTATATCTTCTAATTTGGACTTTATTTCTTGTATCAGATGATATCTTTGTTTTGTTTTGGTATTTCAAGTTTTGGAATGGAAATGCTTGTCCTGAGAAATAAATGTGACTAGATGTTGCATCTCTACGTTAGATGAATATAAACAATAACGAAGTTAACTATGTTTCAAAGGTATCCAAATGGATGTGAGTGGAATGGAAAATTTGGAATTCAATATATGGAATCATCTGATTTCAGTTGAGTTAGGCCTTTTGACAAGTTAAGTACAAATATGTGCATTGAGATTCTAGCATTCTCTTGCATATCAAAACAACATATTGCCCCTAAGAACCTGGTCTGAAGGGTCTATTTTAGCCTTATGTCACCTTTGGTTTACATACAGTTAGCTTGCCTCTGAGTTTTAAATTCTGTTTATGTTTGCACTTATATGATGCAATATTTTTCATATAGCGTATTAATTTATCTTATTTGAAATGTAACAGTTCATTTTGTATGCTTTAAATATGCTTTAGTGAGGTGCAGTTTCTCTTCATCTATATGAGTCATGATTACTCAAATCTCTCAAAGACCGCTTTATTTTAATTCTTCAATGTTGCAATGGGAACTTTCTTGAAATGCTAATATTCAAAGGTTATTTTTGTGTTCTTAATCGAAGAAAAATGAATGGTCTTATTCTCTTGAGTACATGGGTTTTATATTCTCGTCGTACAATTGTGTATGGCTGTGATCAGGATGATATCATCAGGAGTTTGCAAAGCAGGCTGGATATCATTTGTGATGAAGCAGAGGACCTAGGGCCAACTGATAATGGAATTATAGAAGCAAGCAATGAGTCATCATCTGAAAAGCCAGCTTCCCAACTTGTTTTACACTCCTTGAGGTGCATTAGCTGTGTTGTTGATAAGTCTCTATTTTATCAAAAAGAACCTAACTTGGAACGTTTATTTTCTGTCTCAGTCAATCAATTGCTAATTTTATCTTTCCTCTATCAATCCATTTGAGGCACGATACTTCTGTTGTTTAGAATTTTAGATCTTTGCTATATGCTTCTTCCACTGAATTACCGTGCATTATCATCATGGCTTCATGATACTAAGTTTGAGATTTGACTATGTTGTGGCTGCATTATTGGTTACATAATTTACCTCCTTTGTACACAAGCGACTTGCAAAATTTCATATGCTTTTATGTATTCATGCTTAAATCATTATGTTCAATTCCTTTATACGTGTTTTGTTGCCTCCATTTCCAAGCTTGCATCTCATTGATGAACTATTAATTCAGTTTTTTTTTTTTTTTTTTGCTGATTAACAAGTTGGAAGAATAAAAGTTGACGGAATACCCATCTTTTTTTTTTTTTTTGCAATATTGATGATCTTTGCTGCATGCTAAACAATTCAAAACAGGAAAAATTGCAATCTTCCATTACCTCGGAGGGTCTTTGTTCCATGGTTGGCGGGTACATTTATTAGTGACTATCTTCAACCATCAGAGACACTTGAGGTTCTTTTTCTTCTTCTTCTTCTGTGTTTAATTGTGGGATAACCTATTTCCTGTATGTGATCTTTGATAAACGAGTCTTTGTATTGACCCTGTATTTTTTTGTCCATGAAGCAAAACTTTTATTTGTTTAGAGGTCATTCTAATTTAGTGTTTTCAAGCTCTGGTAGGTTGTAAAAGATCATTGTGTTGAGTTGATGTCCATGGAAGCTCCAAATGATGCCTCAACAATCTTGGAACCTGAAGAAGAAGCCCTTACAGTGATCACTAGATCTTTTTGGGATGTAGTCCTCCCAGATTGTTCGACGCCTGGCTGTTCTGAGCAAAAGAGTAGAGAAATTACCAGCAAAGAGAATAGCCAGAAAACTATCAAGTCACCCAATGTAAACTTCATGACTGCTGTCATCATCCTCCTCCTCTCCGTTATAGTAGGTTACATGCTTGTCAGGAAATCATAGGGCAGTGAATGAACATTTACCAGTAATGTGGAGTGTTCTGAGAAATCAATCTCATATCTTGTACTGTTAAGTTTTATTACTTCAAATTGTCATAAATAATAATTCTTTTTAGAAAAAAATTAAAAAAAAAGGGGGAAATTTTGTTCTCAGAACTATTTCTGAACCAGTGGGCTCGTTTGAAAGAAATGGCAATTATTTTTGTACGAGAATATGGTTATTTGAATTTTCCTTCTTTGCCCTAATAAATAATGTTGTTACTCTGAAGTTGATTGATGCCTATTTAAGATAAACATCAAACGAGTATAATAAACAAGATTAATATGACACGTTTAATACATATATATATATATTATATTTGTATTTAAGATTTTAACATAATTAATAATGTGTTGTGTTTATATTTATGCGAGTTGCACACACGGATTATTAGACTCAAAACAAAACAATGAGTGTACCTTGAATTTTTCAAGTATGTATATTTGTTCACCGTGTATAAAGAATAGGGACATGTTTATTTGTCTATTTGTAAAATTGCCTTTGAAAGAGCAGAAGGTTAAAGAATACAGAAGATTAAGAATCCTTGAGAGTTCAACAGTGAGTCTTCAATTAGTTGGAAACTTCCTCTCTTAACACATTCTCTCTCGCAATTTCTCTGGGTGAGCCAAGTGGTGAATCCGCTACCACTTGGCTGCAAATATGTTGAAAACACTAACTGAGCATTTCAAATTAAACCTTATTACGAGGTTGTCGGAATGTCTCTAAATTTTCAAACAAAATGCTTATATTATAATATTACCTTCTGTCCACAACGACTATCGAACGTAGCTCACAATTGTCAAAGCTAAAAACGCATATCAGAGAGTCACTCGGATCATCAGTCGGCATTCAAAAACTTTGAAACATTTGAAAGCAAAGAATAAATATTCAAGCTAGGTCTAGGGGAAGAACATGCACGTACAATATTTAATGCTCACCGTTTGCATAGTGATGATCTAACTGTTGGATGACAGCATTTTCAAGTACATATAGTAAATGTGATTATGCCGTGGCTGGCAATAACAATCACCTGCCCGGCCTTGTCCATAGTCTGGAATATTATATGGAACAAATTGAAAGAAAAGTAGAATTAGTAAATGCAGTAGTAATGAACTACAATTTCTGTTTTAATTTCCCCAGAAACGATTACAACCCAACATTTGTTTTGGTTTTTCCTGAAGAAAATTGTTACCATTTCATAAACTGGACCATCCGTGTAGCGATTTCCTGTTCAGGCTCTGGAACGTCCGGATTCCACATACTGTCATCTTCGCCATCCATCTGATCATCAACAAATGTCCATATATAAAAGGTCTATACTTAAATACTGGTCCAATATTGAAGAGATATACATAAATATATATATATATATATATATATATCCTGTTTATAGATGTTATAATGGGTAAAGAACGCGCCATTGAAAAATCCATAGAAGGGAAAAGAGCCTGACACTCGTTAACGCTTCTCCTCATATCACAAGTACGATCTCCTCGCAGTGTCGGGAAATGATGCATTTTCAATATGAAAGTCCAAAGATGGTTCGCAGGTTTAAGGTAATGAAATGTTAAATCAAGAAAGGCTAACACGATAAATTTAAGCCATACAAGGCGGTCTTGACAAAGCTCACCTGCAATGATTTCGGGGCAATTGGGAGCTGATAATATTGCAGAAAAATTGTCATTCCCTCCGGTGTGGCCTTGACTACCAAAAACTCCAATAGCGGTTTGCATGGTCCTACAGTGATCGTTACACCATCATCAACAAATTACATTTGGAAAATGCAAAATATAGCGTTTGATTTCTGTTTCAGAGACTTAAATCCAAAGATTCTGGAAAATTGAGTTTTATACCTGTACAAAGGGAAAGTAATGACTAACTCAATCCTCTTAAGAATCCCCTAGCCTGAACATCCTTGCGAAGTTTACAAACCTGAAAAGAAGTGGAAAGATTGAACATGATTATATAAATATTTGAAGGTCAGAATTCATTCAGACTTTGACGATTGATAACAAGCCATTCAGTGTAATTTTAAATTACCTGCTGCAA
>JBBYHO010000015.1:19295358-19308133 GCA_038382025.1 Adansonia gregorii | reverse complement strand
ATTTTTATTTAGTTTTTCTTTTGAGTATCGAGGCGTTGAGGAATTAAGCAGTAATTACCAAATGAAAGCAAAGTTCTATATAGGCAGTTTCTTTTTTCTGGGGGGTGGGGATTTAATGAGGAGAGCCTATGCATTCACGTGATTCATGCTTTATATCCTCTGATGACAAAATAAATGCATCAAACCATTGGATTTGTTGGAAAGCAAGTAAAAATAGCTTCAAGACATGCATAAACATGGCCCGATACCGAGAACAGCCCCAAGCCCCCTCCTCACCCCCACCCTTCCAATAGGTCAAAGTGGACCTTGAAGGTGATGGTCTCCGAACCAGTGACACCCACACCTGCTAACAAAAGGGACCTAACATGGGGGTGTTCTGAGCCAACCCCCGCTCGGCCCCCCCATTCCCCTCCTCATAAACTCCTCTGGTTTTTCTGGCTCTGAGCCTTTTTTTTTTTTTTTCATTTGCAATTAATGTGTTTCAGAATTTCACTATCTACAGTGATACAGTCATTATAATCCAAGATTTTGCCAAAGGCAAAGGCTGCTCTTTTTGACATCAAGCTTCTTGAATTTTACAACTAAGATTTTAACCAGTCTAGCCTGCCATCCTAGGTTCCTACTAAAAATGCACTAAACATTTTTATTTCATCACTGACTTTTCAATGATTCGTGTTAGTTGGTTAAGATCATATCATAATCATCGTTTTCAATGATTCAACATAATTAACGGCTAAGATTAATAGAATAAAAGATTTGATCAAAACTATGATGACTTGTATAACATGCAAATAAGATATAATTATTATAAGATAAAATCCCTGACACCCAAAGTACATGAATCATGCATGCATAACAGGTAAAGAACCCTCAATGGTTTTTTTTAAACTTTGAAAACATTAATACTCTCGAGAGATGCAAGGGAGCAGCACGTACTTTACGAAAGCACCGTTATACCTGTTCACGCATCAAAGTGGCGAGTGAAGAGAAAATACACAAAGTGCATGGAGCCATTAAAGGGAATGGGGAGTGGGATGATCAGGTTCTTTTAACAGGTCGGTGGCAGATAACGTGGCGGAGACAGAAGGGGGAGCTGATCGTTGACCGGTAACGTGAAAAAATGACCAACACGTGCCGGTTAAACAGGTCTAAACTCAATTAAATTACCACTTCCAATGGATATAAATATTCAGTTGAGGTAAAGTTTCCCCTCTGTATTTCGCAAGGAGAGAGAGAGAGAGAAAGGAGCAGTAGATTTCAAGCCTTTTATTGTTGCAGAGATCTTTTTTGTTTTTGGGGTTAATAGAGCAAAAAAAGAAACAGAAAAAAGGGAAGAGAAAGGAGCAATATTCCACTAGTTTGTCTCTTTGCTCCTTTCTTTCTCGCATTTGATCCTATGTTCTTCGTATCTTTAAGCTTTGATACTACCCTTTTGTCCTCTGTCGCAACCTTAGATCGATCAAAACAAAACCCTTCTTTCCTATTCTTTTTCTTCATCTCATGGAAAAAGATAAACAAATGTTGAAATAGATAGAGATAAAACAGCAGCGAGAAACGAAAAAGGAAAATAGAAAAGGAAAAAGAGAGTGTGTTTTTCACTTTGCTGGTTCTTCTGAGCTTAAAGTCTTTCTTTTTTGTTCTTTTTGGGGTTACACTAAAAAAATGGGTACTGGTTGGAGAAGAGCCTTTTGCACTACAATCCCTAGAGATCCTGAAACCAGTGTTTTAGACAAGCAGCAGCATCAGCAACAGAGTCCCAGTCCAAGTCCCAGCCCCAGAAATTGTGCTAAGCTAAGCTTTTTTTCTACTGGAAGTAACCCTTCTACCCCACGTTTTCAACCTCAACCGGTTTCTAGCCCCAGTCTTCGTTGCCGCACTACTGTTGAACCATCTTCCACAAATGAAAGCCCCCCTATCCAATGCAAAACCACCCCTAAAACAGCCGCTAAAAGTCCTAGACCAATTCTCTCCTCAAACCCTTCCTCCCCTCGTTCCCCTCTTAAGCTCTCACTTTTCCGCAACAGCTTCAAGTTCAGAGTAAGTAATATCAAATTCTTAAATTTAACCTTGAAAATGTAGTTAGATATTGAATATTTGTTGGCTTATAAACTAAAGTTTTTTTGGGGTGGGTTTGAATTTGGCAGAATAGTTGTGGAATCTGTTTGAACAGCGTTAAGACAGGTCAAGGAACAGCCATTTACACAGCAGAATGCGCACATGCTTTTCATTTTCCATGCATAGTTGCTCATGTTCGTAAACATGATTCCCTTGTTTGCCCTGTTTGTAATACCACGTGGAAAGATGTTCCTCTTCTCTCCATTCACAAAAACTCAACTCCTCAAAATGATACCGTTCTGATTGAGAACACTACCCCCAGATTGGAAGAGAAAAAGATCATTGAATCTTGTTCACCGAGAATTGTCAACCAGCAAGAACCAAAACCAAAACCCAAAGCCAAGCCGTCTGATTTGAGATCTTACGATGACGATGAGCCATTGGTTTCCCCAACCGCCTGTGCTCGTTTTATTCCCATTCCAGAAGCTGATGAAAACATTGAACAAGAAGACGACGAAGACGTTGAGGAGTTCCAAGGATTCTTCGTTAATCCCAACTCTTCGTCCACCTTCAAATCCGATGAAGTACTCCCATTCAACGGCCGTGATTTGAGGAATGTCCAGGTCAGGCTATCTCCCGAAACGGCGGTCGTTTCAGTGGGCCGTGGATACGAAACTTACGCCATTGCTTTGAAAATCAAGGCCCCACCTCCCCCCGCAAAAATATTAGCTTCTTCGACGAATAGCTGCAATTCGACGTCGCATTTGGACCCTTCGCATCGTGCGCCTATCGATTTGGTTACGGTTCTTGATGTGAGCGGAAGCATGACCGGTGCTAAACTCCAGATGTTGAAACGCGCGATGCGTTTAGTCATTTCCTCACTCGGCTCGGGTGATAGGCTTTCAATCGTGGCCTTCTCGGCTAGTCCTAAACGGTTATTGCCTTTGCGGAGAATGACGGATCAGGGACAGCGAGCTGCGCGGCGCATTATTGACCGGCTCGCCTGCGGTCAAGGGACTAGCGTCGGCGATGCGTTGAGGAAAGCAACAAAAGTGCTCGAGGATAGGAGGGAGAGAAATCCAGTGGCCAGCATTATGTTGCTATCCGACGGTCAGGATGAAAGAGTCCAATCCAATGCTTCCAATCAGCGACATCAGTCAAGACACGCGTCGTCCACTCGTTTCGCTCACATTGAAATCCCGGTTCATGCATTCGGATTCGGGCAAAGTGGTGGTTACAGTCATGACCCGGCTGAAGATGCGTTTGCTAAATGCGTTGGTGGATTACTGAGCGTTGTGGTCCAAGATTTGAGAATCCAGCTCAGCTTCGCATCTGGCTCAGCACCAGCTGATATAACAGCTGTTTATTCATGTAATGGAAAGCCTACAGTTTTAACTTCCGGCTCGGTGCGGCTCGGCGATTTGTACGCCGAAGAAGAAAGGGAATTGCTTGTGGAACTGAAAGTTCCGATCTCGGCAGTCGGATCCAATCACGTGATGTGTGTTCGTTGTCTTTACAAGGATCCCGTTTCACAAGAAGTTGTATACGGCAGAGATCAAGCGCTTCTAGTACATCAGGCCCATGCCGTTCCATCATCGGCTCCGAAAATCGAACGGTTGAGATTCTTTTTTATCACAACACGAGCCATCGCGGAGGCGAGAAGGCTGATCGAGTGCGGTAACGACTTAACAAGCGCTCACCATTTGTTGGCCTCGGCTCGAGCCTTACTGATGCAGTCGAATTCGTTATCGGCTGAAGAGTACGTCAGAGGGTTAGAAATTGAGCTGGCTGAATTGCATTGGAGGAAACAGCAACAGATTATGGAAATCCAAAGGCGGAGGTTGAACGAAAGGGACAGGGAAAGCGAGTCGTCGACGATGGTGGTGATGGATGAGAACGGGGAACCACTCACGCCGTCATCGGCTTGGAGAGCGGCTGAGAAGTTGGCTAAAGTTGCAATTATGAAGAAGTCGTTGAATAGAGTCAGCGATTTACACGGCTTCGAAAATGCTAGATTTTAATTTTTCCTATGGTTTTTCTTTTAAACTTATTACAGGGGGACATGCTGGTAGCAGACGGCGCGGGTCCTTCTGCCCTGGACCATGGATAGAACTACAATTCATTGTTTGGGTTATATTTAAAAGGAAAAAAAATCGGATTTTGTTGCTGTTTTTTGCACTTAAATTAAAATCCCATTTTCGTCTACGTAAGAAAAAGAAAAAAAAAAGGGGGGAAAAGCTTGTATTTGAACTGTAGGGATTTTTCATGGTTCATGATTATCAACTTATAAAGTTGTAAATGCGAGTGTAATTGGGTTTTTATTTTTGGGGTAATTACTAATTAGCAAGTGGGGTTTTAATCCTTTCTTTTTTTTTTCTGATGCACTTTATAGTTTAAAATATTATCCTTTTGAAGATTTCAGCCTTTCAGATTGTTTAAAGTAAAAAATGAAAAGAACTGGGAAATGGTGTAGAATGATTGGGGTAGCTAGGAGTTGGAAACGATAATGATGAATGAATCATTTTCTTGATATTATATTCTCTTTGTTTAGTGCTATATTTTGCTTTTCGATTGCTGAATTATTACTGCAACTGAACCCTCCTTTCTTTCTCTTATATGTAGACTTCTGGCATATGAATGATGGGCTTCGTCTTCAGCCAGCACCTTTTCATTGCCAGTACCCATTGTTTTTGAGATATTTGGAGATTTTCAAATACCATGTGATAAACTATAAAAACGACTTTGGAGATAGAATGTTCTGTAAAAAAAATTGAGAATTGGGAGCAAATTGCATGTAATTATCAACTCTTGGAACTAATTTTGATACAAATTGGATGGTTTTGTCTTGAGTTTTCAGTATTACTTCGAGATGAATCGTTTGGTAAGATATTGAATTCTCAATTTTCTCTGACAGAAAAAAACAAAAAACCAATACCAACCAGTTTTAATTTATGAAAAACATTTACCTGATACCGAAGGGTGGTGGATGCTAGTTAGTTATCTAGAGTCTTTTAACAATCAAAATCATCCACTATAGGCCTTTCTGTACTTGATTTATGAAAGTGAACCATGGTTATCTTCTTCGAACAATTTGTCCAAACTCCATACGGATAATTAGTTCTTTCTAACATTGTATGATTTGCTTAATCCGTTGCTGTTTCTTAATGTTCATCGCTAAAATTCACTTTGAATCTAAAGGATTTATAGCTGGATAAATATCTTTGGCAGCTGATCCTCACAGCAGTAACTTTTAAATGCAAAAATGTTATGTTTACAGCTTTCTCTGCTCTGTACGTGAACCGCGACCCACTCTGTCTGGTTCACTGCCCCCCAGTACATGGTCCCACGCACGTATCAAAGATCAGAATCCTCCATTTTGAACACTCACCCAAAAAAAAAAAAAAAAAAGGCTGGTTGTCTAGCTGATCAGAATTCATACACAGTAAAAAGATAGATGTCACAATGTGACCCTTAGTGGGGTCCATTTCCTCAGCGCTTTCCTTCCTTTGCTTAGCACCAACAGAAAGTAGAGTTTTCCACCACTTAACACCACATGCGGGCAGAGCAGGGCAGCCCTTAGGGAGAGGAAGTTCCACGTTCGCTTCGCTTTAGGATTTGGGAACGTAAGTTGTTTACTTGTTTGTTATTGTTAAAACTACATTCGCTTTTTTCTATTTCCTTCTTTCGTTTCAAGAAACAAAATTTGTGCTTTTGTAGAATTCGAGAACGAAGGAAAAAAAAATTTTTTTTCCATGAAGATGTCGGGCAACTGAGGGAAAAAAAACAACGCATTAAAGGCAACTATTATTTGGGAGCTTAGGGTGCTTAGCTTCGAAGGGAGAGCCCTTTACTTTGTCCGTTGTTCAAAGTGATCCTACTCTTTCAGACCTTTTAGAGAGGAAGCAGGGGACCCCAAAAGATTTTCATGTTTTTCGATTTTGGCCCCCCTCTGCAGCCCCCCAAAATTCCTAGAGATTCTAACAGGAAAGTTCCAAAGCCCTGACTTGAAAGATTTAACAGGGCAAGGCCAAAATTTAATTATGCAATACTACAATCATAATCCAATGTAATCTATAACTGACCATCTAATTACCAGATGAGAAGCTTGTGTCAAGGAGTTTACATTCTACCATTTAGCCAGTGACAGGTTTAACTGAAAATTTGGCATTTTTATTCCGTTTCAAACTGATCGATGGATGTTCGTGCAATTTGCCGTTGTTTGCAAGTCTCTTAGCTACCGCAGTTAGTGTTTATTAGCCGACTAATGACAAAGTATATAATCCTTATCTTGTTTCAAAAGGAATAAAAAACATCATGGACCCAAAATTGCAGTTTAAAATGACAAAGGCAACAGGTGGCTACAAAAGCCTGCACGTCATCTCATTTTCACTCGGTTGTCCTTTGGATTCTAAGCCATATAAGCTGGTTTGTCTTTGGAGATAATATCAATTTCATGCCAAATGACAAAAGAAAATGGTCCTATTGTAAAGCTTCTATCAGCATTGTTAGTTGGATAGTGCTGCTGGGGTAGTTTTAACCATTACAATTCTTTGATCTCTTAGCTGATATTTGATGAACCATGTGATTTTCATGGGGGACCTTAATGTGTTTTTTGTTAATGTAAAGTCAGCATTCCTTTTAGAATCTTACTGTTGTTCGATGTGGCTCCGAAAGGGTAACAATATCAGCCGTTTAGATATCTTGGCAAACAAGGGTTAACCCCTATTTTATGCGCCTTCTTCCCATTTGGTTTTTAAAAAAAAATGAATTTTGGAGGCTAGGGGGTTACAGAAAATCTGCCATGTTTCCTTGGATCCAATACTAAGATCTGAGTACAATCTATAGGAAATTCTTTGATCATGAGATTGACTTCCATGGAGGCACCTGTTTGAACCTGACCCCCCAAAACAAATGTTCATTTGTCCTGCGGTGTCTTGTAGTATCCAGCGACAAACACGGACAACTGCATTTCAGGTTCTTGCCCCATTTTTGAGACACACAGGCAAAGTTTTGGAGGCAGCAACTTCAGTTGCGAGAGGTAGACCTTTCCAACCAGCCCATAGGAGGAGCCCATATTTAGTAGAAGTACTTGGTATAGCCCAGAATTCAATTTTCTTGGGCATTCCTAATAATAAGGGCCCCAAATCCACTAACCTATATTGAGAAACAATATGAATTAAACCTTCTTTTCAGTCTTCCTAGCCCAATTCAGTGATTAGATTAATTCCAGCGATGGGTTTTCAACATTCACCCATTAATCCCTGGCAAGAACACACACTGCAGTAAAGTCGAGGTTTTTCAGACGGCCAAGGTGCACGTCTACCCAACGCAAGTTTGATATTGCCGGTTTTCAATTAATAAGAAAAAAAAAAAGCGGAATAAATATATTTACAGAAAATTCCAGCTCTATATTAAAAAAAGTAGTAAATTAATTACAATGATTAATATTGTTCGAATAGATATCATACATTCTACAGATGAATGATACACGAATCAAGCTCACTTCATGCTGCACGTTACAAAGCCGAAAGACAAGTAGCAAACATGCCGTAGGTACGTGAAGCCAAAGTCAAACACCGGTGTATGTCTTACACCAATTAATGAATTAAAAGATGATCCGCAAGGACCTCGAATTGATAGTTACTCGACTACAGCAGACCAAGACTCATGACAACGAGAGGAAGTTCTCCTCTTATTTGATTGTGAGGAAGCGTAATTGATTGTAACGTGAGAGATTCTATATTGACGCTTACTTTTGGCTTTGTTCCACCTTGGCTCGAATTTTCTGTTCGAAAAGAGATATATCGGACTCAAGGCCGAACATTTTGTTAAGTGCATGCATGTTCTCAAGGGTTTCGCTCAGAGTTCGACTGTCGCTACCATCACATCTCAGGTGCTGCATTGGACCGTGGAGCATTTTATTCACAATTCCACGGCTGAGATCATCCACAGCCCTCCTTGTTTTCTTCGAGATATTTTCACCCATCTTTGATAAGCATTTCTCTAACTCTGCAACTCTAATTCTCTCTTCATAGGCCCTCAACTTCTTGATGGTAGGAACAGTTTCCAGTGAATCCCTCCATGCTTCAAACTGTTTTGATTCCTCAACAATAATGGCCTGAGCTTCCATTGCTTTTCGTAGTCGGTCCTCTTTATTAGCAGCGACAACCTCCTTCAGGTCATCAACATTGTAAAGTCGTGCACCTTCAACATCCGAGACACATGATCCCACATTTCGTGGAACAGAGATATCAACGAAGAGCCTTAAACCACCAACTTCAGAACTAACAGGGGGGATATCCTCGACATGCTCTTTCAAAAACAATGGGTTTTCTGATGCTGTACCGGTGAAGACCACATCAGCTTCAGCTGAACAAGCGAGCATGTCTGTAAGGGGTCTGTAAATAACCTCAACAACTTTCATCTCCTCACGGATTGCTGCAACTTTCTCCTCACTTCTGTTAACAACAACGATCTCCGTGCAACCTTTTGCCACCAAGTGCTTCATCACAAGCTTTCCCATCTTTCCTGCTCCAATAACCAATATTCGAGCAGTAGCATGTGAGGACTCAGGAAGCTTCATAAAAGCCAGTTCAACAGCAGCAGAGCTAACAGAAACAGCCCCAGCAGCAATGTTAGTCTCGGTTCTAACCCGCTTCCCGGCAGTAATTGCATGCTTGAACAGACCACTAATGTTCCCTCCAAAGCCAACAACACCTTGCCCAACTTTGACAACTTGTTTAACTTGTGCAAGAATTTGACCTTCTCCAAGAACAAGAGAGTCGAGGCCAGCAGATACTTCAAAGAGGTGCCGTGTTACATCCTTGTTGTACAACAAAAAGCGGTGCTTGCAAATCTCTGAAACTGGGATGCCACTAGTCTGCAACCAAATTGCAGTTAGTTAAACATTTAAAGCCAAATTTTTAGTTTTCACATAAAATTGATGCATGAAACTAATTTATAGAGGTAAGTATCACAAACTACAGAGTATGAAAAGTAATGTACCTTTGACATCCATTCAGTTACTTCTTTGACTCCACGATGCTGTGATAGAGCCACAACATATATTTCCATCCTGTTGCAGGTACTAAGGACGGCAGCCTCTTCTATATGATTCAAACCACACAGCTCCCCTATGGCTCGTGGCCATTCTGCTTCAGGAATGGCAAGTTTCTCACGCATCTCCACAGGTGCAGTGTGAATACTAAGTCCTATGACTACAATGCTGCTCCTTTCCTTTGTATATCCTGGAATGGACCAACAGCAAGCTTTTCAGTAAAACAGTTGAAAGTCGTAATGGGAAAATTAACATGTATGTTTTGCAAAAAGGCTAATACAGTGTACAATTAATTAAAATGCATGAAACGGGCCTTGAATATTGTGAATTCTAAATTAAAGATAAAAGGGTCTCACATCCAAAAGTTTGTTGCTTAAGAAGTCTAGAAGTTTCCAGTACATTAAAGGCCTGAAAATCATGCCAATTTAACCAAGTTGACAAAATAAGGAAGGAAACACTATGCAAGCAACTATCCATATTAGGAGTCTGTTCATGGAGACACTTTCCTTCCCCTTCTTCAAAACGAGAAATTCAGGTATTAGCTATTACTAAACTGTCAAAAATATATATATATATGTATGTATATATATATATATATATAGATAGATTGATGACGGTTTCGGTCATACAACTCCAAGGTACATATCAACTAAGGAATAGGTTATATACTTCAAGGCATACCTCAAAGTTTGGTTTTTCCCATTCAATCAACTGACAAAAGCAAAAGCAAGCAATTATTTTCGTACCCACAGTTCTGCAATAATATTTTTGTTATCTCATACAGAATAAAACTATAAAAATATACCAAATTCAAGGATCTAATAATTTATTTTATGGGTTTCTTACTTTCAATTAGCATTCCTAGTTAATTGTTGCTCTAAATATCTAAAGACTGTGAACTAGTCAAACATATCTGCTTCAAAAAGTTGAAACTTTTCAGTCCGATCACATTAAGCAAGGATTCATCAAATAACAATTTACAATCAAATGTAAATGCGAATAACACAAAATTCAGCCAAAACAAGTGAAGGAGAAGGAAAAAAAATAGCAGAATATAAAGATAAACGCACGGTCAGCTGCGGAAGTCTTGAGTTGTTCAAGAGCAGAGAGTGCAGAAGCCTTAGAAGGATTGATTTTGTCGCCTTCTGCAATGGCATCGGATTGAGCAAGTTCACATCTAACTCCTCCACTCCTCTGAGCCATACCTTTCCTTCCACCATTAGGCTTGGAAAAGGCCTTCATTTGGTGCTGGCAAGGAAAATAAGCCCCCAAAGAAGAAGCCGAAGACGATGAACAAGAATTGATCAACAAATGCTCTAATTTAGCACCGGAAAAAGTCGAAGAAACCACCATGGTTTTGAAAAACTGCAAAGCTCACGATCTAAACCCCCACCGCCCAAAAGATAAAAACCCAAATTAAAGGGAGAAAGAGACGTGAACTTAAATGGGTATTTTCATTTTTCTTTTTCTTTTTTCCCCTAGGAAAAAAAATGGAAATGCGCGTAGTTTGATTACAGATTGTTTTGGTTGAAAAAACGAAGCAGGGGAGGAAATGCAAGGGGTCAGGAGCACAGGGGCAGAGGTGGTTTTAGCTTATCGGTATGAATAATCGACCGAAAATAAAGAATTGACGGGTCGGATTAATCCAAGTTTCACCTTTTGGGAAAAAAAAAAAAAGTGGGAAAATTTTGAGTTAATATATAAATGGATGATTGTGGATGGGATTAGGCGGTCAAGGGGATTGTGATTTTGTTTTCTGAACTATGATTGGCCGATGAAACGCACGTTTTATCCACTCTTTTTATTTGCCTTCGTTTTCGTCCTTCTATGGTGTCCCCTCTCGTCACTAGCTGGGCTACCGGTAAGTGTTTGGGGATCAATAACTTGTAAAATTAAATAATTTTTTCGATTTAATAGATTTAGTTTACTATATATTATATTTAAATATAATATATAATAATTTAAATTAATTTAATTTTATTAAAAATATTTTTATTTAATTTTAATTTAAAATTTTTATATTTTTTAAATAATAAAACGAATCAATAAACTGAATCAAATTTTAACAAAGGATGCTCGATCATGAATATCTCTAGACAAAGATTGCAATTTGTTAAAACCATGGGGTTTTGATTATTCTTTCAGAAATAGCAAAATTTGCAGCATGAGGATAAAAGAACGTGTTATAAAAATAGGGATTTTAAACTTGTGATACGTCGTCGGAATAAGTCAACGGCGCTAAACCCAAAGTTGGACGGAAATATACATTTTGGCGTTGAATGAAGCGGTTCATTGTTAGTTAACCGAAGTGGTGTTTTAATGCTGTAATTGTAAACTAATTACTTACCGCTGTATGACCGGGAGGGTCATCCGGCTTTAAATTCAGGCGAGAAGTTTAGAGAGATAATGACATGATATTTGGTGTACTAAAATCAAAGGATAGTATCCAAGCATCACTGTTGCTTCTATTATTCTAATTTGTGTGCATTTCTAGCTATTGATAACTAAAGATCGGCAGCTTCACATCGTGCACTTCTTCTGGCCATTGGATTCTTTCGCGCAAAGGATGTAGAGATACATAGATAGATATTGCGATGGGGGAAGAGATAAGATTGATGGGTCGCGGCCATATGTGACGGAGATTGGGTTTTCTAAAGATTTCAGTTCATTGCCTCTCTTGTCGCCACAACTTTTCTTACAAGCCATGGAGCGACAAGTATAAATACAAATACATCGCCAAGTGTAGATGTAATAATTCAAATTTTAAATTTATTTAATATAATTTTTTTTAAATGAATGTTTGAATCGATTGAATTAAGTTTTAAATTCAAAGTAATTTTAATTTTTTTTTATAATACATTTTTTTATAAAAAAAATATCATATTCGATATATGTTTATTTTAATTGTTTAAAAAATGATATTAAATGCTATACAAAAAAGTTTCACATTGCAATAAATCAAAGTAAATGCCTCTAATTTGTATAATATCTGCTTTAATTAAGTTTTTCATTTTAAGTTATTTACAAGTTAAGAAAGATGTAAAAATGTTTTTGAAATATTGTATTTACTATCTTTCATTTTAAGTTATTTTCAAGTTAAAGTAGATATTCATATGTTTTCAAACATTTCATCATGATAATTTGATTGAAGAAACAGGAATTAAGTTTAAAACAATAAAGGGAAGGAAAAATAATTGACAGTAGGACAAGTTGCACAATGTTCCAGCCAACTTGACGCAAATTGATTCCAACTCTAGGAATGACATAATGATTTCTATCTAATTTCAAGACCTTCTAACATATCTAAATCTAATCCGACAATCTTGCCTTGCTGTTAAAAGATATGCCTTAGCTATATAATATAATTAATTAGCTTTAATATATATGCAAGTGTTTTCATTTTTGGTCTTAAAAATTCGATGGGCACAGGTACCAGCAATTTCGTGTTTTACAAAAGCAGTAACAGATGTCCAATTAACGTCAGACTCGTGTTTATAATGGGTTTTTGCTTAGTGTGAAGATTAGGGTTTTTCCAATTAAAGAAGCTTTTACCTTCAAATGTTTCTTTTGGTTCTTGTCGTGCATTCCAAGAATCTTTCACCGGCTGTCGTGTTCGTTAATGGATTTTTGAGCAGTGGTTTTGCAACACTGGACTTCGATAAC
>JBBYHO010000015.1:19255541-19280197 GCA_038382025.1 Adansonia gregorii | reverse complement strand
GGTTAACATTTTCTAAAACCTGTCATCTTTGACGTATTTTTAATTTTTGAATGAAAAGAGAAAGAAAAAAAAAAAAAGGAAAACAATTTAAGAGGCGCAATTTGCCATGGGCGCATGTTAGTGACTAGTGTATCGAGCGTGGAAGCCCATTTCAAGACGCCCACCTTAACCCTATCTCCTTATAATGAGATTTCAACCTCTCTCTCCCACGGTACCTATTTAAATTTTTTTAATAAAAAAAAGGGGAAAAAACGAAACTTCAAAATTTCTAAAAATTGTCTCCTCTCTCTCTTAATGCTCCCTCCATTCCAAACCCCTCACCGCTCAAAACCCTAACCTTTTCGCCTCTTTTAAACTATCACAACCCACGAAATCGATCAAATTCTTCAGGGGAAGCCGAAGTCGAAGCCATGGCCATTGCAAATTCTAGAGACCAAGCCCTCGCTCTCCTCATCGCCGCCAACAACCACGCCGATTTGGCGGTCAAGCTGTCATCCCTTAAACAGGCCAAGGATATTCTTTCCTCTCTCGATTCTTCCTCCGTTGCCGACCTCTTCCCTTACCTCACCGACCTCCAGCGTTCCCCCCACAGCCTCGTCAGGAAATTTCTCGTCGAGTGAGTTTCAAACCCTGATTCTACTCTTTCATTCTTCCCCTTTTTTGTATTAACTGTTTATAATTTTGATTTATTTTTTAAAATCGTGCCGTTGCCTGCTGACCAGCTTCTTTTTCTTAATTTTGCGATTAGGCTGAATAATAAGCTTCGTATTTTGAGTTTGTCGTGTATTTTGAATTTATTAAAACTGGTAACTTTTTTTTTGGGTTTAAATTTATACAACTACTGATCTGATTGCTTAGGAAGGGTTGGGTTGCTTTCTCATCTCATTGTTGGTTGCTAGGATCCTATGTTATTGCTGAAGTTTTATTCCCTTTTTTTTGGGTCAATGGTTGGCAGGATTATTGAAGATATTGCATTAAAAGCAATAGAGCATTCTTCTATCCTTGTACTTGTGTTAGTAGCATTTCTAAGGGATGCTGACTCCGATGTTATGAAGCAATCAATTGTTAGTGGCACAAGTTTCTTCTGCTGCGTCTTGGAAGAAATGTCATTACAGGTTACTTATACTTCTATGCTTAAACATGTCTTACTAACTTAGTTAGATATATGTATATTGATGATTTTTCCCATTAGCAATATATTTTATGTCTCCATGTAAAATTTGAGATTTCGAGCATGTTTATTGAAGATGTTTTTGGTTACTTTTTTCTGATTATTTTAAGTGCACGATAATATGTTCATTGCTTAGTGCTGCTGCCTTTACATTCGTAATCTGAATTACTCCAAACAATGATGATAGGATCCTTTTTTTCCATTTGTTGTATATTCTTATTTGATTCATCTATCAAACTATCTGGTTTTCTTATCTATATGTAAACATTTTTGATTTTTTTCTGGGAAATTTTAGTTTCAGCAGTATGGTAAAGTTGACAAATGGCTTGAAGAACTATGGATATGCATGGTTAGGTTCAAGGAAGGTGTATTTTCCATTGCTTTCGAGGTATGACTTATTTACTTTGGCTGTGTGAATTGTAAACAAATATTTGCTAATTTTCAATGGTTGACTGCGTTACTAGTTAGATACTGTTTATAAATTGAAAGATTGGATGGAGAATTTTTTAGTACTGAATTAATTCTAGGGAAACTTGTTGGTTTCTTGTTGAAAATTTATATGCTAAATAGCTTTTGGTTGATTTTCTGTACAAGAAGATGCATGATTGAGTAGAGACTTCACATCTAACATGAGATACTAAATATGACATAAAAGAAAATTTCATTAAAACATATGAGTAATGTAATCAAATGATAATTAAAAAAATAAATACTATCGATAGAATGCATTAAATAGGTTTAAACTGCAGAACATTTTTGGCTGGTTCCGCTTAAAATTTTTGATTAAGTGGTGTTCACAGTGAGTAACCGAAGATAGTTGAAATCTTAAATCATTGCACACTAAAAAATTCCTACTAATTGAAAATTTTTGATGATTTATCAAACAAACTCCTTTGTTCTGATGTCCTTCATTCATTTCATAATATTGAATAAGTGTTCCTTTTGCTTTCCTTCTTCCTTCTCCTTTGGCAAAATGGATGGTGGGTGGACTTGCTAAAAGGAGAAGCTTTTGATTGAGTTGCTTCTTAAGGTTAACAGCAAGAAAAATTTACAGGATATTAGGTTTTATTATATCCATGTTTACAATATATAGAAACTGTATGTCAGAAAGGTATTTTATCTCTGTGAAATATGTGATCTAAATGACAAACTATAAGCTAATACCTATATTTTTATTTGGAGGTTCTATAAATTAGCATGGCAAGTCCCTCCCTCCAAAACATTGGGTTGACTAAGTTTATGGTACTTGTTTGATGGCTTTTGTATGCTCATGTGCAAACATGTAGTTGTTGCTCGCATTTTTATTTCTTTTCCCTCACTTTCGTAACTGTCTGTCTTTTGAGAATTTTTTAATTCTATGGTTATAAGATCTGTTATTTTCCACTTGCTAATCATGTCTAATTGATGTTTCTTTGATTTAAATTTGTAGCCTGGTCCTGTTGGGACAAAGTTGCTGGCGCTGAAATTTTTGGAGACGTATGTCTTACTTTTTACATCTGACAACGTTGATTCTGAAAATTTGCTTGAAGGTATTGCATTCCAATTGTTAGGGGCCCAAAGCTCTCTAGGACATGATCTGTTTTAAGGCGCATGCAACTGTGTTTTGACTTTTTGTTTTATTCTTAGGCCTTCCATATTGTTGTATTCTAGTGGCTGTTTTCTTTGGAAACTTATTTCTTTATATGTTTCTCTAGCTACCAGAGGAGGTAGACAGACTTTTAATGTATCATGGCTAAGTGGTGGTCATCCTATTTTGGATCCAGCTGCACTAACATCAGATGCAAACAGGACTCTTTTCATTTTACTGGACATGTTGCAATCAGCCAGTAGCCTTCCTGGCTCTGTGACAATCACTGTTGTCAATTGGTGAGTTTTCTGTCACCATTAGTCAATTTTTTTTTGGTTTGTTCTGCAGTTTATGAGCCTTCTTCTAAATTTATGGTTTCTTTTTCTTTCTTTTTGCATCATTGTTGTGAATACTTCTGACTACCTAGTTTTTAATTAAATTTGGAAACTTGGAGTTTAATTTCTTGATCATCTATTATTTTACCTCAATACTAAATGTAGGATGAGCTTAAGATCATAATCTAAAAGACTAATGTTTTTGTGGACGTCTCCAAATTCTTGAGAGTTCAAACTTTATCAGCTGCTAATTTGTCCATGGTGCAACCCTGGATAGGTGTAACCCTCCCTTGCCCGAGATAAAAAGGACTAACTGGATGTAAAAAAGGACGGTGTTGGTATCAAATCTCATTGGTCAAGAATCCTGTACAGATTGCCCTTTTGCTTTTTCCCATTAATGTTAGAGCTGGGAGCTTTGTTTGTAGCCTCATTGTGCTGTCCTTTTTCTTGTGTCTTTTGTGTCCAAGATAATATTATACCCTGTTATTTCTGAAGAGCCCCTACTTTAAAGCTAGAAGCTGACAGTTTCGTGTAATGCTACTTTTCTATATGCAAACTTATTGATTGCATTTACTGTCATATTAACCTTTATACATATGGGGACTACAGTGCATTTAGCATTTTCCCTCTGTTTTACCATCTTTAAAAGTTTTGGAGGGATTGCTGAAGCTTGGAAACAGGTTGTAGTACAAGTTCAACTGCGTGTTTGTGATACCATTGCAGCATGCTGTCCAGCTCTATTTTGAGGAGTTAATGACCTTGGATCTGCATTGCTGGTTCAGATATTGGGAGTTACAGGCCTAGACAATGTTCACATTTGTGTAATATGGAGCACGATTGGCCAATGATAGAAATGGTTAAGCGATGGCTATAACGGTCAGTCAACTTTGCTGAGAACCTTGGTGATCAGGCAACGCAGTAAACTATTAGGAGGATCATATTATTATTTGGGTTGTGCTGTATATTTTGTACAGCTGAAAATGTGCAAGCTACTTTAAAATGTATTGGTTATTTTACAACGGTTGATGCACATTAAGTAATTTAATAATCAAAATTCTTTTGAAACTGGGGATCATTCCCCTAAATCTACCATGTTTCCATTTTGTGGTTTGCAATTTTCATTATACTTATTGTTACGATGCTGCATTCTTTTTTTGAAGCTAAGTTTGTTGGTTTTGTGGTCAACAGTACGACTTGAGACTACGTTCTGTGCAAGCTCTTCAGCTGTTAGATATTGGCTTAAATGCCTTTTTCTTGTATTACTTCTCTTGATAGGTAATTGATTGGCCCTCTTTAGACCCGGGTCTTTGAAATAAGCCGTACTGCACGGGCACAAAAGTGGTTGGATGCAAAACCTGTTGCTTTCCAAGAAAATCTTTGAGTTTAACCACTGACACTTCCTGCTATGTCTCAAACAGTTTTCAATCTGTTTGAGGGCAAACATTTTGATTACGTATAAGGGTTTTGGATAGGGCATGGTGGTCCTATGTTGTTATCTGTGGAGTGGTATTTTAAGCACATTAACAAATTACTAAGATTTTGCTTTCTTTTCTTTTTTGTTTTCAAATGTACACTTTTTATAGGTTGGGATTGTAATGTGGGTTTGTTATTTTTCAAATGGGAGAGGGCATCATAATCACTTTTGTACCATTATCATCAAACCTACCTAGTTTTTTCTGAGATATAATCTTAGCAAGTTTTTCTTTCTTTCCGTATATAACTTTCATGATCGCTTTTATACCATTATCATCAAAACTACATAGAGTATTTTTTTGGCCAGAAACAAAGAGAATTAGAAGAGATTTCGTAATTTGAAAGATAATCCTCAATCTTATCACTTGCAAGCTTGTTTAGAAAATTGTTCAAAATTTTTGTTTGATGAGATGGTGTGTGCTTCCGGCTTGTTCATCAGTCTATTGCTACTAATATCCAGTTTATTTGTTTGGCATGTAAATACTTAAAATGAAAGAACCAAGGGCAGTTAAGTTTGCAGGTTGCACCATCTTTTATATTTTAAGCAGGTTTGCATACATGGTTGGAGGTTATGCAAGAAATATATTCACAGTTTTCTTAAAGGATAACATCCTCATTGAAATGGGATCCTCATTGTTTACATTGGGATACCTAGCAGCTGGGAAAGATGGGTGATATTGTGTTATATATTGAATATTTGGGCTAAGCTGTTCAGAATGATCAAAGAATAAACAAGCTTTAAACTGGTCAAGGAAACTTGTCTGCATTTTTAAAGCCTTTATTGGACTAAATATCATTGTCTATACTTGGAAAATACTAAGTTTTACTTCAAATGTTAGAAAATTTATATTCCAAAGATAAAATTCCTTGAACTCTCTGTCAAATTTGTTGGACTGTAATTTATTGACAATATTGAGATGTTGCTTCCCCACATGGCATGTACTTAGGTCATATGATATACTTATGCATGAACTTGAGAATTCTTGAAGGCATCTTATGGCATTTTCAACATTGAAATAATTTTAGATTTTTTATTGTTATTATTATTATTATTATTATTATTATAAGGTTGTTGGAGCCATGAGGAACTTTGAATGATACTTTTGAAAGGTCGTTTATAAAAGATCCTTGTTTATGTGATGTTGCATCCGTTAGTTGGTCTTAGCGTGTGCTGAATTCTTCTGTGTATTGATTGGATATAGAGAACAAGTGTTGTTGGTAGACATCTATAATGGCTAAATGGATATGGTTCTTAATAAGTTCTAAGTTATTTCTCAGGGTTTCAGTGGTTGCTTCCATTGAGGCACTCTGGGAAATCAAAGAGTAAAGTATAACATTTTCTGATTTCTTAGTAATATTTTTTGATGTAACTCCCTTGAGGCAGCATCTGCTAGGGTTGGCTGCATGCCTGCTGATGTTATGATGCATGACTAAATACTGCTTTAGATACATTGCAGGTTAATTCCTGCAGTAATCAGTGAAGTTGGAGGTTGATATGCCATGAAAAATTGAGTTATTTGCTTCCTATGTTGCTATTAGAATTTATTATTTTTCTATATTTTTTCTCCCCCCAATATTTTAGCTGAATTGCAATTCTTGTCATCTGTTGAGTTTTAGGGTAATAATGACATTTTGATTTTCCATAATATCTTACCTGTGTACGTTTCAACAATGCTGACCTGAACATATTTGATTGATTTTTATTATAATTGATGTCTCTATGTATTAACTGTACTGTATGTTTTCTGTAGCTTAAAAGAACCATGAAGTCATAGCGTTCAAGGTCTGAACTTGCTTGAGTCATGATGTTTTAAATGGCATTACATTTAAGTATTTTTTTAGGGTAAGTGATTTTAACTAGTTTGCAACAAAGTGACTGCTTTATACATCATCAAGAGCATGAGTTAAAAGGGTGATGAATATGCTTTTACATGTGACTTGGTCTCGATGAAAATTTAACAGAGCTCTTGAAATGCAAGCCTTGTTGAATATGGAGAACTAATCTGAATCGCATGTTATCAGGAGTCTAGTAGTTAAGGGAGATTTATATTGTATTAGTTTTACTGCCACTGAAGGTTGAGTTGTTTAAGGATTTACTCTTTTGTTTCTCTCACTTTGGAGCTGCTTGAAATACTTGCTCCCAGCATTTTGGATCGGTTGGCTTAATTGCCGTAAAGCATATGGAACCTTATTTTCTTTTTTGTTTTGGGGTCATATTCTGTTGGATCGCCTAGTATAGATATTCTCAGTTGGTTTGTGAACGAATATAAAGGATCCAAGAAAGCGTACGGAAAAAGGCCCCTCTCTCTCTCTCTCTCTTCCCCCCCGCCCCCATTCCCAGTTGTGTATAAGATGTATTTACGTAATGTAAGTCTGACTTTATTCATAAAGTTGTTTCCCAGTCTGCCTATCAAAGCATGTTCAGTTTGAGTTATTGCTTGACACATCTGGTTGAGAAACTAAAAAAAAAAAAATATAGAAAAAACTATCATGGCGTAAATTTTTGTAAATCCATTTTTCTGAAACCCATTATTAAAAGGTTGTCTTGTGTGGAAGCACTTGGAGCAATGGTTGCCAAATGGATTATAGCGGCTGCTTTGATGTTGACAATTGACTGTTAAAAGATGTTGGGTGTGCAGTGGCGTTTTGTTGCTGCATTCTCTTTGCTGATGGTAGTGGTGGAGATGGGCTTTTTATTCCAGTGCATGTCAGAGACTTAGAATTTTGGATTCTGAATTGACTATATTAACTAGGTTCAAAACCGAAAATAGTTGAAAAGGGAAAGTTTGCTTATGGTAGTAACAGTTGATGATTGTTGAATTAAGTATTATACTAGCATGCTCTGTTGGTAATGACACACAGTGGAGTATTTACTGTCACTGGCTGTCAATGGTTTATTTCTGTCTTTTATTCGGGAATATCCTGCTGAAGTGTTAAGATATGTTGCTAAATATTGGTTTATTGATGACATTTCAAATAAGATTATAAAAAATTATTTTGCTCTGCTGATGTAGTATGGATGAATGTGGAGAATTAAGTTGATATATAGAGAGAGCTTCATTGGAAACTATTGGTAACAGTCAGTAAAAAGCTTGGTTTTGTTGCAGCGGCTTACCAGAGCAAATTATAAAATCTTGGAGATGGAGCATTGAAATGACTAATTGATTTCATGGAAAGGTTGTTTGTCTCTTGGGTGAAAGCTATTGATTAAAACAGAGATTTTACATCAATAACGGATGCGTAACCAAGGGTTTTTTCTTGTATATTTTTTATAGTCCTTTCTTAGTTATTTTGTTGTGGGGTTATGATGTGTTGCTTCAGGTTCCTAGTATTCTTACAGTGTGCAATTGCTTCTGGTTTCCTTTATTCTTGGGTACATAAGATCACATTCTTCTTAGAAGCTCTATCACTGATAGAGAAGAAGGTTGGGGGGTGGGTATGGTTCTATCAAAATGAGGCTCCTTGGAGGAGCAAATCAGAAACAATCTCTCTCTAAATTGTTCTATTTTCCTACTTCTGTACTCTAATTTTGTCTAGAAATAGCTTTAGCTCTGAGCTATTTTTTTTTTGGCATTCTTGTATTTGTTTGGTTAAGGAACTTGAATTATTTTTTCACTGCTACAGCTACTATTATTATTGTTTTTCTATAACTAATTCACCTTTTTTTTTTGACAGTCTTGCTGCCATAGCAAGGAAGAGGCCCCTCCACTATGGCACTGTTCTATCTGCACTGCTCGATTTTAATCCAAACTTTGAGACAGTTAGGGGATGTCATAATGCCAGTATTCAGTATTCCTTGAGAACTGCGTTTTTGGGATTCCTGAGGTGTACTTATCCAGCTATTATAGAGGTAATTTTTTTAGAACTTTCGGACAATATTGACACCAATTAAAGGAGCTAAAGATTTTTTTTTTAGTAATTAATTTGCTATTTATATTATACGAATCTGTAAGAATTGACAAAATTGTCAGCCAAGTATTTAGATTTTATAATTATCTTTGTCACCCTCCTAAATGATTGATTACTTTCTTGGTGGAATTATTATTCAAAGGCCGAACGGTCAATGGAAATATGTATTATAAAGGTTTTTTTTGTTTTGACGACTCATGGCTTGTTGAATGTAGAAATGACACTTAGACCTGTAAGGCCAGTAATTATGAACTTTAAGGTTGTTCGGTGCTCTTTTACCTGACAAGTTGGGTATTATTTTTGATGATCAGTCGAGAGAAAGATTGCTTAGAGCTCTACGAGCAATGAATGCTGGGGATGCTGCTGATCAAGTCATCAGACAGGTTGAAAAGATGATAAAAAATAGTGAGCGTGCTTCACGTGAAGCTCGGTCAGGCAGGGTAATGATCTCTTCTGGAAAGCTGTTTAGTACATAATAGTAGTTATAAGTTTCTGTCAGTGGTAAGAGTTACTACTTGGTAGCTTTTACCAGTTTCTCATGGTAAATGACGTCTGTTTGTCAGGATGATCAATCATCAAGCCAAGCATATGTTTTAGGGGATTCGTCAAAGAAAAGATCTACGCCTCATGATAATGAAGAACTAACAAATAGTTTTGAGATGGCCTCCAAGCGTGTTCACTCTGGTCCTAATTCCCACTCAATATCACCCACTCAAATAAATAATTCTGGGCAGGATTTTTCTTTTAATGGACAATCTCCTAATTTTCCTATTTCGGATGCTAATTTAACTCCTGTTGAGCAAATGATTGCAATGATTGGTGCTTTACTTGCTGAAGGAGAAAGAGGTGCTGAATCTCTTGAAATTCTTATTTCGAAAATTCATCCTGATCTGCTGGCTGATATTGTCATCACAAATATGAGGCACTTGCCTAAAAGTCCTCCGCCATTATCAAGGGTTGGAATTTCACCTATAACTCAACAAGCAGTTTATGTAAATAGTCCTGCTCAAGTTGTCTCACCTCCTGCGTCAACAAATTCTTTGCACTCTTCTGTTTCCACAGCACAATTGCCCTTTACTTCAGCTTCTACAACCAGTTCATCAATCTCTGAAGCATCCACTGTCAATTTTGCTGCAGATTCCAAACGTGACCCAAGAAGGGTAACCACTTTGTCATAATTTGTTGCTTTTTAAATTATTTTAGCCTTTCCCAGATAGGAATTTTTTACTTCCATTTTTCAAATGGAAGTTAACGCTGACTTTTTCAGGATCCCCGTCGTCTAGATCCACGATGGGCTGCTGTATCTGTTGAAGTGCCATCTCCACAGGACACTGGCACTGTAATGGCTAAGTTTGATGGCTCTATTTCTAATAAGCCTCCTTCAGTGCCAGTTGTTGAATATCCTCCTGTGCATTTAACGTCTGTCCAAAGTGATGATAAGCTAATAGAAGGTCAATCTGTTCCTGAGGTTGTGCAACCAGCTCTTGGAGGGGATGTTCTAGGTCGTGATGGAGACATTGTTCCCATTCTAGAGGGCAAGACCTCTTCCAATCATGCACTTTCTCCTCCTCATACATTTGATGAAGATTCGGCTGAAATGAAAGTAGATGCTGAAGTGAAATATGAGACTGATGCATCATCTTTTTCCGAGTCTGAGCAGAATTATCTGGCTTCTACAAACATATCTTCCTTGGATGAGACTGGTCGGGATTTACCTGTGCTACCACTATATGTTGAGCTAACTGAAGAGCAGAAAAGTAGTGTGAGAAAATCAGCAGTTCAACGGATCGCTGAATCGTACCTGCATCTTCATTGGTCTGACTGTAGCCAAACGCACATGGCATTACTTGCTCGATTAGCTGGGCAGGTGAGAACTATGTTTACTGATTTCTCTCTCTTCTCTGAATGTTTGCTGCTCCTCTTTTCCATGACTTCTCATTGTATTTTTTAATCGAAGTTTGTCGTTATGCAAGCTGCTAATTAAATCAAGAGTTTAATGCTTTGTTGATATCAACATGCAACTTACATGCTGCATAATGTACGGGGGGCAGATTATCAGGATATAATTAGATTTTTAAATGAAGGCATAAAATTTGTTCTGAGCATCACCTGCTTGAGTTTTGTTGCTTAAACCTTTCCCTTTATCCCCATCTAAAAGCACTTGAGAAGAGAGAACTACCTTGCTTAGAGCAAGACCGATTCAAATATTGAGTAGATAGCATGCCGGAGGTTCTGTGAGAATAGCAGTCTGCTTCTAAGGCCAATAGGCTGATGGCAGCTTTTATAGTATAAGCTTTTCCACTGAAGTGCTCTGCAAATTTGCTTTTCGCTGTGTGTTGACAACTATTAGTGTAGGGCAGGTTTGGGGCAAGCAAATCTGGCTGTGTTACTCTTTTTGGAACAAACTACCGGTGAAAATGAGGGATTCTTAGGCCTATGGTTGTGGTTAACGTGGGTTGGATTTGATCAAGTTATTATAGGAAAAGACAGACAGATCCGTGTCTCACTAGCCTGAGATAATTAGTTTCATGGATCAAAAGCCTTCTAAATAGGTACACCTTTGCCCCAAGCTGAAAGTCATAGTTCCTCCCTGGGATATCCTGAATTAATGTCCTCTTCCTTTTCCGGATGTGCTAAATCCTCCCCCCCCCCCCCCAACAATATCCAAATTGATATTCTCATACCCTGGTCTTAACTAGTGATCAAAATGCTTGTATCTTGTACAAGTTACGCTCTTGAAAACTTACTAAATTGTATAACTATGAATAACATCTAGAATTATGATGGATTTCAGATCCTTGGACTAATAGAACTCAATGCATGTTTTATTAGGACCATATGCGAAGTGATATATAAAATCACATGGTTATTGTTTCCTTTCAGATTGATGCTGATGATGAAGTTGTTGTGATGCTGGGAAAACAAATTGTTGTGGATTACCAACAACAAAAGGTATTCAAGTTGTAATTTTTTACTTTTTTTTCTGCATTTGAATTTTTCCTTTCTTTTCTTTTGTTTTCTTCTGCTATTTGGAAGTTTTCTAGTGGGTGGTATAATAGCTAGAAATCTCTCTCTCTCTCTCTGTGTTACAGACTTACACACACATGCATATTCTCAGCTGCGTGGTTCTTTTCATTACATGATTTACATTTTTTTTGATCAATTTGGTGTCTGGCAGTGGCATCCAGTATCTTGTTTGTCCAGATAGATTGCTTTGGATTAATTTTACAATGTTCTCATCCTTCTAAGTTATTCTGATCTTATGGCTATTTCTTGTTGTTGTTTGATTGTCTTTGCAGCTTTGTGCCATATAGTATGGTTGAATCTCAATTCTTCATCAGAACTACTAGATTATTTTTCTTGTGTTTATTTGTTGGTCTAGAAGGAAAGTGTGGAAGCAATTTTCTTGTTCATTTCAGTTTATTTCCTTGATGGATTTCAGTGCCTACCATATCATACTTTATCCATGTTTAGTACTGAATTTCATGGATTGTTGTTTTTACGTTCACAGTGATTCTAGGTTGTTTGTCCTTGTAGGTTATGGGGTTCAATCAATCCTGAAATTATATTACATTCTTATTTTTGCATATTGGTTCCTCCCTTTCAAACTTTGTAACGCTATGTTAAACTCTGATGGTTGTCAGGGTCACGAGATTGTGTTGCAAGTTCTCTACCATCTGTATTCTCTCACAGTTTCAAATTCAGATGATAACTCTTCATATGCTGCTGTTCTTTATGAAAAATTTCTCCTGGCAGTGGTAAGCTCTTATTTAATAGAACCAACCTAGTAATCATTTTTTTCTTAGTCATCCATTTATCTGATTTATTTTCCTGCAGGCCAAATCTTTGCTGGACAATTTTCCAGCCTCAGATAAGTCATTTAGTAGACTTCTTGGTGAAGTTCCTTTCCTTCCTGACTCTGCGTTGAAACTATTAGATGATCTCTGCTATTCTAAGGTTTTTGATGTAACTGGGAAAGAGATTCGTGATGCTGAGCGTGTGACACAGGGTCTTGGTGTGGTGTGGAGTTTAATTTTGGGACGTCCAAATAACCGGCAAGCCTGCTTGGGTATAGCATTGAAGGTAAGTTGGCCAAGACAATATTTTAGTAATGATGTTCATAGGTTATATGCTTTAATCTACACTTCTTTAATGCCTCTCTTAGAATTCTCTGCTATTGTTGCTGATGTTTTACCCGTGAAATGATCTAAACTTGCATGACAATTATCATTCAGATTGTCTAGGCTATAAATTTCCACATGGAATGGTGAAGCATCGTGGAATGCATTTAGCCTCAGTCTAGCGTTTTTGTGTCTGACTTATTTCTTCCTTTTTCTTGTTTTCTTACACTTGTTCCCTGATGGCAGTGTGCTGTTCATTCTCAAGATGAAATTCGAGGCAAAGCTATTCGGCTGGTATGAGAACTTGCTCCTTTATAATGTCCTGTGTTTCTGCTATCAAGCCTTTCAAGATTTTGGCTTTTGGTTGCAAAGGCAGTCCTTTCTCAGTTTTTTAAGTTTACATTGCACAGGTAGCAAACAAACTTTATCAGCTGAGCTACATATCTGGGGACATTGAGCAATTTGCAACAAATATGTTGCTCTCAGCTGTGGATCAGCATGCTGCAGGTGCAGAGTTTTCACAGGCTGGGTCCATTGATGAAAGAGGCGAAAGTGAGGTTGGGGAGAAGTTCTAAAAGTTGCTCCTTGTTTGCTTTTCCAAGTGTGCCAAACTTCAATATTTAGATGGTGTCTAATAAGGATTTTTGCCAGCATTCTGAAGTACTTGTGAGATAAAGTTGGATTAGGGTTTTGTTAGCAATTTCAGTTGTTTATTTTCATGGTCTATATTTTGCATATGCTTAAAAACTGCATGAAGTGTATCTGCTTTTGCTATCAGGTTCTATTTTGTGAGTTCTTTTGCATGCCTTGCCCTGAGAACCTGAGCCATTTTTTAGCATATATGACCAAGGAGTTAGACAAACTAGAAGCATGTCCTGGTTCATAAAAATCTAGACTTTTGGCCAGTCTTAAATTTGTTTCAATTTTTTATCTTTCCTTAATTTTTTTTTTTTTTGTTGCTGCAAATTCTACTCAGGTTGGAAGCAGGGACATGTCTACCACTGGCTCCCAACTTTTAGAGCCCAGAGCTTCTGGAATTGACTCCATGAATACAGAACTAACAAGTAATAGTGCTTCACTAGTGTCATTTGCTGAAGCTCAAAGACTTACTTCTCTGTTTTTTGCTTTATGCACAAAGGTTTGTTTCTGTTGACCGTTTCCTTCTGTTTTTAATTCGTGTTTGTGGTGTGTGTCTGTGTAAGGTTAATTGATTTTTTTTTTTTTTTTGGTTCAGAAGCCTAGTCTTCTTCAACTCTCATTTGATATCTATGAACGAGCACCAAAAACTGTTAAGCAGGTATGTCTTGCTGTTTCCATGTTATTCATTGTTTAATTATCAGGATTAAATTAGATAAGGCTGCTTGTCCTTGTAATCTGTTTTCTGGTGTATGCAGGTCGATGTAGCTTCACTGAAAATATGCATGGTTTATAACTTTTTATCAGCTCAGTTAAAGTCGTAGAGTAATAGCGTATGTTTACTGGAAATGACATAGGTTGTAGCATGACTTAGTTTTAATAATTTCCTGGCCTCTTTAAGCCTAGAGCAACTCTTGTCAGGCATTCAGAACATCAGATCCTTTCTGAGCTGGCAGCAGTTAGGTTGCTTTGAAAGTTTGAATTCGGTCCTCAGCCTCAAGCATGTCTGATACAAATATAAAATTAAAGTGCCTGTAGGTAAAGTCAAGTTCTAAAGTCAATAGGTGGTTTGATCTCAGTTGAACTAAACCACGGATCTTCATTTGTCTGTTGTCTAATAATCGTTTAGGTTGTCTCATGGGTTGTAAATCAAGACTGAATTTAATTAGGCCAAGCTATCATGAATCTTGATCTTTTGTTTGTGGCCCTTGGCTGTTGCCAGTTTTAGCTTCTTGTTGAATATAACCCATCTGAGTGAAATTGTAGGTGCAATACGCAATTCTCTTTTCTTTCAATACAGAACTCTGAAATATTGTCAGAATCAGTGACTGCCTTTGTATTAGAACCATAGATACTTGCCGATCCATGTCTGTAGTTGTATGAGAAAACTTGAGAGATTCTGCCAGATGCTGGGTAGAATGGCTGCTTACACGATTTAAACTTTCTTGGAAATGTGATCCTTTCTTGATCAAGAAACTTAGTTCTGGTTGAATAATTAAACTTCCTTTTCCACCAATGTGTTACTTTACTTGATCATAAACCGTTAGTGGTGCCTTAATTTGCAGTCTTTATTTATCGTGATGCAGGCTATTCATCGTCATGTCCCAATTGTAATAAGAGCCTTAGGTCAGTCTTATTCTCAGTTGCTGCAAATAATATCTGACCCGCCACAGGGAAGTGAGAATCTTTTGACACTGGTAGGCTCTATCTCCATTTCTATTTGGAAATCTGTTTTACAATGGAACTCTATTTCTTCTGTTTATTCTTGTATGACACTGATAGCAATTTTGTTTCCTGACAAGGTGCTGCAAATGCTGACTCAAGAGACAACCCCTTCTCCTGATTTAGTTGCTACCGTGAAGCGTTTATATGAAACTAAGCTGAAGGTTTTTTACCCAATATTTTCTGCCGGTTACAGTCCTTACCATGATTATACTTCTGCTATATGAACCCTTGTGACTGATTACATGCAGGATGCTACCATCCTTATTCCAATGTTATCTTCGCTTTCCAAAGACGAGGTTTGTTCAGGATCTTGTTATTTTTCTTTCTTTTCTGTTCACTTAGCGTGACTGTGTGTTCATGCATTTCAAATACAAAGAAAAGATTAATTATTAGTGGTGTTGATCGGATTTCATATTTAACGTCCCTCCCTGACATGGCTCCTATTCTCTGCTAAATAACTTAATTTTATCGCAAGAGTGGCATTATTCAAGTTGGGCTCTATTCATTCACTGTTCTCAGGTGTTACCTATTTTCCCTCGGCTTGTGGACCTTCCATTGGAAAAGTTCCAGCTTGCACTTGCCCACATATTACAGGTATATGTGAATCATGCAATGCAATTTTTGTAATTTCTTTTTTGCCTTGAGTATGATAACGTTTTCCCTTGCTGGTGATTTTCCACTCTTAGACTTGAAATGTTAGGACACATCAGGTCTGCGTCTAGTTCTCTGACAAGTGACTTCAGTTTACTGCCTTGTTTTATCAATCTGAAGAAACATGACATTTTTGGAATCGGCAAATCATGAAGATAGTGATTTTAGCATCTTCTCTTTCTCTGAGATAGGGCCATAGGATCTTAATAATTATTTGGGTTGATAAAACATCATCTGAAAAATAATAATGTGCATTTTCATTTCTTGAAGCTGGACCTTAGTGCAATTCTAATGCTGGTTTTTGTTTTGTTCTTCTTGGGAAAGTGAACTTACTTTCAAAACTTAGGCCCAGGCCCCTTGTGATTGCACTTTTGCTACTGGTTTTTTTGTATTTTCCCTTTTCTTTCTCAAATTTTACTATCAAGAAAATTAAGACCAAACAAACGACAATAGTGAAACATGATAAATGCGTGTTAAAGAGAACATATCCATGCATTAGTTTTAAGTTCAAAATCTTCTGCAATATTTGTTGCGTCTGTTTCCAGACACTACTAGTTTCTTTCTCTACGGAAGCAAAAGAGCCAGTAAATTAGCCATCAAGTTGACTCTTTATTTATGGATATTTTGTAAGTCTTTGCTTAGAGTTAAAATGTTGATTTGTGGAAAGACATTCTAATTTGAGGTTCTTGGTTCTTACAGGGTTCAGCTCACACTGGTCCTGCCTTGACTCCTGCTGAAGTTTTGGTTGCCATCCATGACATCATTCCTGAAAAAGCTGGCCTTCCACTCAAAAAGGTATGTTTTCTTTTGTAACTGAATCTGATGGTTTTGCTAATAAAAATTTCCCTCCTGTTTTACTGGCTTGATAAATGATATTGTATACCCCATGTGTGCTCAAACAACTCAATTTAATACTTGACCAAATAGATAGAACTTTGGACCACTATACTGTGCAATGTATTGTTCATTTTGAGGATTTTAGATGGTTTTATTTTCTTCTACGCTGAAACCGTAGTTGATATTTCTGTATGGTTCTGTGTTAAAATTTTCCAGATAACGGATGCTTGCTCAGCTTGTTTTGAGCAGCGCACAGTTTTCACACAGCAGGTCTTAGCGAAGGCCTTGAATCAGATGGTATTTTTATGCATTCTGTATCTGGGGTTGATACCGTGCTTTTATATTTGTAGTAATGTTTTCCTTAATGGAATTCAGGTTGATCAGACGCCTCTTCCTTTACTTTTCATGAGAACAGTTATACAGTCAATTGATGCTTTTCCTGCCCTGGTAAGTTAATATTGTTCACTTATTCACATTTTGTCTGGCAGATTCAACTTGTTTTTGTATGTTTGTGTGAGTTTGACCTTTCTTGACCTGATCAAAAACCATATCTAAATGTTGTTTTCATCTGTTTATTGAATTATTTGCAACAAACTACTGGCTGAGCCTCTTTGAGATTCACAATTCCAAAACCACGTATGACTGCATGATCAAAGTAATTTGGGTTGATTTTATTACGATTTTGTATTTTTACTTATTCCTATGTGTGAAGATTTTAAGCGTTTCTTGTATAGATTTTCTTTTGTATGCCAAGGCCAATATATGTTTCGATATGGCTTCTACGGGCATGGATGAAATCACAGAATAATACAAAGATTGACCAAATGATTTTCTGAGCCCTATCGTATGTTGTATCCAGGTTGATTTTGTCATGGAAATCCTATCCAAACTCGTGAGTAAACAGGTCAGTGACTCAACCTATCATTTGCCTTTATAAGCTTTAGAAAAGAGAACTGAACAACTACGCCATTTAACCTTGGCTTATTATTGGCATGCCAGGGGTGCAACTAATTTCCTCTCTGTTCGTTGAGTATAGGTCTGGAAAATGCCAAAGTTGTGGGTTGGGTTCTTGAAGTGTGTGGCTCAGACACAACCACATTCGTTTCCTGTATTATTACAGGTAAAGGATCTACGGCATATGAACTCCCCTTTCCCAAGTGCATATGAAGATGTTGTGGTTCTTTGGTCATTATGTTTAGGTCTTACACCTTTCTTTTCCTGTTTGGTGGTTGCAGTTGCCGCCTCCACAACTTGAAAGTGCACTGAATAAATATGGTAGTCTCAGAAGTTCTCTAGCTGCTTATGCAAGCCAACCAAATACAAAGGGTTCGCTGCCTAGGTACAGTTCTTTATATTCTAATCGAAACGTTGCCTGTGCTGAAAATTGGAAAAAAAAAAAAAATATAATACTTGTTTTTATTCTTTTTCTTCTTCTTGGTTCAACTAGCAGTTCATAGATCCTTCAGGATGCTTATGCATCAGCCGGTTGCGTAAAATTTTAAAATAAGTTATTACTGGACAAATTTGCATCCATTATAAGCTTCTAGAAGTTTTGAATTCTGATTGCATTTACATTTTGGCAGATCAACACTTGCTGTTCTTGGTCTTGCAAATGAGTCACATAGGCAACAACCACATATATCAACCTTGCATCCTTCAGACACTTCTTCAGTTCAGGGAGCAACTCTGACGTGATTAAAATCAAAGCTGTTCAGATTTTAAGAAATTGACCCAGTTGCAGCATCTCCAGCAGTTATGTGGATTTGATCACCGAGTACGTCCCCATGCAAGTGTTTGATTCAACAAGGAGGAACGTAAGAATGAGCCTCTCATATGATTTTTGCGCGAAATCTGGTATTAAGAACTCCGATAACCAGGGGTCTCCATTCAGGAGGATCTGTCCATTCCCTCCGAGCTGCTTCCAAGATTGTACTATAGTTCCTTTTTCATTTGAGAAGAACTTACTGCCAATTTTCTGGTATATGTAATCATCGCCTGTTATATTAGGTTGATAGCTCCCCCAAAGCGCATAAGCTTATTAATGTTTCCCTCATTTTGGCGAAGGGGTCCTGTATTCTCAGCAACATTGAGTTTTAGTTAAGGGGGGAAAGTTCGATTTTGAAGAAGTAATGTCAATATATCAATTGGCACAACCCTAAACTTTTAATTCCTGATTCAGTTAATTCACTATTCAAAATCTAACAGTTTCATAAGCATCCAAGCTGACAGTAAAAGGAAATGGAAAACGGGCTTATAACATATAAAAGGGGATGATGACAAAGCTAAAGGTGGCGTTTTAGGGGCAAGATTTGCTTGTTCCTTGGACTTCGCCGTTGAGTTTCACCTGGTGCTGGGTGGCTCATGGTACCAAGTCCGTTATGGTTTAAACAATTAAATCAATATATAAATCTATTTGTAGCCACCAAGAATCATGCAATTTGTTAATAGAGTGTTTGATTGTTAAGAGTGTCAGATTTTCAATCAGTGATCAAGGTCAAATCTTAAATAGCAACGGACGGTGGTGAACTTTTTGTTTGGGTTTCTTCGAATATAATGTAGAATGTGGTACGTGGAGTATATGTACTTGTACTTCTTTTCATGACTTGTGCATCGCATGCCTTTTAGCAAAAGATTTTGGGTCGAGAGAGATAGGGAATGTCCGTATTTAGCTTTCAACACAAGTTTTTTGAATGTTGATAATAAAAGCATTGATCCTAGTGAAATGGTTTCCAGGGTGAAATACGGGTGAAAAATATTTAAGGCTGATGTTTGAATATTTTCTCTGCTAGATTTTGATTAGACACTGTGGATCAAACTGTCTCTATGATTTAGGTCCAGCTTTTTGTGGACTCCAAGTTGGTATTAATTTGTAGCTGGATGTCTACTTTTTTTCCTGGTCTCATGGACAATGTATTGAGGCACAGATTGCCTTGGACTGTGGTTGGTTAACAAATTTTATAGTAAGTGGACTATCTTTGAAATTTAAAAGGTTAACTACTGACTGACAAATATCGTATAAATTGTGGTAAATAAATGGCTTTTGACTCCTGTTCATTTCTCTAGGACATGGTGTCACACTTGCTGCAATTATTTGTGGCATTGCATGCATGCTCGATGGCATGAGTTTTCTTGAGTTGGGGCCTAAAAATCTACGTCATGATTCAGCTTCAAGGTCCTCTAGGTTCTTTGAATTGCGACAATACAGACCATTCTAGTTAGTAATGTGGATGAATGACAAATGCTTGCAGACATTAGTAGGGTAGAAAATTTGAGTGAGCACCTCAACTCTGAGTAAGCATCATTTCTTTTCTCTGAACTTTTCCCCCATTTATCTTATTAGGTAGGAGCTGCTTGCACTGGGTTCATGGTTCATTATTATTATTATTATTATTATCTGTAGGCAGATTGTTTGATTGATTTATCTGTACAATTCTAATAGATCTTTGTAGATTTATCACTGCGGGTTTTTGTCCATTTATGTAGACATAGCTGATCAATTAACCAAAAGTCGGTCCGGACTCATCATCTAGCTGAGAATGCACTTGGCTGCAATCTTCTGCCCTTCCCCCACACCAGAGGTCCCCCTTTGATCCTTTCCCTTAATTTCCTACCATGGTCGTGCATATACTGAACTAGAGTTTCCATTGTGACCTGTAAAGACAAGAATTGCAGTCAAATGTTGAATAATATGAACTGAAAAAATCCGAGGTGGATTCCAAGGTGCACTAGGAAAAGCCTCTTCTATAACATTTTTGTTTTTGTCTTAAATTCGTCATCTGAGGACAATATTACATTTTGGATTTTATTGACTAGACACAAAGAATCACTGTTTCAACAATTACTTCTGGCTTTTTCGGATTTTGAGTATTAACTAAACTGCATCATTTTATATTTGCACCAAGGGAAAAGAAAGAAAGTGATGCTCATTTTTTGAGCCTTGAAGTTGGTTGTTTACTGTTTCTCCTTTTTTTTTTTTTTTTTCTAATTAGATCGGTCCAGCCAATTCAGCTTTTTGATATTCTAGAAAGCAGTTTTCTTTGGCTTCAAAATTGATATCCTACTTCCAAGTTCTTCCACCATTTTCATGTAAAACAAACATGCTACTTTGTTGCAGACATTTTACAACACTCAGTTTACATTGAACTGGGGAAAGAATGTGATGCTGCTGCTATATTTGCAACACATCTTCAAGTTCAGATTTTGCGGAGTTTTGGGTTGGAAATATGCAAACCAACTTCCTGAGTCATCGAAGAGATCTATCATCGTTGATTTATAACCCAAATGTCACTGTTTTAACGAAATGTAACTATGATGATAGTAACTAAAGAGATTTGGATGTATATGCAATTATCACATACAGATCTTGGAAATCTTCAAAAATTTTGAGAATCTTCCCTTTTTCATGCTCAATTATAGATATATACATATGTTTCTTGACTTCTAAGCCTACAAACTTGGACTTTTCTTGCGGCCAATAATTTGTTTGATACCAATTGGATTGGATGGATCCTTTGGTGTTACTCAATGCCAACAGAAACGCCTAAGAGTCCTAAAAAGAGACCTAAAATGACCAAACCGCCCAAGGTCAAGGTACTTGGAGGATGTTCTTCTCACAAAAATTACAATATCCAAGGATTAGTATTGATCGGAATGGGCATTTTTTCGTATTACACGTTGTCAAGACTCTGCTCAAGGCCGAAATCTTTGTCATGTCTTTGGTTTCGAAATTTGCCGAGTCTTTTTTGACCGAAATTATATTGTGGTCATCAGCATAATCATCATCCATTACGCTCTAGTCTTGGAAGCTTTCGCAAGTATCCCACCCTAGATGGCAATGTTAACAGGGAAAGTTTTATTACCTTTTTCATTTGATTTCAATGAGATTATAGTTTGTTCGGTCAAGAATTTAATCTAAGATGATGCATATAATTATTTTTAAAAATTTATATAAAATAATTTTAAATTTTAACATTCATAATTACTTTTATCGACGAATCTTTATTGTACCAAAGAGTTTAAGGCTTGTTGAACTCAATTTTCTTACTTCCTTCCTTTGTTATTGGTTGTGTTGTTGGATTAAGAAATGGATTGAAAACAACCTAAAGCTTGCAAATGGTCAAACCATAAAAGAAATGGAAGATTAGGTCAAGGTGTCGAAAACAACAAGAATCCCAAACATTAACGAACAAAATGTCAGAAACCAAGTGGGCATCTCTTTTTTCTTTTTAATGCTTCCTTCACTTCCACTTCAAAGCCCAAAAAAAAAAAAACTTTGCAATAATCAAAAGCACACCCTTAAAAAAAAACATAGTTCTTCTACTTCTTTTAGTATAGTTTTTCAACCTTTCTTTTTTTTTTTTTTTTCCCAAATATAAACAAAAAACCTATTATCCGCAACGCTTTTGCACTAAACGCTTTTGCACTCTTAATGGCAAAAGGCGCGGCTTATCTTCGATCATGAAGGGTGGCAGCTTGTTGGTCATTGCTTTCTAATTGACTTCTTTCATTAACAAAAATATCATAAAAGTGCAGACATTGACTATTGGTTGTGGGGAAGCTATTACACAGATTAGACAGCAATTGATAGAGAGAGAGAGAGAAACTGGGTTGATTGGGTGTACGAGAAAGTGTTGTTGGTTATTATTTAAAAAAATTAAAAATTATTAATAATATTAAAAATAATTATATAAATATAAAATATATATAATTAAAAAATATAATATAATATTATATGAATATATTTTTAAAATTTATATAATATAAATTATAAATATATTAAAATAAATATAAATATAAAAATTTTAAATATAATTATAATATAATAAAATATATAAATATAATATTAATACATAAATTATAAAATTTTATATTAAAAAAAAAACCCTAATTTGTCCGACCTTCGGAAAACAGAAGTGCACCAGAACTTTAAAAACCCTTGCTCTGCGAGTGACTAATTCTTGTTTCCACCCCAATGGTACCCACGGGAACGTGTCGGTCCGTCAGTGCATGTGCCCTACGAAAAAAAATAAGCAAAATGGTCCAAACATTTGCAGCCATGCAATACTTCTACAATCTATATATATAGGGTGCCCTTTTGGGGAAAACCATTTACCTAAACTGCTTCACTACGGATGCTTTCTGCTGTCCTTGGGTGACCATCACAGTGCCACACGATTGGCATCTTTGAAGGAGTACTAACATGATCAAAAATAGCTAGCTTAGGCTATCCTTTTCTAACTTCATTCATTGAATCAGCATGGCATATTTTGATTGGTTGCAAGCCCGGACTTCCATTGCCTACATAAAATAGGAGGGTTCAGTGAATGATTAAATTTTTTTAAAAAAAATTATATTAAATTAATTATGTTTATAATATTTAAATAAAAAATAATATTAATTAACATTTATCGTAATAGAATAAACCCTTATACATTAACCTTTTAGTTTTTTAACACTTTTCTCTAAAAAAAAAAAAAGAAATAAATCTCTGACAACTTGTTCTTTTTCATTACATCCATTGTTCACAATCTTATACATATAGGTTGATTAGGTTCTATATATTTAAGAACTGGTGAATTTTTTTCTTACAATTCAAAAACTCATTTATCTGAATATCCCTTAAAATGCTTAATTTATCCTAGTTTTGATTCAAATGTTGTATATTTAAAACTATACATGTCACATCTCACACACTCCAGTAGGTAACTGACTGATGCATGATTTTCTACTCAAAAATAATGTTTGAAATCTAATTTCCGAATAAAAACATGTCGTATGAAAAACATATTCATTTTATCAACTTGATTGACGTTTTGTCCATGCATTATCAAAAAGGAAAATCATGGCATCCATAGACCAGAAGGACGATTAGATATAGGGTTTGCATGCGATCCCACGGTGCTGCCAATGGCTGCAGTGGGCTTATATAGACGATGCAAAATTATTATCACATTAGGAATTTTTGCAAGTGTAGCTTTCTTAGACAATATAGGCAAGCTGGCAAAACCATTTATTCGATAATATGGATCGTTGAGAAGAAGACCCTTTTTTGAAGCCTTTTTTTAACCTCAGATGGTTGGCTTTCGGCCATGGGGTCAGGCTGGCCGGCATTATTAAAAAAAAATACTCATAGTAGGGGTCTTCGAGCTTTTTACACAAAGTCAAGGCCCTCAAAACACTTGCTATGGATTCAAAGATAATGGCCACAGCCCACTGCGGCATAGCTAGCTTCCTTCCCTTTCATTCGCAGCAATAAAAGGAAAAAGATAAGGGCCGACCACTCACCATAGCTTCCGCTCGAAGAGGTAGATCGTAGTGGGATCTTTGAAAAGACGTTTTGCGAGGCAAAAAGTAGGCCGAATAATAGCACATATAACTTTACCAGTTTTGGGTATTAATTGTTATATGGCTTAATCAATTAGTACTCCAAAAACCTTTTCTTTAAGAATTTTGCCAATGAGCATCCTAAAGCATTCGTTAAGATTAGTCAAATTGTTGTTTACAGTAATTTTTTTATATTATAAATACAATAATTTATAGATAATCTAATTATTTACAAAATGTACTTAAAATTATATTATACTTGACATGATCATCTTAAAAGAATGAATCACAATACTCGTTAACGAAAACCCTTTTTAAGCTTTTTTGTGTTGGTCACTTTCTTTAGTGCTTTTACACTATACTCCGCTATTTCAAGCAATTGGGGCGGTTTAATTAAAATTTTAGGGGGGGTATTCTTCTGGTTTGAATTGGTTCCTTTTGTTTGGGATTTTTAATTGGTGAAATGGGGATTTTTCTATTGTGGCACGCAAATGATGCCAATGGTGGACTATTAAGTTCAAACAAAGTGGGTTGAGATGGGAGACACGTGTCGTTTTTTCAATGGCCACGTGTCCAATATAACAATGAAAATAACACGTGGCATAAATATATTCGATTTAAAATTCAGAATTATGCGCTGGAATCGATAATATCCCCATAATGGGTGGCAATGCGAGCTGATTCTCCACACCCAAAAAGGGGTTCATAAGAAATTCAAGTGTTTGTTTATTGAGAAATAAATTTCGATGCAAATGGTAATAATCACGTAATCTGTATTTGTTGGTAAGCCATTGAAACCTTAATTTTATCGAATTAAATTTTTTTTTTAACAATTTTAAATACATAAATAAAATATTAATGCAAATTTTAGTTTATCCACCTTTCTCTGGTTTATTCAAACTAGCAGA